>CM048648.1:70162648-70527648 GCA_026413185.1 Pueraria montana var. lobata
GCATTTTCGGCCATTTGTGCAATTTTTGTGCGAAAATAAGACTTTTGGGATTTGGTGCCCCGTGATCCCTGGTGCATTCTTATGCTTAAAAAACCCTAATGCTCGGAACACTTTTCAGTTTTGAGGTCCGTGGTGCCTCGTTGTCCAATTTTGGTTCCGGTGGTGCATTTTCGGCCATTTGTGCAATTTTCGTGTGAAAATAAGCCTTTTGGGTTTTGGAGCCCTGTGATCCCTGGCGCATTCCTCTGCATAAAAATCCATAATGCTCGGAACTCTTTTCAGTCTTGAGGTCTGTGGTGCCCCGTGGTCCAATTTTGGTGCCGGTGGTGCATTTTCGGCCCTTTGTGCATTTTTCGTACGAAAATAAGACTTTTGGGTTTTGGTTCCACGCGATCCCTGGTGCATTCTTATGCATAAAAAACAATAATGCTCGGACCACTTTTAAGTATTGAGGTCTGATGTGCCCTGTGGTCCAATTTTGGTGCCCGTGGAGCATTTTTGGCCCATTGTGCAATTTTCGTGCGAAAATAAGACTTTTGGGTTTTGGGGCCCCGTGATCCCCAAAGCATTCTTATGAATAAAAAACCATAATGCTCGGAGAAATTTTCAGTTTTGACGTCCGAGGTGCCCGTGCTCCAATTTTCGTGCCCGTGGTGCATTTTCAGCCCATTGTGCAATCTTTGTGCGAAAATAAGACTTTTGGGTTTTGGTGCCCCATGATCCCTGGTGCATTCTTATGCATCAAAAACCATAATGCAAGGAACTCTTTTCAGTTTTGAGGTTCGTACTGCGCCATGGTCCAATTATGGTGCTGGTGGTGCATTTTCGGCCCTTTGTGCACTTTTCGTGCGAAAATAAGCCTTTTCGGTTTTGGTGCCCGGGTAATCCCTGGTGCATTCTAATGCATAAAAAATCGTAATGCTTGCAACACTTTTCTTTTTTAAGTTTCGTGGTGCCCCCTGGTCCAATTTTGGTGCCCGTTGTGCATTTTCAGCCATTTGTGCAATTTTCGGGCGAAAATAAGACTTTTGGGTTTTGGTGCCCCGTGATCCCTGGTGCATTCTTATGCATAAAAAACAATGATGCTCGTAGCACTTTTAAGTTTTGAGGTCTGAGGTGCCCCGTGGTGCATTTTTGGCCCAATGTGCAATCTTCGTGCGGAAATAAGACTTTTGGGTTTTGGTGCCCTGTCCATAATCCTAGGAACTCTTTTCAGTTTTGAGGTCCGTGGTGCCCTGTGGTCCAATTTTGGTGCCGATGGTGCATTTTCGGCCCTTTGTGCATTTTTCGTGCAAAAATAAGACTTTTGGGTTTTGGTGCCCCGTGATCCCTGGTGCATTCTTATGCATAAAAAACCATGATGCTCGTACCACTTTTAAGTATTGAGGTCCGAGGTGCCCTGTGATCCAATTTTGGTGCCCGTGGTGCATTTTCGGCCCTTCGTGCATTTTTCGTGCGAAAATAAGACTTTTTGGTTTTGGTGCCCCGTGATCCATGGTGCAGTCTTATGCATTAAAAACCATAATTCTTGGAACACTTTTGAGTTTTGAGGTCCTTGGTGTCCTGTGGTCCAATTTTGGTGCCGGTGGTGCATTTTCGGCCATTCGTGGAATTTTCGTGCGAAAATAAGACCTTTGGGTTTTGGTGGCCCATGATCTCTAGTGCATTGTTATGCATCAAAAACCATAATGCTTGGAACTCCTTTTAGTTTTAAGGTCCGTGCTGCCCCGTGGTCCAATTTTGGTGCCGTTGGTGCATTTTCTGCCCATTGTGCAATTTTCGTGCGAAAATAAGACTTTTGGGTTTGGGTGCCCCGTGATCCCAGGTGGTTTCTTATGCATAAAAACCCATAATGCTCGGAGAACTTTTAAGTTTTGAGGTCCGAGGTGCCCCGTGGTCCAATTTTTGTGCCCGTGGTGCATTTTCGGCCCATTGTGCAATCTTTGTGCGAAAATAAGACTTTTGGGTTTTCGTGCCCTATGATCCCTGGTGCATTTTTGTGCATAAGAAACCATAATACTCAGAGCACATTTCAATTTTGAGGTCCGAGGTGCCCAGTTGTCCAATTTTGGTGCCGGTGGTGCATTTTCGGCCTTTTGTGGATTTTCGTGCAAAAATAAGACTTTGGGGTTTTGCTGCCCCGTGATCCCTGGTGCATTCTTATGCATAAAAAACCATGATGCTCCTACCACTTTTAAGTATTGAGGTCCGAGGTGCCCCGTGATCCAATTTTGGTGCCCGTGGTGCATTTTCGGCCCTTCGTGCATTTTTCGTGCGAAAATAAGACTTTTTGGTTTTGGTGCCTCGTGATCCATGGTGCAGTCTTATGCATTAAGAAGCATAATTCTCGGAACACTTTTGAATTTTGAGGTCCTTGGTGTCCCGTGGTCCAATTTTGGTGCCGGTGGTGCATTTTCGGCCATTCGTGGAATTTTCGGGCGAAAAAAAGACCTTTGGGTTTTGGTGGCCCGTGATCTCTGGTGCATTGTTATGCATCAAAAACCATAATGCTTGGAACTCTTTTTAGTTTTGAGGTCCGTGCTGCCCCGTGGTCCAATTTTGGTGCCGTTGGTGCATTTTCTGCCCATTGTGCAATTTTCGTGCGAAAATAAGACTTTTAGGTTTGGGTGCCCCGTGATCCCAGGTGGTTTCTTATGCATAAAAACCCATAATGCTCGGAGAACTTTTAAGTTTTGAGGTCCGAGGTGCCCCGTGGTCCAATTTTTGTGCCCGTGGTGCATTTTCGGCCAATTGTGCAATCTTTGTGCGAAAATAAGACTTTTGGGTTTTCGTGCCCTATGATCCCTGGTGCATTTTTGTGCATAAGAAACCATAATACTCAGAGCACATTTCAATTTTGAGGTCCGAGGTGCCCAGTTGTCCAATTTTGGTGCCGGTGGTGCATTTTCGGCCTTTTGTGGATTTTCGTGCAAAAATAAGACTTTTGGGTTTTGGTGCCCCGTGATCCCTGGTGCATTCTTATGCATAAAAAACCATGATGCTCGTACCACTTTTAAGTATTGAGGTCCGAGGTGCCCCGTGATCCAATTTTGGTGCCCGTGGTGCATTTTCGGCCCTTCGTGCATTTTTCGTGAGAAAATAAGACTTTTTGGTTTTGGTGCCCCGTGATCCATGGTGCAATCTTATGCATTAAGAACCATAATTCTTGGAACACTTTTGAGTTTTGAGGTCCTTGGTGTCCCGTGGTCCAATTTTGGTGCCGGTGTTGCATTTTCGGCCATTCGTGGAATTTTCGTGCGAAAATAAGACCTTTGGGTTTTGGTGGGCCGTGATCTCTGGTGCATTGTTATGCATCAAAAACCATAATGCTTGGAACTCTTTTTAGTTTTGAGGTCCGTTCTGCCCCGTGGTCCAATTTTGGTGCCGTTGGTGCATTTTCTGCCCATTGTGCAATTTTCGTGCGAAAATAAGACTTTTGGGTTTTGGTGCCCCGTGATCCAAGGTGGTTTCTTATGCATAAAAACCCATAATGCTCGGAGAACTTTTAAGTTTTGAGGTCCGAGGTGCCCCGTGGTCCAATTTTTGTGCCCGTGGTGCATTTTCGGCCCATTGTGCAATCTTTGTGCGAAAATAAGACTTTTGGGTTTTCGTGCCCTATGATCCCTGGTGCATTTCTGTGCATAAAAAACCATAATACTCAGAGCATTTTTCAATTTTGAGATTCGAGGTGCCCCGTGGTCCAATTTTGGTGCCCGTGGTGCATTTTCGGCCAATTGTGCAATCTTTGTGCGAAAATAAGACTTTTGGGTTTTGGGGCCCCGTGATCCCTGAAGCATTCTTATGCATAAAAAACCACAATGCTCGAAGCACTTTTCAGTTTTGAGGTCTGAGGTGCCCGTGCTCCAATTTTCGTGCCCGTGGTGCATTTTCAGCCCATTGTGCAATCTTTGTGCGAAAATAAGACTTTTGGGTTTTGGTGCCCCTTGATCCCTGGTGCATTCTTATGCATCAAAAACCATAATGCAAGGAACTCTTTTTAGTTTTGAGGTCCGTACTGCCCCATGGTCCAATTATGGTGCTGGTGGTGCATTTTCGGCCCTTTGTGCACTTTTCATGCGAAAATAAGCCTTTTCGATTTTGGTGCCCGGTGATCCCTGGTGCATTCTAATGCATAAAAAATCGTAATGCTTGCAACACTTTTCTTTTCTAAGTTTCATGGTGCCCCCTGGTCCAATTTTGCTGCTCGTTGTGCATTTTCGGCCATTTGTGCAATTTTCAGGCAAAAATAAGACTTTTGGGTTTTGGTGCCTCGTGATCCCTGGTGGTTTCTTATGCATAAAAATCCATAATGCTCGGAGCACTTTTAAGTTTTGAGGTCTGAGGTGCCCCGTGGTGCATTTTTGGCCCATTGTGCAATCTTAGTGCGGAAATAAGACTTTTGGGTTTTGGTGCCCTGTGATCCCTGGTTCATTCTTCTGTTTTGACGTCTGAGGTGCCCCGTGCTCCAATTTTCGTGCTCGTGGTGCATTTTCGGCCCATTGTGCAATCTTTGTGCGAAAATAAGATTTTTGGATTTTGGTGCCCCGTGATCCCTGGTGCATTCCTATGCATCAAAAACCATAATGCAAGGAACTCTTTTCAGTTTTGAGGTCTGTTCTGCCCCATGGTCCAATTATCTTGCTGGTGGTGCATTTTCGGCCCTTTGTGCAATTTTCGTGCGAAATAAGCCTTTTGGATTTTGGTGCCCCGTGATCCCTGGTGCATTCTTATGCATAAAAAAAAATAATGCTCGGAGCAGTTTTCAGTTTTGAGGTCCAAGGTGCCCCGTGGTAAAACTTGGGTGCCCGTGGTGCATTTCCGGCCCAATGTGCAATCTTCGTGCGAAAATAAGACTTATGGGTTTTGGTGCCCCATGATCCCTGGTGCATTCAAATGCATAAAAAATCATAATGCATGGAACACTTTTCTTTTTTAAGTTCCATGGTGCCCCGTGGTCCAATTTTGGTGCGCGTGGTGCATTTTCGGCCATTTGTGCATTTTTTGTACGAAAATAAGACTTTTTGGTTTTTGTGCCCCGTGATCCCTGGTGCAGTCTTATGCATAAAGAACCATAATTCTTGGAACACTTTTGAGTTTTGAGGTCCTTGGTGCCCCGTGGTCCAATTTTGGTATCGGTGGTGCATTTTCGTTCATTCGTGCAATTTTCGCGCGAAAATAAGACCTTTGGGTTTTGGTGGCCCGTGATCTCAGGTGCATTGTTATTCATCAAAAACCATAATGCTTGGAACTCTTTTTAGTTTTGAGGTCTGTGCTGCCACGTGGTCCAATTTTGGTGCCGGTGATGCATTTTCGGCCATTTGTGCAATTTTTGTGCGAAAATAAGACTTTTGGGATTTGGTGCCCCGTGATCCCTGGTGCATTCTTATGCTTAAAAAACCCTAATGCTCGGAACACTTTTCAGTTTTGAGGTCCGTGGTGCCTCGTGGTCCAATTTTGGTTCCGGTGGTGCATTTTCGGCCATTTGTGCAATTTTTGTGTGAAAATAAGCCTTTTGGGTTTTGGAGCCCTGTGATCCCTGGCGCATTCTTCTGCATAAAAATCCATAATGCTCGGAACTCTTTTCAATTTTGAGGTCCGTGGTGCCCCGTGGTCCAATTTTGGTGCCGGTGGTGCATTTTTGGCCCATTGTGCATTTTTCTTGCGAAAATAAGACTTTTGGGTTTTGGTTCCCCGTGATCCCTGGTGCATTCTTATGCATAAAAAATAATAATGCTTGGACCACTTTTAAGTATTGAGGTCTGATGTGCCCTGTGGTCCAATTTTGGTGCCCGTGGAGTATTTTTGGCCCATTGTGCAATTTTCGTGCCAACATAAGACTTTTGGGTTTTGGGGCCCCGTGATCCCTGAAGCATTCTTATGCATAAAAAACCATAATGCTCGGAGCACTTTTCAGTTTTGATGTTCAAGGTGCCCGTGCTCCAATTTTCGTGCCCGTGGTGCATTTTCACCCCATTGTGCAATCTTTATGCGAAAATAAGACTTTTGGGTTTTGGTGCCCCGTGACCCTGGTGCATTCTTATGCATCAAAAACCATAATGCAAGGAACTCTTTTCAGTTTTGAGGTTCGTAATGCCCCATGGTCCAATTATGGTGCTGGTGGTGCATTTTCGGCCCTTTGTGCACTTTTCGTGCGAAAATAAGCCTTTTCGGTTTTGGTGCCCGGTGATCCCTGGTGCATTCTAATGCATAAAAAATCGTAATGCTTGCAACACTTTTCTTTTTTAAGTTTCGTGGTGCCCCCTGGTCCAATTTTGGTGCCCGTTGTGCATTTTCGGCCATTTGTGCAATTTTCGGGGGAAAATAAGACTTTTGGGTTTTGGAGCCCCGTGATCCCTGGTGCATTCTTATGCATAAAAAACCATGATGCTCGTAGCACTTTTAAGTTTTGAGGTCTGAGGTGCCCCGTGGTGTATTTTTGGCCCAATATGCAATCTTCGTGCGGAAATAAGACTTTTGGGTTTTGGTGCGCTATGATCCCTGGTGCATTCTTCTGCATAAAAAACCATAATCCTAGGAACTCTTTTCAGTTTTGAGGTCCGTGGTGCCCTGTGGTCCAATTTTGGTGCCGATGGTGCATTTTCGGCCCTTTGTGCATTTTTCGTGCAAAAATAAGACTTTTGGGTTTTGGTGCCCCGTGATCCCTGGTGCATTCTTATGCATAAAAAACCATGATGCTCGTACCACTTTTAAGTATTGAGGTCCGAGGTGCCCCGTGATCCAATTTTGGTGCCCGTGGTGCATTTTCGGCCCTTCGTGCATTTTTCGTGCGAAAATAAGACTTTTTGGTTTTGGTGCCCCGTGATCCATGGTGCAGTCTTATGCATTAAGAACCATAATTCTTGGAACACTTTTGAGTTTTGAGGTCCTTGGTGTCCTCTGGTCCAATTTTGGTGCCGGTGGTGCATTTTCGGCCATTCGTGGAATTTTCGTGCGAAAATAAGACCTTTGGGTTTTGGTGGCCCGTGATCTCTGGTGCATTGTTATGCATCAAAAACCATAATGCTTGGAACTCTTTTTAGTTTTGAGGTCCGTGCTGCCCCGTGGTCCAATTTTGGTGTCGTTGGTGCATTTTCTGCCCATTGTGCAATTTTCGTGCGAAAATAAGACTTTTGGGTTTGGGTGCCCCGTGAACCCAGGTGGTTTCTTATGCATAAAAACCCATAATGCTCAGAGAACTTTTAAGTTTTGAGGTCCGAGGTGCCCCGTGGTCCAATTTTTGTGCCCGTGGTGCATTTTCGGCCCATTGTGCAATCTTTGTGCGAAAATATGACTTTTGGGTTTTCGTGCCCTATGATCCCTGGTGCATTTTTGTGCATAAGAAACCATAATACTCAGAGCACATTTCAATTTTGAGGTCCGAGGTGCCCAGTTGTCCAATTTTGGTGCCGGTGGTGCATTTTCGGCCTTTTGTGGATTTTCGTGCAAAAATAAGACTTTGGGGATTTGGTGCCCCGTAATCCCTGGTGCATTCTTATGCAGAAAAAACCATAATGCTCGGAGGACTTTTCGGGTTTGAGGTCTGTGGTGCCCCGTAGTCGAATTTTGGTGCCCGTGGTGCATTTTCGGCCCATTGTTCAATTTTTGTGTGAAAATAATTTTCGATTTTGCTGCCCCGTGATCCCTGGTGCATTCTTATGGATAAAAAACCATAATGCCCGTAGAACTTTTCAATTTTGAGGTCCGAGGTGCCCCGTGGTCCAATTTTGGTGTCCGTGCTGCATTTTCGGCCATTTCTACAATTTTCGTGCGAAAATAAGACTTTTGGGTTTTGGTGCCCCATCATCCCTAGTGCATTCTTATGCGTAAAACACCATAATGCTTGGAGCACTTTTCAGTTTTGAGGTCCGTGGGGCCCAGTGATTCAATTTTGGTGCCAGTGGTGCTTTTTCTGCCCATTGTGCAATTTTCGTGCTAAAATAAGACTTTTGGGTTATGGTGCCCCGTGATCCCTGGTGCATTCTTAGGCGTAAAAAACCTTAACGCTTGGAACACTTTCCAGTTTTGAGGTCCGAGGTGCCCCGTGGTCCAATTTTGGTGCACGTGGTACATTTTCGACGTATTGTGCAATTTTCGTGCTAAAATAAGACTTTTGGGTTTTGGTGTCCCGTGATCCCTGGTGCATTCTTATGCGTAAAAAACCTTAACGCTTGGAACACTTTCCAGTTTTGAGGTCCGAGGTGCCCCGTGGTCCAATTTTGGTTCACGCGGTACATTTTCGACGTATTATGCAATTTCGTGCCAAAATAAGACTTTTGGATTTTGGTGCCACGTGATCCCTGGTGCATTCTTATGCATAAAAAACTAGAATGCTCATAGCACTTTTCAGTTTTGAGGTCCGAGGTGTCCTGTGGTCCAATTTTGGTGCACGTGGTGCGTTTTCAGCCCATTGTACCATTTTCGTGCGAAAATAAGACTTTCGGGTTTTGGTGCCCCATGATCCCAGGTGAATTCTTATGCATAAAAAACCATAATGCTTGGAGCACTTTTCAGTTTTGAGGTCTGTGGTGCCTCGTGGTCCAATTCTGGTGTCGGGGGTGCATTTTCGTCCATTTAAGCAATTTTCGTGCGAAAATATGACTTTTGGGTTATGTGCCTAGTGATCCCTGGTGCATTCTTATGGATAAAAAACCATAATGCCCGTAGAACTTTTCAATTTTGAGGTCCGTGGCGCCCCGTGGTTCAATTTTGGTGCCCGTGGTGCACTTTCGGTGTATTGTGCAATTTTTGTGCGAAAATATGACTTTTGAGTTTTGGTGCCTCGTGATATCCTAGTGCATTCTTATGCATAAAAAATCATATTGCTCAGAGCACTTTTAAGGATTGAGGTCCGAGGTGCACTATGGTCCAATTTTGGTATCCGTGGTGCATTTTCGGCCTATTGTGCAATTTTCGTACGAAAATAAGACTTTTGGGTTTTGATGCCCCATGATCCCTGGTGCATTCTTATGCTTAAAAAACCATAATGAACGGACCATTTTTAAGTATTAAGACACTTTCCAGTTTTGAGGTTCGTGGTGCCCTGTGATTCAATTTTGGTGCCTGTGGTGCATATTCTACCCTTTGTGCAATTCTCGTACAAAAATAAGAATTTTGGGTTTTGGTGCCCTGTGATCCTTGGTGCATTCTTATGCATAAAAAACCATAATGCTCGGAACACTTTCCAGTCTTTAGGTACGTGGTACCTCGTGTTGCAATTTTGGTGCCGATGGTGCATTTTCGGCCATTTGTGCAATTTTCGTGCGAAAATAAGACTTTTGGGTTTTGGTACCTCGTGATCCCTGGTGCATTCTCATGCATAAGAAACCATAATGCATGGACCACTTTTAAGTATTGAGGTCTGAGGTGCCCCGTGGTCCAATTTTGGTGTCCGTGCTGCATTTTCGGCCATTTCTACAATTTACGTGCGAAAATAAGACTTTTGGGTTTTGGTGCCCCATCATCCCTAGTGCATTCTTATGCGTAAAACACCATAATGCTTAGAGCACTTATCAGTTTTGAGGTCCGTGGGGCCCAGTGATTCAATTTTGGTGCCAGCGGTGCATTTTCGGCCCATTGTGCAATTTTCGTGCTAAAATAAGACTTTTGGGTTTTGGTGCCCTGTGATCCCTGGTGCATTCTTATGCGTAAAAAACCTTAACGCTTGGAACACTTTCTAGTTTTGAGGTCCGAGGTGCCCCGTGGTCCAATTTTGGTGCACGTGGTACATTTTCGACGTATTGTGCAATTTTCGTGCTAAAATAAGACTTTTGGATTTTGGTGTCCCGTGATCCCTGGTGCATTCTTATGCGTAAAAAACCTTAACACTTGGAACACTTTCCAGTTTTGAGGTCCGAGGTGCCCCGTGGTCCAATTTTGGTTCACGTGGTACATTTTCGACGTATTGTGCAATTTTCGTGCCAAAATAAGACTTTTGGATTTTGGTGTCACGTGATCCCTGGTGCATTCTTATGCATAAAACCCCATATGCTCAGAGTCCTTTTCCGTTTTGAGGACTGTGGTCCAATTTTGGTGCCTGTCGTGCATATTCGGCCCTTTGTGTAATTCTCGTGCGAAAATAAGACTTTTGGGTTTTGGTGCCCTATGAACCCTGGTGCATTCTTATGCGTAAAAAACCATAATGCTCATAGAACTTTTCAGTTTTGAGGTTCGAGGTGCCCCGTGGTCCAATTTTGGCGTCGTAATGCATTTTCGGCCATTTGTGCAATTTTCGTGGGAAAATAAGACTTTTGGGTTTTGTTGCCACGTGATCCCTGGTGCATTCTTATGCATAAAAAACCATAATGCTTGGAACACTTTTTAGTTTTGAGGTCCGTGGTGCCCCGTGGTCCAACTTTGGTGCCCGTGATGCCTTTTTGGCCCATTGTGCAATTCTCATTCGAAAATAAGACTTTTGGGTTTTGGTGCCCCAATATCACTGGTGCATTCTTATGCATAAAAAACCATAATGCTCGGAACACTTTTCAGTCTTGAAGTTCGTGGTGCCCCATGGTCCAATTTTGGTGCCGGTGGTGCATTTTCGGCCATTTGTGCAATTTTCATGTGAAAATAAGACTTTTGGGTTTTGGTGCCCTGTGATCCCTGGTGCATTCTTATGCATAAAAAACCATAATGCTCGGAACACTTTTTAGTTTTGAGGTTCGTGGTGCCACGTTGTTCAATTTTGGTGCCCGTGGTGCATATTCGGCCATTTGGGCAATTTTCGTGCAAAAATAAGACTTTTGGGTTTTGGTTCCACGTGATCCCTGGTGCATTCTTATACATAAAACACCATAATGCTTGGAACACTTTTTAGTTTTGAGGTCCGTGGTGTCCTGTGGTCCAATTTTGGTGCCCATGATGCATTTTTGGCCCATTGTGCAATTTTCATTCGATAATAAGACTTTTGGGTTTTGGTGCCCCAATATCACTGGTGCATTCTTATGCATAAAAATTCATAATGCTTGGAGCACTTTCAATTTTGAGGTCCACAGTGCCCCATGGTCCAATTTTGGTGCCCGTGGTGCATTTTCGGCCCATTTTGCATTTTTCGTACGAACATAAGGCTTTTGGGTTTTGGTGCCCCCTGATCCCTTGTGCATTCTTATACATAAAAAATCATAATGCTTGGAGCACTTTTAAGTTGTGAGGTCTTTGCTGCCCCGTGGTCCCATTTTGGTGCCCGTGGTGCATTTTCGGCCATTTGTGCAATTTTCGTGCGAAAATAAGAGCTTTGGGTTTTGGAGCCTCATGATACTTGGTGCATTCTTTTGCATAAAAAACCACAATGCTCAGAACACTTTTTTGTATTGAGGTTTGTGGTGCCCCGGGGTCCAATTCTTGTGCTGGGGGTGCATTTTCGACCATTTATGCAATTTTCGTGCGAAAATAAGACTTTTGGGTTTTGGTGCCCAGTGATCCCTGGTTCATTCTTATGCATAAAAAACCATAATGCTCGGAACACTTTTTAGTTTTGAGGTCCGTGGTGCCCTGTGGTTCAATTTTGGTGTTGGTAATGAATTTTCTGCCCTTTGTTCATTTTTTGTGCGAAAATAAGGCTTTTGGGTTTTGGTGCCCCGTGAGCCCTGGTGCATTTTCATGCATAAAAAGCCATAATGCTCGGAGCACTTTTCAGTTTTGAGGTGCGACGTGCCCCGTGGTCCAATTTTGGTGCCCGTGGTGCATTTTCGGCCATTGGTGCAATTTTCGTGCAAAACTAAGACTTTTGGGTATTGGTGCCCCGTGATCCCTGGTGCATTCGTATGCATGAAAATCCATAATGCTCGAAGCACTTTTCAGTTTTGAGGTCCGTGGTGCCCTGTGGTCCAATTTTGTTGCCGGTGGTGCATTTTCGGCCATTTGTGCAATTTTCATGCGAAAATAAGAGTTTTGGGTTTTATTGCCCCGTGATTCCTGGTGCCTTCTTATACATAAAAAATAATAATGCTCGGAGCACTTTTCAGTTTTGAGGTCTGTGGTCTCCAGTTGGCCAATTTTGGTGCCCCGTGGTGCATTTTTTGCTCATGGTGCAAGTTTCGTGCCAACATAATACTTTTGGGTTTTGGTGACCCGTGATCCTTGAGGCATTCTTATGCATAAAAAACCATAATGCTCGGAGCACTTTTTAATTTTGAGGTCCGTGGTACCCCGTGGTCCAATTTTGTTTCCGCTGGTGCAATTTCGGCCATTTGTGCAATTTTTATGTGAAAAATAAGAGTTTTGGGTTTTATTGACCCGTGATTCCTGGTGCATTCTTATACTTAAAAAACAATCATTCTCGGAGCACTTTTCAGTGTTGAGTTCCGTGGTGTCCAGTGGTCAAAATTTGCTGCCCATGGTGCAATTTTGAGCGAAAGTAGGGCTTTTGAATATTGGTGCCCCGTGATCCCTTGTGCATTCGTATGCATGAAAATCCATAATGCTCGGAGCACTTTTCAGTTTTGAGGTCCGTGGTGCCCCGTGGTCCAATTTTGTTGTCGGCGGTGCATTTTCGTCCATTTGTGCAATTTTTATGCGAAAATAAGAGTTTTGGGTTTTATTGCCCTGTGATTCCTGGTGCATTCTTAAAAAACAATAATGCTCGGAGCACTTTTCAGTTTTGAGGTCCGTGGTCTCCAGTGGTAAAATTTTGCTGCCCATGGTGCAATTTTTGTGCGAAAATAAGACTTTTGGATTTTGGTACCCGGTGATCCCTGGTGCATTCTTATGCATAAAAAACCATAATGCTCGCAACACTTTTCAGTTTTCAGGTTCGAGGTGCTCCGTGGTCCAATTTTGGTGCCGGTTGTGCATTTTCGGCCATTTGTCCAATTTTCGTGCGAAAATAAGACCTTTGGGTTTTGGTACCCTGTGATCCCTGGTGCATTCTTATGCATAAAAAACCATAATTCTCGGAGCACTTTTCAGTTTTGAAGTCCGAGTTGCCCCGTGGTCCAATTTTGGTGCCCATGGTGCATTTTCGTCCCATTGTGCAATTTTCGTGCGAAAATAAGACTTTTTGGTTTTAGTACCCCGTGATCCCTGGTGCATTCATTATACATAAAAACCAATAATGCACGGCGCACTTTCCAGTTTTGAGGTCCGTGGTGTCCAGTGGTCAAAATTTGCTTCCTGGGGTGCATTTTCAGCACACGATGCAATTTTTGTGCGAAAGTAAGACTTTTGGGTATTGGTACCCCATGATCCGTGGTGCATTCGTATGCATGAAAATCCATAATGCTCGGAGCATTTTTCAGTTTTGTGGTCCGTGGTGCCCCGTGGTCCAATTTTGTTGTCGGTGGTGCATTTTCTGCCATTTGTGCAATTTTCATGCGAAAATAAGAGTTTTGGGTTTTATTGCCCCATGATTCCTGGTGCATTCTTATGCATAAAAAACCATAATGCTCGGAACACTTTTCAGTTTTGAGGTCCGTGGTCTCCAGTGGGCCAATTTTGGTGCCCCATGGTGCATTTTTGGCTCGTGGTGCAAGTTTCGTGCCAAAATAAGACTTTTGGGTTTTGGTGACACGTGATCCTTGGGGCATTCTTATGCATAAAAAACCATAATGCTCGGAGCACTTTTCAGTTTTGAGGTCCGTGGTACCCTGTGGGCCAATTTTGTTTCCGGTGGTGCATTTTCGACCATTTGTGCAATTTTTATGCGAAAATATGAGTTTTGGGTTTGATTGGCCCGTGATTCCTAGTGCATTCTTATACTTAAAAAACAATAATGCTTGGAGCACTTTTCAGTTTTGAGGTCCGTGGTGTCCAGTGGTCAAATTTTGGTTCCCGTGGTGCAATTTTCGTGCGAAAATAAGACTTTTGGGTATTTGGTCCCCCATGATCCCTGGTGCATTTGTATGCATGAAAATCCATAATGCTCGGAGCACTTTTCAGTTTTGAGGTCCGTGGTGCCCTGTGGTCCAATTTTGTCGCCGGTGGTGCATTTTCGGCCATTTGTGCAATTTTCATGCGAAAATAAGAGTTTTGTGTTTTATTGTCCCGTGATTCCTGGTGCATTCTTATTCATAAAATACAATAATGCTCGGAGCACTTTTCAGTTTTGAGGTCAGTGGTCTCCAGTTGGCCAATTTTGGTGCCCCGTGGTGCATTTTTGGCCCATGGTGCAAGTTTCGTGCCAACATAATACTTTTGGGTTTTGGTGACCCGTGATCCTTGAGGCATTCTTATGCATAAAAAACCATAATGCTCGGAGCACTTTTTAATTTTGAGGTCCGTGGTACCCCGTGGTCCAATTTTGTTTTCGCTGGTGCAATTTCGGCCATTTGTGCAATTTTTATGTGAAAAATAAGAGTTTTGGGTTTCATTGACCCGTGATTCCTGGTGCATTCTTATACTTAAAAAATAATCATTCTCGGAGCACTTTTCAGTGTTGAGTTCCGTGGTGTCCAGTGGTCAAAATTTGCTGCCCATGGTGCAATTTTGAGCGAAAGTAGGACTTTTGAATATTGGTGCCCCATTATCCCTGGTGCATTCGTATGCATGAAAATTCATAATGCTCGGAGCACTTTTCAGTTTTGAGGTCCGTGGTGCCCCGTGGTCCAATTTTGCTTCCCGGGGTGCATATTCAGCACACGATGCAATTTTTGTGCGAAAGTAAGACTTTTGGGTATTGGTACCCCATGATCCGTGGTGCATTCGTATGCATGAAAATCCATAATGCTCGGAGCATTTTTCAGTTTTGTGGTCCGTGGTGCCCCGTGGTCCAATTTTGTTGTCGGTGGTGCATTTTCTGCCATTTGTGCAATTTTCATGCGAAAATAAGAGTTTTGGGTTTTATTGCCCCATGATTCCTGGTGCATTCTTATGCATAAAAAACCATAATGCTCGAAACACTTTTCAGTTTTGAGGTCCGTGGTCTCCAGTGGGCCAATTTTGGTGCCCCATGGTGCATTTTTGGCTCGTGGTGCAAGTTTCGTGCCAAAATAAGACTTTTGGGTTTTGGTGACACGTGATCCTTGGGGCATTCTTATGCATAAAAAACCATAATGCTCGGAGCACTTTTCAGTTTTGAGGTCCGTGGTACCCTGTGGGCCAATTTTGTTTCCGGTGGTGCATTTTCGACCATTTGTGCAATTTTTATGCGAAAATATGAGTTTTGGGTTTGATTGGCCCGTGATTCCTAGTGCATTCTTATACTTAAAAAACAATAATGCTCGGAGCACTTTTCAGTTTTGAGGTCCGTGGTGTCCAGTGGTCAAATTTTGGTTCCCGTGGTGCAATTTTCGTGCGAAAATAAGACTTTTGGGTATTTGGTCCCCCATGATCCCTGGTGCATTTGTATGCATGAAAATCCATAATGCTCGGAGCACTTTTCAGTTTTGAGGTCCGTGGTGCCCTGTGGTCCAATTTTGTCGCCGGTGGTGCATTTTCGGCCATTTGTGCAATTTTCATGCGAAAATAAGAGTTTTGTGTTTTATTGCCCCGTGATTCCTGGTGCATTCTTATTCATAAAATACAATAATGCTCGGAGCACTTTTCAGTTTTGAGGTCAGTGGTCTCCAGTTGGCCAATTTTGGTGCCCCGTGGTGCATTTTTGGCCCATGGTGCAAGTTTCGTGCCAACATAATACTTTTGGGTTTTGGTAACCCGTGATCCTTGAGGCATTCTTATGCATAAAAAACCATAATGCTCGGAGCACTTTTTAATTTTGAGGTCCGTGGTACCCCGTGGTCCAATTTTGTTTTCGCTGGTGCAATTTCGGCCATTTGTGCAATTTTTATGTGAAAAATAAGAGTTTTGGGTTTCATTGACCCGTGATTCCTGGTGCATTCTTATACTTAAAAAATAATCATTCTCGGAGCACTTTTCAGTGTTGAGTTCCGTGGTGTCCAGTGGTCAAAATTTGCTGCCCATGGTGCAATTTTGAGCGAAAGTAGGACTTTTGAATATTGGTGCCCCATTATCCCTGGTGCATTCGTATGCATGAAAATTCATAATGCTCGGAGCACTTTTCAGTTTTGAGGTCCGTGGTGCCCCGTGGTCCAATTTTGCTTCCCGGGGTGCATATTCAGCACACGATGCAATTTTTGTGCGAAAGTAAGACTTTTGGGTATTGGTACCCCATGATCCGTGGTGCATTCGTATGCATGAAAATCCATAATGCTCGGAGCATTTTTCAGTTTTGTGGTCCGTGGTGCCCCGTGGTCCAATTTTGTTGTCGGTGGTGCATTTTCTGCCATTTGTGCAATTTTCATGCGAAAATAAGAGTTTTGGGTTTTATTGCCCCATGATTCCTGGTGCATTCTTATGCATAAAAAACCATAATGCTCGGAACACTTTTCAGTTTTGAGGTCCGTGGTCTCCAGTGGGCCAATTTTGGTGCCCCATGGTGCATTTTTGGCTCGTGGTGCAAGTTTCGTGCCAAAATAAGACTTTTGGGTTTTGGTGACACGTGATCCTTGGGGCATTCTTATGCATAAAAAACCATAATGCTCGGAGCACTTTTCAGTTTTGAGGTCCGTGGTACCCTGTGGGCCAATTTTGTTTCCGGTGGTGCATTTTCGACCATTTGTGCAATTTTTATGCGAAAATATGAGTTTTGGGTTTGATTGGCCCGTGATTCCTAGTGCATTCTTATACTTAAAAAACAATAATGCTCGGAGCACTTTTCAGTTTTGAGGTCCGTGGTGTCCAGTGGTCAAATTTTGGTTCCCGTGGTGCAATTTTCGTGCGAAAATAAGACTTTTGGGTATTTGGTCCCCCATGATCCCTGGTGCATTTGTATGCATGAAAATCCATAATGCTCGGAGCACTTTTCAGTTTTGAGGTCCGTGGTGCCCTGTGGTCCAATTTTGTCGCCGGTGGTGCATTTTCGGCCATTTGTGCAATTTTCATGCGAAAATAAGAGTTTTGTGTTTTATTGTCCCGTGATTCCTGGTGCATTCTTATTCATAAAATACAATAATGCTCGGAGCACTTTTCAGTTTTGAGGTCAGTGGTCTCCAGTTGGCCAATTTTGGTGCCCCGTGGTGCATTTTTGGCCCATGGTGCAAGTTTCGTGCCAACATAATACTTTTGGGTTTTGGTGACCCGTGATCCTTGAGGCATTCTTATGCATAAAAAACCATAATGCTCGGAGCACTTTTTAATTTTGAGGTCCGTGGTACCCCGTGGTCCAATTTTGTTTTCGCTGGTGCAATTTCGGCCATTTGTGCAATTTTTATGTGAAAAATAAGAGTTTTGGGTTTCATTGACCCGTGATTCCTGGTGCATTCTTATACTTAAAAAATAATCATTCTCGGAGCACTTTTCAGTGTTGAGTTCCGTGGTGTCCAGTGGTCAAAATTTGCTGCCCATGGTGCAATTTTGAGCGAAAGTAGGACTTTTGAATATTGGTGCCCCATTATCCCTGGTGCATTCGTATGCATGAAAATTCATAATGCTCGGAGCACTTTTCAGTTTTGAGGTCCGTGGTGCCCCGTGGTCCAATTTTGCTTCCCGGGGTGCATATTCAGCACACGATGCAATTTTTGTGCGAAAGTAAGACTTTTGGGTATTGGTACCCCATGATCCGTGGTGCATTCGTATGCATGAAAATCCATAATGCTCGGAGCATTTTTCAGTTTTGTGGTCCGTGGTGCCCCGTGGTCCAATTTTGTTGTCGGTGGTGCATTTTCTGCCATTTGTGCAATTTTCATGCGAAAATAAGAGTTTTGGGTTTTATTGCCCCATGATTCCTGGTGCATTCTTATGCATAAAAAACCATAATGCTCGAAACACTTTTCAGTTTTGAGGTCCGTGGTCTCCAGTGGGCCAATTTTGGTGCCCCATGGTGCATTTTTGGCTCGTGGTGCAAGTTTCGTGCCAAAATAAGACTTTTGGGTTTTGGTGACACGTGATCCTTGGGGCATTCTTATGCATAAAAAACCATAATGCTCGGAGCACTTTTCAGTTTTGAGGTCCGTGGTACCCTGTGGGCCAATTTTGTTTCCGGTGGTGCATTTTCGACCATTTGTGCAATTTTTATGCGAAAATATGAGTTTTGGGTTTGATTGGCCCGTGATTCCTAGTGCATTCTTATACTTAAAAAACAATAATGCTCGGAGCACTTTTCAGTTTTGAGGTCCGTGGTGTCCAGTGGTCAAATTTTGGTTCCCGTGGTGCAATTTTCGTGCGAAAATAAGACTTTTGGGTATTTGGTCCCCCATGATCCCTGGTGCATTTGTATGCATGAAAATCCATAATGCTCGGAGCACTTTTCAGTTTTGAGGTCCGTGGTGCCCTGTGGTCCAATTTTGTCGCCGGTGGTGCATTTTCGGCCATTTGTGCAATTTTCATGCGAAAATAAGAGTTTTGTGTTTTATTGCCCCGTGATTCCTGGTGCATTCTTATTCATAAAATACAATAATGCTCGGAGCACTTTTCAGTTTTGAGGTCAGTGGTCTCCAGTTGGCCAATTTTGGTGCCCCGTGGTGCATTTTTGGCCCATGGTGCAAGTTTCGTGCCAACATAATACTTTTGGGTTTTGGTAACCCGTGATCCTTGAGGCATTCTTATGCATAAAAAACCATAATGCTCGGAGCACTTTTTAATTTTGAGGTCCGTGGTACCCCGTGGTCCAATTTTGTTTTCGCTGGTGCAATTTCGGCCATTTGTGCAATTTTTATGTGAAAAATAAGAGTTTTGGGTTTCATTGACCCGTGATTCCTGGTGCATTCTTATACTTAAAAAATAATCATTCTCGGAGCACTTTTCAGTGTTGAGTTCCGTGGTGTCCAGTGGTCAAAATTTGCTGCCCATGGTGCAATTTTGAGCGAAAGTAGGACTTTTGAATATTGGTGCCCCATTATCCCTGGTGCATTCGTATGCATGAAAATTCATAATGCTCGGAGCACTTTTCAGTTTTGAGGTCCGTGGTGCCCCGTGGTCCAATTTTGCTTCCCGGGGTGCATATTCAGCACACGATGCAATTTTTGTGCGAAAGTAAGACTTTTGGGTATTGGTACCCCATGATCCGTGGTGCATTCGTATGCATGAAAATCCATAATGCTCGGAGCATTTTTCAGTTTTGTGGTCCGTGGTGCCCCGTGGTCCAATTTTGTTGTCGGTGGTGCATTTTCTGCCATTTGTGCAATTTTCATGCGAAAATAAGAGTTTTGGGTTTTATTGCCCCATGATTCCTGGTGCATTCTTATGCATAAAAAACCATAATGCTCGGAACACTTTTCAGTTTTGAGGTCCGTGGTCTCCAGTGGGCCAATTTTGGTGCCCCATGGTGCATTTTTGGCTCGTGGTGCAAGTTTCGTGCCAAAATAAGACTTTTGGGTTTTGGTGACATGTGATCCTTGGGGCATTCTTATGCATAAAAAACCATAATGCTCGGAGCACTTTTCAGTTTTGAGGTCCGTGGTACCCTGTGGGCCAATTTTGTTTCCGGTGGTGCATTTTCGACCATTTGTGCAATTTTTATGCGAAAATATGAGTTTTGGGTTTGATTGGCCCGTGATTCCTAGTGCATTCTTATACTTAAAAAACAATAATGCTCGGAGCACTTTTCAGTTTTGAGGTCCGTGGTGTCCAGTGGTCAAATTTTGGTTCCCGTGGTGCAATTTTCGTGCGAAAATAAGACTTTTGGGTATTTGGTCCCCCATGATCCCTGGTGCATTTGTATGCATGAAAATCCATAATGCTCGGAGCACTTTTCAGTTTTGAGGTCCGTGGTGCCCTGTGGTCCAATTTTGTCGCCGGTGGTGCATTTTCGGCCATTTGTGCAATTTTCATGCGAAAATAAGAGTTTTGTGTTTTATTGTCCCGTGATTCCTGGTGCATTCTTATTCATAAAATACAATAATGCTCGGAGCACTTTTCAGTTTTGAGGTCAGTGGTCTCCAGTTGGCCAATTTTGGTGCCCCGTGGTGCATTTTTGGCCCATGGTGCAAGTTTCGTGCCAACATAATACTTTTGGGTTTTGGTGACCCGTGATCCTTGAGGCATTCTTATGCATAAAAAACCATAATGCTCGGAGCACTTTTTAATTTTGAGGTCCGTGGTACCCCGTGGTCCAATTTTGTTTTCGCTGGTGCAATTTCGGCCATTTGTGCAATTTTTATGTGAAAAATAAGAGTTTTGGGTTTCATTGACCCGTGATTCCTGGTGCATTCTTATACTTAAAAAATAATCATTCTCGGAGCACTTTTCAGCGTTGAGTTCCGTGGTGTCCAGTGGTCAAAATTTGCTGCCCATGGTGCAATTTTGAGCGAAAGTAGGACTTTTGAATATTGGTGCCCCATTATCCCTGGTGCATTCGTATGCATGAAAATTCATAATGCTCGGAGCACTTTTCAGTTTTGAGGTCCGTGGTGCCCCGTGGTCCAATTTTGCTTCCCGGGGTGCATATTCAGCACACGATGCAATTTTTGTGCGAAAGTAAGACTTTTGGGTATTGGTACCCCATGATCCGTGGTGCATTCGTATGCATGAAAATCCATAATGCTCGGAGCATTTTTCAGTTTTGTGGTCCGTGGTGCCCCGTGGTCCAATTTTGTTGTCGGTGGTGCATTTTCTGCCATTTGTGCAATTTTCATGCGAAAATAAGAGTTTTGGGTTTTATTGCCCCATGATTCCTGGTGCATTCTTATGCATAAAAAACCATAATGCTCGAAACACTTTTCAGTTTTGAGGTCCGTGGTCTCCAGTGGGCCAATTTTGGTGCCCCATGGTGCATTTTTGGCTCGTGGTGCAAGTTTCGTGCCAAAATAAGACTTTTGGGTTTTGGTGACACGTGATCCTTGGGGCATTCTTATGCATAAAAAACCATAATGCTCGGAGCACTTTTCAGTTTTGAGGTCCGTGGTACCCTGTGGGCCAATTTTGTTTCCGGTGGTGCATTTTCGACCATTTGTGCAATTTTTATGCGAAAATATGAGTTTTGGGTTTGATTGGCCCGTGATTCCTAGTGCATTCTTATACTTAAAAAACAATAATGCTCGGAGCACTTTTCAGTTTTGAGGTCCGTGGTGTCCAGTGGTCAAATTTTGGTTCCCGTGGTGCAATTTTCGTGCGAAAATAAGACTTTTGGGTATTTGGTCCCCCATGATCCCTGGTGCATTCGTATGCATGAAAATCCATAATGCTCGGAGCACTTTTCAGTTTTGAGGTCCGTGGTGCCCTGTGGTCCAATTTTGTCGCCGGTGGTGCATTTTCGGCCATTTGTGCAATTTTCATGCGAAAATAAGAGTTTTGTGTTTTATTGCCCCGTGATTCCTGGTGCATTCTTATTCATAAAATACAATAATGCTCGGAGCACTTTTCAGTTTTGAGGTCAGTGGTCTCCAGTTGGCCAATTTTGGTGCCCCGTGGTGCACTTTTGGCCCATGGTGCAAGTTTCGTGCCAACATAATACTTTTGGGTTTTGGTGACCCGTGATCCTTGAGGCATTCTTATGCATAAAAAACCATAATGCTCGGAGCACTTTTTAATTTTGAGGTCCGTGGTACCCCGTGGTCCAATTTTGTTTCCGCTGGTGCAATTTCGGCCATTTGTGCAATTTTTATGTGAAAAATAAGAGTTTTGGGTTTCATTGACCCGTGATTCCTGGTGCATTCTTATACTTAAAAAATAATCATTCTCGGAGCACTTTTCAGTGTTGAGTTCCGTGGTGTCCAGTGGTCAAAATTTGCTGCCCATGGTGCAATTTTGAGCGAAAGTAGGACTTTTGAATATTGGTGCCCCATTATCCCTGGTGCATTCGTATGCATGAAAATTCATAATGCTCGGAGCACTTTTCAGTTTTGAGGTCCGTGGTGCCCCGTGGTCCAATTTTGCTTCCCGGGGTGCATATTCAGCACACGATGCAATTTTTGTGCGAAAGTAAGACTTTTGGGTATTGGTACCCCATGATCCGTGGTGCATTCGTATGCATGAAAATCCATAATGCTCGGAGCATTTTTCAGTTTTGTGGTCCGTGGTGCCCCGTGGTCCAATTTTGTTGTCGGTGGTGCATTTTCTGCCATTTGTGCAATTTTCATGCGAAAATAAGAGTTTTGGGTTTTATTGCCCCATGATTCCTGGTGCATTCTTATGCATAAAAAACCATAATGCTCGGAACACTTTTCAGTTTTGAGGTCCGTGGTCTCCAGTGGGCCAATTTTGGTGCCCCATGGTGCATTTTTGGCTCGTGGTGCAAGTTTCGTGCCAAAATAAGACTTTTGGGTTTTGGTGACACGTGATCCTTGGGGCATTCTTATGCATAAAAAACCATAATGCTCGGAGCACTTTTCAGTTTTGAGGTCCGTGGTACCCTGTGGGCCAATTTTGTTTCCGGTGGTGCATTTTCGACCATTTGTGCAATTTTTATGCGAAAATATGAGTTTTGGGTTTGATTGGCCCGTGATTCCTAGTGCATTCTTATACTTAAAAAACAATAATGCTCGGAGCACTTTTCAGTTTTGAGGTCCGTGGTGTCCAGTGGTCAAATTTTGGTTCCCGTGGTGCAATTTTCGTGCGAAAATAAGACTTTTGGGTATTTGGTCCCCCATGATCCCTGGTGCATTCGTATGCATGAAAATCCATAATGCTCGGAGCACTTTTCAGTTTTGAGGTCCGTGGTGCCCTGTGGTCCAATTTTGTCGCCGGTGGTGCATTTTCGGCCATTTGTGCAATTTTCATGCGAAAATAAGAGTTTTGTGTTTTATTGCCCCGTGATTCCTGGTGCATTCTTATGCATAAAAAACCATAATGCTCGGAACACTTTTCAGTTTTGAGGTCCGTGGTCTCCAGTGGGCCAATTTTGGTGCCCCATGGTGCATTTTTGGCTCGTGGTGCAAGTTTCGTGCCAAAATAAGACTTTTGGGTTTTGGTGACACGTGATCCTTGGGGCATTCTTATGCATAAAAAACCATAATGCTCGGAGCACTTTTCAGTTTTGAGGTCCGTGGTACCCTGTGGGCCAATTTTGTTTCCGGTGGTGCATTTTCGACCATTTGTGCAATTTTTATGCGAAAATATGAGTTTTGGGTTTGATTGGCCCGTGATTCCTAGTGCATTCTTATACTTAAAAAACAATAATGCTCGGAGCACTTTTCAGTTTTGAGGTCCGTGGTGTCCAGTGGTCAAATTTTGGTTCCCGTGGTGCAATTTTCGTGCGAAAATAAGACTTTTGGGTATTTGGTCCCCCATGATCCCTGGTGCATTCGTATGCATGAAAATCCATAATGCTCGGAGCACTTTTCAGTTTTGAGGTCCGTGGTGCCCTGTGGTCCAATTTTGTCGCCGGTGGTGCATTTTCGGCCATTTGTGCAATTTTCATGCGAAAATAAGAGTTTTGTGTTTTATTGCCCCGTGATTCCTGGTGCATTCTTATTCATAAAATACAATAATGCTCGGAGCACTTTTCAGTTTTGAGGTCAGTGGTCTCCAGTTGGCCAATTTTGGTGCCCCGTGGTGCACTTTTGGCCCATGGTGCAAGTTTCGTGCCAACATAATACTTTTGGGTTTTGGTGACCCGTGATCCTTGAGGCATTCTTATGCATAAAAAACCATAATGCTCGGAGCACTTTTTAATTTTGAGGTCCGTGGTACCCCGTGGTCCAATTTTGTTTCCGCTGGTGCAATTTCGGCCATTTGTGCAATTTTTATGTGAAAAATAAGAGTTTTGGGTTTCATTGACCCGTGATTCCTGGTGCATTCTTATACTTAAAAAATAATCATTCTCGGAGCACTTTTCAGTGTTGAGTTCCGTGGTGTCCAGTGGTCAAAATTTGCTGCCCATGGTGCAATTTTGAGCGAAAGTAGGACTTTTGAATATTGGTGCCCCGTGATCCCTTTTGCATTCGTATGCATGAAAATCCATAATGCTCGGAGCACTTTTCAGTTTTGAGGTCCGTGGTGCCCTGTGGTCCAATTTTGTTGTCAGCGGTGCATTTTCGTCCATTTGTGCAATTTTTATGCGAAAATAAGAGTTTTGGGTTTTATTGCCCTGTGATTCCTGGTGCATTCTTATACTTAAAAAACAATAATGCTCGGAGCACTTTTCAGTTTTGAGGTCCGTGGTGTCCAGTGGTAAAATTTTGCTGCCCATGGTGCAATTTTTGTGCGAAAATAAGACTTTTGGATTTTGGTACCCGGTGATCCCTGGTGCATTCTTATGCATAAAAAACCATAATGCTCGCAACACTTTTCAGTTTTCAGGTTCGAGGTGCTCCGTGGTCCAATTTTGGTGCCGGTTGTGCATTTTCGGCCATTTGTCCAATTTTCGTGCGAAAATAAGACCTTTGGGTTTTGGTACCCTGTGATCCCTGGTGCATTCTTATGCATAAAAAACCATAATTCTTGGAGCACTTTTCAGTTTTGAAGTCCGAGGTGCCCCGTGGTCCAATTTTGGTGCCCATGGTGCATTTTCGTCCCATTGTGCAATTTTCGTGCGAAAATAAGACTTTTTGGTTTTAGTACCCCGTGATCCCTGGTGCATTCATTATACATAAAAACCAATAATGCACGGCGCACTTTCCAGTTTTGAGGTCCGTGGTGCCCAGTGGTCAAATTTTGCTTCCCGGGGTGCATATTCAGCACACGATGCAATTTTTGTGCGAAAGTAAGACTTTTGGGTATTGGTACCCCATGATCCGTGGTGCATTCGTATGCATGAAAATCCATAATGCTCGGAGCATTTTTCAGTTTTGTGGTCCGTGGTGCCCCGTGGTCCAATTTTGTTGTCGGTGGTGCATTTTCTGCCATTTGTGCAATTTTCATGCGAAAATAAGAGTTTTGGGTTTTATTGCCCCATGATTCCTGGTGCATTCTTATGCATAAAAAACCATAATGCTCGGAACACTTTTCAGTTTTGAGGTCCGTGGTCTCCAGTGGGCCAATTTTGGTGCCCCATGGTGCATTTTTGGCTCGTGGTGCAAGTTTCGTGCCAAAATAAGACTTTTGGGTTTTGGTGACACGTGATCCTTGGGGCATTCTTATGCATAAAAAACCATAATGCTCGGAGCACTTTTCAGTTTTGAGGTCCGTGGTACCCTGTGGGCCAATTTTGTTTCCGGTGGTGCATTTTCGACCATTTGTGCAATTTTTATGCGAAAATATGAGTTTTGGGTTTGATTGGCCCGTGATTCCTAGTGCATTCTTATACTTAAAAAACAATAATGCTCGGAGCACTTTTCAGTTTTGAGGTCCGTGGTGTCCAGTGGTCAAATTTTGGTTCCCGTGGTGCAATTTTCGTGCGAAAATAAGACTTTTGGGTATTTGGTCCCCCATGATCCCTGGTGCATTCGTATGCATGAAAATCCATAATGCTCGGAGCACTTTTCAGTTTTGAGGTCCGTGGTGCCCTGTGGTCCAATTTTGTCGCCGGTGGTGCATTTTCGGCCATTTGTGCAATTTTCATGCGAAAATAAGAGTTTTGTGTTTTATTGCCCCGTGATTCCTGGTGCATTCTTATTCATAAAAAACAATAATGCTTCGAGCACTTTTCAGTTTTGAGGTCAGTGGTCTCCAGTTGGCCAATTTTGGTGCCCCGTGGTGCATTTTTGGCCCATGGTGCAAGTTTCGTGCCAACATAATACTTTTGGGTTTTGGTGACCCGTGATCCTTGAGGCATTCTTATGTATAAAAAACCATAATTCTCCGAGCACTTTTTAATTTTGAGGTCCGTGGTACCCCGTGGTCCAATTTTGTTTTCGCTGGTGCAATTTCGGCCATTTGTGCAATTTTTATGTGAAAAATAAGAGTTTTGGGTTTTATTGACCCGTGATTCCTGGTGCATTCTTATACTTAAAAAACAATAATTCTTGGAGCACTTTTCAGTGTTGAGTTCCGTGGTGTCCACTGGTCAAAATTTGCTGCCCATGGTGCAATTTTGAGCGAAAGTAAGACTTTTGAATATTGGTGCCCCATTATCCCTGGTGCATTCGTATGCATGAAAATTCATAATGCTCGGAGCACTTTTCAGTTTTGAGGTCCGTGGTGCCCCGTGGTCCAATTTTGCTTCCCGGGGTGCATATTCAGCACACGATGCAATTTTTGTGCGAAAGTAAGACTTTTGGGTATTGGTACCCCATGATCCCTGGTGCATTCGTATGCATGAAAATTCATAATGCTCAGAGCAATTTTCAGTTTTGAGGTCCGTGGTGCCCCGTAGTCCAATTTTGTTGTCGGTGGTGCATTTTCGGCCCTTTGTTCAATTTTCGTGCGAAAATAAGACTTTTGGGTTTTGGTGCCCCGTGATCCCTGATGCATTCTTATGCATAAAAAACCATAATGCTCGGAACACTTTTCAGCCTTGAAGTTCGTGGTGCCCCGTGGTCCAATTTTGGTGGCGGGGGTGCATTTTCGGCCATCTGTGAAATTTTCGTGCGAAATAAGACGATTGGGTTTTGGTGCCTCGTGATCCTTGGTGCATTCCTATGCATAAAAGACCATAATGCTCGGAGCACTTTTCCGTTTTGAGGTCCGAGGTGCCCCGTGGTCCCATTTTGGTGCTCGTGGTTCATTTTCGACGCATTGTGCAATTTTCGTGCGAAAATAAGACTTTTGGGTTTTGGTGCCCCGTCATCCCTGGTGCATTCTTATGCATCAAAAACCATAATGCTTGGCGCACTTTTCAGTTTTGAGGTCCATGGTGCCCCGTGGTACAATTTTGGTGCCGGTGATGCCTTTTCGGCCATTTGTGAAATTTTCATGCAAAAATAAGACTTTTAGGTTTTGGTGCCCCGAGATCCTTTGTGCATTCTAATGCATAAAAACCCATAATGGTTGGAGCACTTTTAAGTTTTGAGGTCCCAGGATCCCCGTCGTCCAATTTTGGTGCCCATGGTGCATTATCGGCCCATTGTGCAATTTTCGTGCGAAAAGAAGACTTTTGGGTTTTGGTGCCCCGTGATCCCTGGTGAATTCTTATGCATAAAAACCATAATGCCCGGAGCACTTTTCAGTTTTGATGTCCGTGTTGTCCCGTGGTCTAATTTTGGTGCCTCTGGTGCATTTTCGGCCGTTTGTGCAATTTTCGTCCGAAAATAAAACTTTTGGGTTTTGGTGCCCCGTGATCCCTAGTGCATTCTTATACATAAAAAACCATAATGCTTGGAGCCCTTTTAAGTATTGAGGTCTGAGGTTCCCCGTGGTCCAATTTTCGTGCTCGTGGTGCATTCATTACCCATAGTGCAATTTTCAGGCGAAAATAAAACTTTTGGGTTTTGGTGCCCCGTGATCCCTAGTGCATTCTTATACATATAAAACCATAATTCTCGGAGCCATTTTAAGTATTGAGGTCTGAGGTTCCCCGGGGCCCAATTTTGGTGCCCGTGGTAAATTTTCGCCCCATTGTTCAATTTTCTTGCGAAAATAAGACTTTTGGGTTTTGGTGCCTCGTGATCCCTGGTGGATTCTTATGCATAAAAAGCCATAATGCTCGAAGCAGTTTTCAGTTTTGAGGGCCCTGGTGCCCCGTGGTCCAATTTTTGTGCCCGTGGTGCTTTTTTGCCCCATTCTGCAATTTTCGTGGGACAATAAGACTTTTGGGTTTTGGTGCCCCATGATCCCTGGTACATTATTATGCATTAAAATCCATAAGGCTTGGAGAACTTTTCATTTTTGAGGTCCGTGGTGCCCCGTGGTCCAATTTTCGTGCCGGTGGTGCATTTTTGGCCATTTGTGCAATTTTCGTGCGAAAATAAGAGTTTTGAGTTTCGGTGCCCCGTGACCCCGGGTGCATTCTTATGAATAAAAACCCATAATGCTTGGAGCACTTTTCAGTTTTGAGGGCCGTGGTGCCCCGTGGTCCAATTTTTGTGCCCGTGGTGCTTTTTTTCCCCATTCTGCAATTTTCGTGGGACAATAAGACTTTTGGGTTTTGGTGCCCCATGATCCCTGGTACATTATTATGCATTAAAATCCATAAGTCTTGGAGCACTTTTCATTTTTGAGGTCCGTGGTGCCCCGTGGTCCAATTTTCGTGCCGGTGGTGCATTTTTGGCCATTTGTGCAATTTTCGTGCGAAAATAAGAGTTTTGAGTTTCGGTGCCCCGTGACCCCGGGTGCATTCTTATGAATAAAAAACCATAATGCTTGGAGTACTTTTCAGTTTTGAGGGCCGTGGTGCCCCGTGGTCCAATTTTTGTGCCTGTGGTGCTTTTTTTCCCCATTCTGCAATTTTCGTGGGACAATAAGACTTTTGGGTTTTGGTGCCCCATGATCCCTGGTACATTCTTATGCATTAAAATCCATAAGGCTTGGAGCACTTTTCATTTTTGAGGTCCGTGGTGCCCCGTGGTCCAATTTTCGTGTCGGTGGTGCATTTTTGGCCATTTGTGCAATTTTCTTGCGAAAATAAGAGTTTTGAGTTTCGGTGCCCCGTGATCCCTGGAGCATTTGTATGCACAAAAAACCATAATGCTCGGAGCACTTTTCAGTTTTGAGGTCCGTGTTTCCCCGTGGTCTAATTTTCGTGCCGGTGGAGAATTTTCGGCCATTTGTGCAATTTTCGTGCGAAAATAATACTATTGGGGTTAGGTGCCCCGTGATCCCTGGTGCATTCGTATGCACAAAAAACCATAATGCTCAGAGAACTTTTAAGTTTTGAGGTCCGTGGTGTCCAGTGGTCATAACTTGGTGCCTCGAGGTGCATTTTTGGCCCATGGTGCAATTTCCGTGCCCAAATAAGACTTTTGGGTTTTCGTGCTCCGTGATCCTTGGGGCATTGTTATGCATAAAATACTATAATTATCGGAGCACTTTTCAGTTTTGAGGTCTATGGTGCCCCGTGGTCCAATTTTGGTGCCCGTTGTGCATTTTCGACCCATTGCGCAATTTCGTGCGAAAATAAGACTTTTGGATTTTGGTTCCCCGTGATTCCTGCTACATTCTTATACATAAAAAACCATAATTATCAGAGAACTTCTTAGTTTTCAGGTCCGTGATGTCCAGGGATCCAAATTTGGTGCCCGTGGGGCATTTTCGACCCATTGTGTAATTTTCGTGCGAAAATAAGACTTTTGGGTTTTTGTGCCCCGTGATCCCGGGTGCATTCTTATGCATAAAAAACCATAATGCTCGGAGCACTTTTCAGTTTTGAGGGCCGTGGTGCCCCGTGGTCCAATTTTTGTGCCCGTGGTGCTTTTTTGCCCTATTCTTCAATTTTGGTGGGACAATAAGACTTTTGGGTTTTGGTGCCCCATGATCCCTGGTACATCCTTATGCATTAAAATCCATAAGGCTTGGAGCACTTTTCATTTTTGAGGTCCGTGGTGCCTCGTGGTCAAATTTTCGTGCCGGTGGTGCATTTTTGGCCATTTATGCAATTTTCGTGCGAAAATAAGAGTTTTGGGTTTCGTTGCCCCGTGATCCCTGGAGCATTCGTATGCATAAAAAACCATAATGCTCGGAGCACTTTTCAGTTTTGAGGTCCGTGTTTCCCCGTGGTCCAATTTTCGTGCTGGTGGTGAATTTTCGGCCATTTGTACAATTTTCGTGCGAAAATAATACTATTGGGGTTAGGTGCCCCGTGATCCCTGGTGCATTCGTATGCATAAAAAACTATAATGCTCGGAGAACATTTCAGTTTTGAGGTCCGTGGTGTCCAGTGGTCATAATTTGGTGCCTTGAGGTGCATTTTTTGGCCCATGGTGCAATTTCCGTGCCCAAATAAGACTTTTGGGTTTTGGTGCTCCGTGATCCTTGGGGAATTGTTATGCATAAAATACCATAATTATCGGAGCACTTTTCAGTGTTGAGGTCTGTGGTGCGCCGTGGTCCAATTTTGGTGCCCGTGGTGCATTTTCGGCCCATTGCGCAATATTCGTGCGAAAATAAGACTTTTGGGTTTTGGTTCCCCATGATTCCTGCTGCATTCTTATACATAAAAAACCATAATAATCAGAGAACTTTTTAGTTTTCAGGTCCGTCATGTCCAGTGGTCCAAATTTGGTGCCCGTGGTGCATTTTCGGCCCATTGTGTAATTTTCGTACGAAAATAAGACTTTTGGGTTTTGGTGCCCCGTGACCCCGGGCGCATTCTTATGAATAAAAAACCATAATGCTTGGAGCACTTTTCAGTTTTGAGGGCCGTGGTGCCCCGTGGTCCAATTTTTGTGCCCATGGTGCTTTTTTTCCCCATTCTGCAATTTTCGTGGGACAATAAGACTTTTGGGTTTTGGTGCCCCATGATCCCTGGTACATTCTTATGCATTAAAATCCATAAGGCTTGGAGCACTTTTCATTTTTGAGGTCCGTGGTGCCCCGTGGTCAAATTTTCATGCCGATAGTGCATTTTTGGCCATTTGTGCAATTTTCGTGCGAAAATAAGAGTTTTGGGTTTCGGTGCCCCGTGATCCCTAGAGCATTCGTATGCATAAAAAACCATAATGCTCGGAGCACTTTTCAGTTTTGAGGTTCGTGTTTCCCCATGGTCCAATTTTCGTGCCGGTGGTGAATTTTCGGCAATTTGTGCAATATTCGTGCGAAAGTAATACTATTGGGGTTAGGTGCCCCGTGATCCTTGGTGCATTCGTATGCATAAAAAACTATAATGCTCGGAGAACTTTTCAGTTTTGAGGTCCGTGGTGTCCAGTGGTCATAATTTGGTGCCTCGTAGTGCATTTTTTTGCCCATGGTGCAATTTCCGTGCAAAAATAAGACTTTTGGGTTTTGGTGCTCCGTGATCCTTGGGGAATTTTTATGCATAAAATACCATAATTATTGGAGCACTTTTCAGTGTTGAGGTCTGTGGTGCGCCGTGGTCCAATTTTGGTGCCCGTGGTGCATTTTCGGCCCATTACGCAATTTTCGTGCAAAAATAAAACTTTTGGGTTTTGGTTCCCCATGATTCCTGCTGCATTCTTATACATGAAAAACCATAATAATCAGAGAACTTTTTAGTTGTCAGGTCCGTCATGTCCAGTGGTCCAATTTTGGTGCCCGTGGTGCATTTTCGGCCCATTGTGTAATTTTCGTGCGAAAATAAGACTTTTGGGTTTTGGTGCCCCGTGATCCCGGGTGCATTCTTATGCATAAAAAACCATAATGCTCAGAGCACTTTTCAATTTTGAGGTTAGTGGTGTCCAGTGGTCATATTTTGCTGCCCGTGGTGCATTTTCGGCACATGGTGCAATTTTCGTGCGAAAATAAGACCTTTGGGTTTTGCTGCCCCGTGATCCCTGGTGCTGCCCCGTGATCCCTGGTGCATTCCTATGCATAAAAAACCATAATGCTAGGAGCACTTTTTAGATTTGAGGTCCGAGGTGTCCCGCGGTCCAATTTTCGTGCCCGTGGTGCATTTCGGCCCATTGTGCAATTTTTGTGCGAAAATAAGACTTTTGGGTTTTGGTGCCCTGTATTCCCTGGTGCATTCGTATGCAAGAAAATCAATAATGCTCAGAGCACTTTTCAGTTTCAAGGTTCGTGGTGTCCCGTGGTCCAATTTTGTTACCGGTGGTGCATTTTCGGCCATTTGTGCAATTTTCATTCGAAAATAAGAGTTTTGCATTTTATTCCCCCGTGATTCCTGGTGCATTCTTATTCATAAAAAATAATAATGCTCGGAGCATTTTTCAGTTGTGAGGTTCGTGGTCTCCAGTGGGCCAATTTTGGTGCCTTGTGGTGCATTTTTTGCTCATGGTGCATTTTTCGTTCCAAAATAAGACTTTTGGGTTTTGGTGACCCGTGATTCTTGGGGAATTCTTATGCATAAAAAACCATAATTCTCCGAGCACTTTTCAATTTTGAGGTCCGTGGTACCCCGTGGTCTAATTTTGTTTCCGGTCGTGCATTTTCGACCATTTGTGCAATTTTTATGCGAAAATAAGAGTTTTGGGTTTTATTGCCCCGTGATTCCTGGTGCATTCTTATACTTAAAAAATAATAATGCTCGGAGCACTTTTCAGTTTTGAGGTCCGTGGTGTCAATTGTCAAATTTTGCTGCCCATGCTGCAATTTTCGTGCGAAAATAAGACTTTTGGGTTTTGGTGCCCCGTGATCCCTGGTGCATTCTTATGCATAAAAGACCATAATGCTCACAACACTTTTCAGTTTTTAGGTCCGTGGTGCTCCGTGGTCTAATTTTGGTGCGCGTTGTGAATTTTCGTCCCATTGTGCAATTTTCGTGCAAAAATAAGACTCTTTGATTTTGGTGCCCCATGATCCCTTGTGCATTCTTTATACATAAAAAACCATAATGCACGGAGCACTTTTCAGTTTTGAGGTGCGTGGTGTCCAGTGGTCAAAATTTGCTTGCCGGGGTGCAATTTCGGCACACGGTGCAATTTCCGTGCGAAAGCAAGACTTTTGGGTATTGGTGCCCCGTGATCCCTGGTGCATTCGTATGCATGAAAATCCATAATGCTCAGAGAACTTTTCAGTTTTGAGGTCCGTGGTGCCCCGTTGTCCAATTTTGTTGTCGGTGGTGCATTTTCAGCCATTTGTGCAATTTTCATGCGAAAATAAGAGTTTTGGATTTTATTGCCCCGTGATTCCTGGTGCATTCTTATACATAAAAAACAATAATTCTCAGAGTACTTTCCAGTTTTGAGAACCGTGGTGTCCAGTGGTCAAATTTTGCTTCCCACGGTGCAATTTTCGTGCGAAAGTAAGACTTTTGGGTATTGGTGCCCCGTGATCCCTGGTGCATTCGTATGCATGAAAATCCATAATGCTCGGAGCACTTTTCAGTTTTGAGGTCCGTGGTGCCCCGTGGTCCAATTTTGTTGCCGGTGGTGCATTTTCGGCCATTTGTGCAATTTTCATGCGAACATAAGAGTTTTGGGTTTTATTGCCCCGTGATTCCTGGTGTATTCTTATACATAAAAAACAATAATGCTCGGAGCACTTTTCAGTTTTGAGGTCCGTGGTCTCCAGTGGGCCAATTTTGGTGCCCCGTGGTGCATTTTTTGCTCATGGTGCAAGTTTCGTTCCAACATAAGACTTTTGGGTTTTGGTGACCCGTGATCCTTGAGGCATTCATATGCATAAAAAACCATAATGTTCAGAGCACTTTTTAATTTTAAGGTCCACGGTACCCCGTGGTCCAATTTTGTTTCCGGTGGTGCAATTTCGGCCATTTGTGCAATTTTTATGTGAAAAATAAGAGTTTTGGGTTTTAATGCCCCGTGATTCCTGGTGAATTCTTATACTTAAAAAACAATAATTCTCGGAGCACTTTTCAGTGTTGAGTTCCGTGGTGTCCAGTGGTCAAAATTTGCTGCCCATGGTGCAATTTTGTGCGAAAATAAGACTTTTGGGTTTTGGTACCCGGTGACCCCTGGTGCATTCTTATGCATAAAAAACCATAATGCTCGCAACACTTTTCAGTTTTCAGGTTCGTGGTGCTCCGTGGTCCAATTTTGGTGCCGGTGGTGCATTTTCGGCCATTTGTCAAATTTTCGTGCGAAAATAAGACTTTTGGGTTTTGGTACCCTGTGATCCCTGGTGCATTCTGATGCATAAAAAACCATAATTCTCGGAGCACTTTTCAGTTTTGAGGTCCGAGGTGCCCTGTGGTCCAATTTTGGTGCCCATGGTGCATTTTCGTCCCATTGTGCAATTTTCGTGCGAAAATAAGACTTTTTGGTTTTAGTGCCCCGTGATCCCTGGTGCATTCATTATACATAAAAAACCATATTGCACGGCGCACTTTCCAGTTTTGAGGTCAGTGGTGTCCAATGGTCAAATTTTGCTTCCCGGGGTGCATTTTCAGCACATGATGCAATTTTCGTGCGAAAGTAAGACTTTTGGGTATTGGTGCCCCATGATCCCTGGTGAATTCGTATGCATGAAAATCCATAATGCTCGGAGCATTTTTCAGTTTTGTGGTCTGTGGTGCCCCGTGGTCCAATTTTGTTGTCGGTGGTGCATTTTCAGCCATTTGTGCAATTTTCATGCGAAAATAAGAGTTTTGGGTTTTATTGCCCCATGATTCCTAGTGCATTCTTATGCATAAAAAACCATAATGCTGGAGCACTTTTCAGTTTTGAGGTCCGTGGTCTCCAGTGGGCCAATTTTGGTGCCCCATGGTGCATTTTTGGCTCATGGTGCAAGTTTCGTGCCAAAATAAGACTTTTGGGTTTTGGTGACACGTGATCCTTGGGGCATTCTTATGCATAAAAAACCGTCATGCTCGCAACACTTTTCAGTTTTCAGGTCCGTGGTGCTCCGTGGTCCAATTTTGGTGCCGGTGGTGCATTTTCGGCCATTTGTCCATTTTTCGTGCGAAAATAAGACTTTTGGGTTTTTGTACCCTGTGATTCCTGTGGCATTCTTATGCATAAAAAACCATAATGCTTGGATCACTTTTCATTTTTGAGGTCCGAGGTGCCCCGTGGTCCAATTTTGGTGCTCGTGGTGCATTTTCGTCCCATTGTGCAATTTTTGTGCGAAGATAAGACTTTTTGGTTTTGGTGCCCCATGACCCCTGGTGCATTCTTTTTACATAAAAAACAATAATGCACGGAGCACTTTCCAGTTTTGAGGTCCGTGGTGTCAAGTGGTCAAATTTTGCTTCCTGGGGTGCATTTTTGGCACACGGTGCAATTTTCGTGCGAAAGTAAGACTTTTGGGTATTGGTGCCCCATGATCCCTGGTTCATTCGTATGCATGAAAATCCATAATGCTTCGAGCCCCCTTCAGTTTTGAGGTCCGTGGTGCCCCGTGGTCCAATTTTGTTGCCGGTGGTGCATTTTCGGCCATTAGTGCAATTTTCATGTGAAAATAAGAGTTTTGGGTTTTATTGCCGCTATTCCTGGTGCATTCTTATGCATAAAAAACCATAATGCTCGGAGCACTTTTCAGTTTTGAGGTCCGTGGTCTCCAGTGGGCCAATTTTGGTGCCCTGTGGTGCATTTTTAGCTCATGGTGCAAGTTTCGTGCCAAAATAAGACTTTTGGGTTTTGGTGATTCGTGATCCTTAGGGCATTCTTATGCATAAAAAACCATAATGCTCGGAGCACTTTTCAGTTTTGAGGTCCGTGGTATCCCGCGGTCCAATTTTGTTTCTGGTGGTGCATTTTCGGCCATTTGTGCAATTTTTATGCGAAAATAAGAGTTTTGGATTTTATTGCCCCGTGATTCCTGGTGCATTCTTATACTTAAAAAACAATAATGCTCAGAGCACTTTTCAGTTTTGAGGTCCGTGGTGTCCAGTGGTCAAACTTTACTTCCCATGGTGCAATTTTCGTGCGAAAATAAGACTTTTGGGTTTTTGTACCCTGAGATTCCTGGTGCATTCTTATGCATAAAAAACCATAGTGCTCGGAGCACTTTTCAGTTTTGAGGTCCGAGGTGCCCCGTGGTCCAATTTGGGTGCCCGTGGTGCATTTTCGTCCCATTGTACAATTTTCATGCGAAGATAAGACTCTTTGGTTTTGGTGCCCGTTGATCCCTGGTTCATTCTTTATATATAAAAAACAATAATGCACGGAGCACTTTCCAGTTTTGAGGTCCGTGGTGTCCAGTGGTCAAATTTTGCTTCCAGGGGTGCATTTTCGGCACACGGTGAAATTTTCGTGCGAAAGTAAGACTTTTGGGTATTGGTGCCCCGTGATCCCTGGTGCATTCGTATGCATGAAAATTCATAATGCTCGGAGCACCTTTTAGTTTTGAGGTCTGTGGTGCCCCTTGGTCCAATGTTGTTGCCAGTGGTGTATTTTCGGCCATTTATGCAATTTTCATGCGAAAATAAGAGTTTTGGGTTTTATTGGCCTAGGATTCCTGGTGCATTCTTATGCATAAAAAATCATAATGCTCGGAGCACATTTCAGTTTTGAAGTCCGTGGTCTCCAGTTGGCCAATTTTGGTGCCCCGTGGTGCAATTTTGGCTCATGGTGCAATTTCCCTGCCAAAATAAGACTTTGGTTCCCCGTGACACTTGGGGCATTCTTATGCATAAAAAACCATATTTCTCGAAGCACTTTTCAGATTTGAGGTCCGTGGTGCCCCGTGGTCCAATTTTTGTGCTTGTGGTGCATCTTCGGCCCATTGTGGAATTTTCGTGTGAAAATAAGACTTTTGGATTTTGGTGCTCCGTGATCCCTAGTGCATTCTTATGCATTAAAAACCAAAATGCTCAGAGCACTTTTCAATTTTGAGGTTCGTGGTGTCCAATGGGCCAATTTTGGTGCCCCGTGGTGAATTTTTGGCCCATGGTGCAATTTTTGTGCCAAAAGAAGACTTATGGGTTTTGGTGCCCAGTGATCCTTGGGGCATTCTTATGCATAAAAAACCATAATGCTCAGAGCACTTTTCAGTTTTGAGGTTCGTTGTGCCCCATGGTCCAATTTAGTGCTCGTGGTGCATTTTTGGCACATTGTACAAATTTCATGCGAAAATAAAACTTTTGGGTTTTGGTGCCCCATGATCCCTAGTGCTTTCTTATACATTAAAAATCGTAATGCTCGGATCACTTCTCAGTTTTAAGGCCTGTGGTGTCCAGTTGTTCATTTTTGTGCCCCGTGGTGCATTTTTAGTCCATGGTGCAATTTCCGTGCCAAAATAAGACTTTTGGGTTTTGGTGCCCCGTGATACCTGGTGCATTCTTATGCATAAAAAACAATAATGCTCGGAGCACTTTTCAGTTTTGAGCTCTGTCGTGCCTCGTGGTCCAATTTTGTTGCTAGTGGTGGATTTTCAGCCATTTGTGCAATTTTTATGCAAAAATAAAAGTTTTGGGTTTTGTTGCCCCGTGATTTCTGGTGTTTCTTATTCTTAAAAAACAATAATGCTCGGAGCACTTTTCAGTTTTGAGGTCCGTGGTGTCCATTGGTCAAATTTTGCTGCCCAAAGTGCAATTTTCGTGCGCAAATAAGACTTTGGGGTTTTGGTGCCCCGTGACCCCTGGTGCATTCTTATAGATAAAAAACCATAATCCCCGGAGCACTTTTCAGCTTTGAGGTCTGTGGTACCCTGTGGTCCATTTTTGGTGCCCGTGGTGCATTTTCGTCCCATTGTGCAATTTTTGTGCGAAAAAAAGACTTTTAGATTTTGGTTCCCCGTGATCCCTAGTGCATTCTTATGCATAAAAAACCATAATGCTCGGACCATTTTTTAGTTTTGAGGTCCGTGTTGCCCCGTGGTCCAATTTTAGTATACGTGGTGCATTTTCGACCCATTGTGCAATTTCCGTGCGAAAATAAGACTTTTGGGTTTTTATGGCCCGTGATCCCTGGTGCATTCTTTTGCACAAAAAACCATAATGCTCGGAGCACTTTTCAGTTTTGAGGTCCGTGGTGTCCAATGGTCCAATTTTGGTGCCCCGTGGTGCATTTTTGGCCCATGGTGCAATTTCCGTGCCAAAATAAGACTTTTGGGTTTTGGTGCCCCGTGATCCTTTGAGCATTCTTATGCATAAAAAACCATAATGGTTGTAGCACTTTTCAGTTTTGAGTTCCGCGGTGCCCCGTGGTCCAAGTTTGGTGCCAGTTGTACATTTTCTGCCATTTGTGCATTATTCGTGCGAAATAAGACTTTTGGGTTTTAGTGCCATGTGATCCTTGGTGCATTCTTATGCATAAAAAAACCATAATGTTGGGAGCACTTTTCTGTTTTGAGGTCCGAAGTGCCACGTGGTCTAATTTTGGGGCCTGTGGTGTATTTTGGCCCATTGTGCAATTTTTGGGCAAAAATAAGACTATTGGGTTTTGGTGCCCCGTGATCACTGGTGCATTCTTATGCATAAAAAACCATAATTCTCGGAGCACTTTTCAATTTTGAGGTGCGAGGTACCCCGTGGTCCAATTTTTGTGCCTGTGGAGCATTTTCGGCCCATTGTGCAATTTTCGTCAGAAAAAAAGACTTTTCGTTTTTGGTGCCCCGGGATCCCTAGTGCATTCTTATGCATAAAAAATAATAATGCTTGGAGGACTTTTCAGTTTTGAGGTTCGTGGTGCCCCGTGGTCAAATGTTGGTGCTGGTGGTGCATTGTCGGCCATTTGTGCAATTTTCGTGCGAAAATAAGACTTTTAGGTTTTGGTGCCCCGTGATCCCTGGTGCATTCTTATGCATAAAAAACCATAATGCTCTGAGCACTTTTCAGTTTTGAGGTCCGTGTTGGCCTGTGGTCCAATTTTGGTGTACTCGGTGCATTTTCGGCCTATTGTGCAATTTTCGTGTGAAAATAAGACTTTTGGGTTTGTGTGCCCTGTGATCCCTGGTGCATTCTTATACATAAAAAACCATAATCCTCGGAGAACTTTTCAGTTTTGAGGTGCGTGGTGTCCAGTGGTCCAATTTTGGTGCCCCGTGGTGCATCTTTGGCCCATGGTGCAATTTCCGTGCCAAAATAAGACTTTTGGGTTTTAGTGTCCCATGATCCTTGGGACCTTCTCATGCATAAAAAACTGTAATTCTCAGAGCACTATTCAGTTTTGATGTCCGTGGTGCCCCGTGGTCCAATTTTAGGGCCCATGATGCATTTTCGGCACACTGCAATTTTCGTGTGCAAATAAGACTTCTGGTGCCCGTGGTGGATTTTCGGCTCATGGTCCAATTTTTGTGCAAAAGTAAGACTTTTGAGTTTTGGTGCCACGTGATCCCTGGTGCATTCTTATTCAGAAAATACCATAATGCTCGGAGCACTTTTCAGTTTTGAGGTCTGTGGTGCCCCGTTGTCCAATTTTGTGCCCGTGGTGCATTTTCGGCCCAAGGTGCAATTTTCTTGCCAAAATAAGACTTTAGGGTTTTGGTAACCCATGATCCCTGGGGCATTCTTATGCATAGAAAATCGTAATGCTCTGAGCACTTTTCAGTTTTGAGGTCCGTGGTACCCCATGGTCCAATTTTGGTGTCTGTGGTGGATTTTAAGCCCATTGTGCAATTTTCATGCGAAGTATTATGCATAAAAAACCATAATGCTCAGAGCACTTTTTAGTTTTGAGGTATGTGGTGCCTCGTGGTCCAATTTTGGTGCCCGTGGTGCATTTTCGGCACATGGTGCAATTTTCGTGCCAAAATAAGACTTTTGGGTTTTTGTGCCCTGTGATCCTTGGTGCATCCTTACGCATAAAAAACCATAATGCATAATGCTCGAAGCACTTTTCAGTTTTGAAGTCCGTGGTGCCTAGTGTCCAATTTTGGTGCCGGTGGTGCATTATCGACCCATTGAGCAATTTTCGTACGAAAATAAGACTTTTGGGTTTTGGTGCCCCGTGATGCCTGGTGCATTCTTATGCATAAAAAACCATAATTCTCAAAGCACCTTTTAATTTTGAGGTTCGTGGTACCCCGTGGTCCAATTTTGGTGCCCTGGTGCATTTTCGGCACATGGTGCAATTTTCGTGCCAAAATAAGAATTTTGGGTTTTGGTGCCCTGTGATCCTTGGTGAATGCCTATGCATAAAAAGCCATAAAGCTTGGAGCACTTCTAAGTTTTGAGGTCCGGGGTGCCCCGTGGTCCAATTTTGGTGCCCGTGGTAAATTTTCGGCCCATGGTGCACTTTTCGTGTGAAAATATGACTTTTGGATTTTAGTGCCCCGTGATCCCTGGTGCATTCTTATGTATAAAAAACCATAATGCTCGGAGCACTTTTCAGTTTTGCGGTCCGCGGTGTCTAGTTGCCCAATTTTGGTGCCCCGTGGTGCATTTTTGGCCCATGGTGCAATTTTCGTGCCAAAATAAGACTTTTGAGTTTTGGTGCCCCGTGATCCCTGGTGCATTCTTATGCCTAAAAATCCATAAAGCTTGTTGCACTTTTCATTTTTGAGGTCCGTGGTTCCCCGTGGTCCAATTTTGGTGCCCGTGGTAGATTTTCGGCCAATGGTGCAATTTTCAAGCCAAAATAAGACTTTTGGGTTTGGGTGCCCCATGATCCTTGTTGCATCGTTATGCGTAAAAAACCATAATATTCATAGCACTTTATAGTTTTGAGGTCCGTGGTGCCTCGTGGTCCAATTTTGGTTCCGTGGTGGATTTTCGGCAGGTGGTCCAATTTTCGTGCAAAAATAAGACTTTTGGGTTTTGGTGCCACGTGATCCCTGGTGCATTCTTATGCATAAAAAACCATAAGGCTCTGACCACTTATCAGTTTCTAGGTTCGTGGTGCCCCGTTGTCCAATTTTGGTTCCCATTGGTGCATTTTTGGCCCAAAATATGACTTTTGGGTTTTGGTGCCCCATGATCCCTAGTGGATTCTTGTGCTTAAAAAACCATGAAGCTCAGAACACTTTTCAGTTTTGAGGTCAATGGTGCCTTGTGGTCCAATTTTGGTGCCCGTGGAAGATTTTCGGCCCATGGTGCAATTTTCATGCCAAAATAAGACTTTTGCGTTTTGGCACCTGTGATCCTTGGTGCATCCTTATGCATAAAAAACCATAATGCTTAAAGCTCTTTTCAGTTTTGAGGTCCGTGGTGTCTAGTTCTCCAATTTTGGTGCCCCGTGGTACATTTTTGGACCATGGTGCAATATTGTTCCAAAATAAGACTTTTGGGTTTTGGTGCCCCATGATCCTTGGTGCCCCGTGGTCCAGTTTTGGTGCCCGTGGTATATTTTCGGCCCATGGTGCAATTTTCATGCCAAAATAAGACTTTTGGGGTTTTGTTCCCAATGATCCTTGTTACATCCTTATTCATAAAAAACCATAATGCTCGGAGCACTTTTTAATTTTGTGGTTCGTGGTGTCCCGTGGTCCAATTTTGGTGCCCGTGGTGGATTTTCGGCACATGGTCCAATTTTCGAGCCAAAATAAGACTTTTTGGTTTTGGCGCCACGTGATCCCTGGTGCATTCTTATGCATAAAATACCATAATGCTCAAAGCACTTTTCAGTTTTGAGGTCTGTGGTGCCCCGTGCTCCAATTTTGGTGCTCGTGGTGGATTTTCGATATATATGGTCCAATTTTCGTGCAAAAATAAGAGTTTTCGGTTTTGGTGCTCTGTGATCCCTCATGCATTCTTATGCATAAAAAACCATAATGCTCGGAGCACTTTTAAGTTTTCAGGTCTGTGGTGCCCCGTGGTCCAATTTTGGTGCCCGTGGTACATTTTTGGCACATGGTGTAATTTTTGTGCCAAAATAAGACTTTTGCGTTTTGGTGCCCCGTGATCCTTGGTGCATCCTTATGCATAAAAAACCATAATGCTCAGACCTCTTTTCCGTTTTGAGGTCCGTGGTGTCCATTGCTCCCATTTTGGTTCCCCGTTGTGCATTTTTGGCCCTTGGTGCAATTTAGTGCCAAAATAAGACTTTTGGGTTTTATTGCCCCGTGATACCTGGTGCATTCTTCTACTTAAAAAAGAATAATGCTCGGAGCACTTTTCATTTTTTAGCTCCGTGGTGCCCAGTGGTCAAATTTTGCTGCCCATGGTTAAATTTTCGTACGAAAATCAGACATTTGGATATTGGTGCCCCGTGATCCCTGGTGGATTCTTATGCATAAAAAACCATAAAGCTCGGAGCACTTTTCAGTTTTGAGGTAAGTGGTGCCTCGTGGTCCAATTTTGGTGCCCGTGGTAGATTTTTAGCCCATGGTGCAATTTTCATGCCAAAATAAGACTTTTGGGTTTGGGTGCCCCGTGATCCTTGTTGCATCCTTATGCATAAAAAACCATAATGCTCAGAGCACTTTTTAGTTTTGAGGTTCGTGGTGCCCCGTGGTCCAATTTTGGTGCCCGTTGTGGATTTTCGACACATGGTACAATTTTCATGCCAAAATAAGACTTTTGGGTTTTGGTGCCTCGTGATCCCTAGTGCATTCTTATGCATAAAATACCATAATGCTTGGAGCACTTTCCAGTTTTGAGGTCTGTGGTGCCCCGTGGTCCAATTTCGGTGACTGTGGTGCATTTTATGCCCATTGTGCAATTTTCGTGCGAATTATTATGCATAAAACATGCTCAGAGCACTTTTTAGTTTTGAGGTCTGTGGAACTTCGTGGTCAAATTTTGGTGCCCGTGGTGCATTTTCGGCACATGGTGCAATTTTCGTGCCAAAATAAGACTTTTGGGTTTTGGTTCCCCATGATCCTTGGTGCATCCTTATGCATAAAAAACCATATGCTTGGAGCACTTTTCAGTTTTGAGGTCCGTGGTGCCCCGTGTCCAATTTTGGTGCCCGTGGTGCTTTATCAGCCCATTGTACAATGTTCGTGCGAAAATAAGACTTTTGGGTTTTGGTGCCCCGTGATCCCTGGTGCATTATTATGCATAAAAAACCATAATCCTCGTCACACTTTTTGGTTTTGAGGTTCGTGGTGCACCGTGGTCCAATTTTGGTGCTCGTGGTGCATTTTCTGCCATTTGTGCAATTTTCATGTCAAAATAAGACTTTTGGGTTTTGGTGCCCCGTGATCCCCGGTGCATTCTTATGCATAAAATACCATAATGATCGGAATTCTTTTCAGTTTTGAGGTCCGTGCTGCCCATGTTCCAATTTTGGTGCCGGTAGTGCATTTTCGGCCATTTGTGGAATTTTCATGCGAAAATAAGACTTTTGGGTTTTGGTGCCCTGTGATCCCTGGTGCATTCTTATCCATAAAAACCAAAATGCTTGGAGCACTTTTCAGTTTTGAGGTCCGAGGTGCCCCGTGGTCCAATTTTGGTGCTAGTGGTGCATTTTCGGCCCATTGTACAATTTTCGTGCGAAGATAAGACTTTTGGGTTTTGGTGCCCCATGATCCTTGGTGCATTCTTATGCATAAAAAACCATAATGCTCGGAGAACTTTACAGTTTTGAGGTCCGAGGTGCCTCGTGGTCCAACTTTGGTGTCGGTGGTGCATTTTCGGCCATTTGTGCAATTTTCGTGCAAAAATATGACTTTTGGGTTTTGGTGCCTGGTGATCCCTGGTGCATTCTTATGCATAAAAAAAAATAATGCTCGAAGCACATTTTAGATTTAAGGTCCGTGGTGCCCCGCGATCCAATTTTTGTTCCGGTGGTGCATTTTCGCCCATTTGTGCAATTTTCGGGCGAAAATAAGACTTTTGGGTTTTGGTACCCTTAGTGCGTTTTTGGCCATTTGTGCAATTTTCGTGCGAAAATAACACTTTTGGGTATTGGTGCCCCGTGATGCCTAGTGCATTCTTATGCATACAAAACCATAATGCTCGGAGAACTTTTCAATTTGAGGTCCGAGGTGCCCCGTGCTCCAATTTTTGTGCCCGTGGTGCATTTTCGGCCCATTGTGCAATTTTCGTACGAAAATAAGACTTTTGGGTTTTGGTACCCTGTGATGCCTGGTGCATTCTTATGCATAAAAAACCAAAACGCTCGAAGCACTTTTCAGTTTTGAGGTCCGAGGTGCCCCATGGTCGAATTTTTGTGCCCGTGGTACATTTTCGGCCATTTGTGTAATTTTCATGCGAAAATAAGACTTTTTGGTTTTGGTGCCCCATGATTCCTGGTGCATTCTTATCCATAAAAAAACCATAATTCTCGGAACTCTTTTAAGTTTTGAGGTCTGTGCTGCCCCGTTGTCCAATTTTAGTGTCGATGGTGCATTTTCGGCCATTTGTGCAATTCTCATGTCAAAATAAGTCTTTTGGGTTTTGGTGCCTCGTGATTCTTGGTGCATTATTTTGCATAAAAAACCATAATGCTCGGAGTTCTTTTCAGTTTTGTGGTCCGTGCTGCCCCGTGGTCCAATTTTGGTGTCGGTGGTGCATTTTCGGCCATTTGTCCTATTTTCATGTCAAAATAAGACTTTTGGGTTTTGGTGCCCCATGATCCCTGGTGCATTCTTATGAAAAAAAAAACCATAATGCTCGGAGAAATTTTCAGTTTTGAGGTCCAAGGTGCACCATGGTCCAATTTTGGTGCCCGTTGTGCATTTTCGGCCCATTGTGCAGTTTTCGTGCGAAAATAAGACTTTTGGGTTTTGGTGCCCAATGATGCCTGGTGCATTCTTATGCATAAAAAACTATAATGCTCGACACACTTTTCAGTTTTGAGGTTCATGGTACACCGTGGTCCAATTTTGGTGCTGTGGTACATTTTCGGCAATTTGTGCAATTTTCATGCGAAAATAAGACTTTTGGATTTTGGTGCCCCGTGATCCCAGGTGCATTCTTATCCATAAAAACCAATAATGCTCAGAGCACTTTTCAGTTTTGAGGTCCCAGGTGCCCCGTGGTCCAATTTTGGTGCCCGTGGTGCGTTTTCGGTCCATTGTGCAATTTTCATGCGAAAATAAGACTTTTGGGTTTTGGTGCCCCGTGATCCCTAGTGCATTCTTATCCATAACAAACCATAATACTTGGAACTCTTTTCAGTTTTGAGGTCCGTGGTGCCCCGTGGTCCAATTTTGGTGTCGGTGGTGCATTTTCGGCACTTTGTGCATTTTTCGTGCGAAAATAAGACTTTTGGGTTTTGGTTCCCCGTGATCCCTGGTGCATTCTCATGCATAAAAAACCATAATACTCGGACCACTTTTAAGTATTGAGGTCTAAGGTTCCCCGTGGTCCAATTTTGGTGCCCGTGGAGCATTTTTGGCCCATTGTGCAATTTTCGTGAGAAAATAAGACTTTTAGGTTTTGGGGCCCCGTGATTCCTGGAGCATTCTTATGCATAAAAAACCATAATGCTTGGAGTACTTTTCAGTTTTGACGTCCGAGGTGCCCCGAGCTCCAATTTTCATGCTCGTGGTGCATGTTTGGCCCATTGTGCAATCTATGTGCGAAAATAAGACTTTTGGGTTTTGGTGCCCCGTGATCCCTGGTGCATTCTTATGCATCAAAAACCATAATGCTCGGAACTCTTTTCAGTTTAGAGGTCCGTGCTGCCCCATGGTCCAATTATGGTGCTGGTAGTGCATTTTCGGCCCTTTGTGCAATTTTCGTGCGAAAATAAGCCTTTTGGATTTTGGTGCCCCGTGATCCCTGGTGCATTCTTATGCATAAAAAAAAAATAATGCTCGGAGCAGTTTTCAGTTTTGAGGTCCAAGGTGCCCCATGGTAAAATTTGGGTGCCCGTGGTGCATTTCCGGCCCAATGTGTAATCTTCGTGCGAAAATAAGACTTTTGGGTTTTGGTGCCCCATGATCCCTGGTGCATTCAAATGCATAAAAAATCATAATGCTTGGAACACTTTTCTTTTTAAGTTTCGTGGTGCCCCGTGGTCCAATTTTGGTGCACGTGGTGCATTTTCGGCCATTTGTGCATTTTTTGTGCGAAAATAAGACTTTTTAGTTTTTGTGCCCCGTGATCCCTGGTGCAGTCTTATGCATAAAGAACCATAATTCTTGGAACACTTTTGAGTTTTGAGGTCCTTGGTGCCCCGTGGTCCAATTTTGGTGCCGGTGGTGCATTTTCGTTCATTCGTGCAATTTTTGCGCAAAAATAAGACCTTTGGGTTTTGGTGGCCCGTGATCGCTGGTGCATTGTTATGCATCAAAAACCATAATGTTTGGAACTCTTTTTAGTTTTGAGGTCCGTGTTGCCACGTGGTCCAATTTTGGTGCCGGTGATGCATTTTCTGCCATTTGTGCAATTTTTGTGCGAAAATAAGACTTTTGGGATTTGGTGCCCCGTGATCCCTGGTGCATTCTTATGCTTAAAAAACCCTAATGCTTGGAACACTTTTCAGTTTTGAGGTCCGTGGTGCCTCGTGGTCCAATTTTGGTTCCGGTGGTACATTTTCGGCCATTTGTACATTTTCGTGTGAAAATAAGCCTTTTGGGTTTTGGAGCCCTGTGATCCTCAAATTATGGGTTTTGGAGCCTTTTGGGTTTTGGAGCCTTGTGAAAATAAGCCTTTTGGGTTTTGGAGCCCTGTGAAAATAAGCCCGGTGGTACATTTTCGGCCATTTGTACATTTTCGGCCACTTGACACCACGGACCTCAAATTATAAAAGTACTCCAAGCATTATGTTTTTTTATGCATAAGAATGCACCAGGGATCACGAGGTACCAAAACCCAAAAGTTTGATTTTGGGACGAGAATTACACAAATGGCCCGTGGTGTCCCGTGGTGCATTTGCACGGACCTCAAAACTGGAAAGTGGTCCTAGCATTATGGTTTTTAATTCATAAGAATCCACTAGGGATCACGGGGCACCAAAACCCAAAAGTCTTATTTTGGCACGAAAATTGCACCATGTGCCGAAAATGCACAACTGGACTCCAAAATTGGACCACAGGACACCACGGAACTCAAAACTGAAAAGTGGTCTGACCATTATGGTTTTTTATGCATAAGAATGCACCAAGGATAACGGGGCACCAAAACCCAAAAGTCTTATTTTGGGAGGAATATTGCACCATGTGCCGAAAATGCACAAAGGGCCCAAAATTGAACCCCGAGGAACCACGGACCTCAAAACTGAAAAGTGCTATGAGCATTATGGTCTTTTATACATAAGAATGCACCTGGGATCACACGGCACCAAAACCCAAAAGTCTTTTTTTGGCACGAAAATTGGAATATGGCTGACAATCCACCATGGGCACCAAAATTGGATCACTGGGAACCACGGGCCTCAAAACTGAAAATTGGTCCGAGCATTATGATTTTTTATTCATAAATATGCACCAAGGATCCAGGGGAACCAAAACCCAAAAGTCTTATTTGGGCACAAGAATTGCACACTGGGCCCAAAATGCACCACGGGCACCAAAATTGGACCACAGGGCACCACGGACCTCAAAACTGAAAAGTGCTCTGAACATTGTGATTTTTTATGCATAAGGATGCACCAAGGATCACGTGGCACCAAAACCCCAAAAGTCTTATTTTCGTAAGAAAATTGCACCATGTGCCGAAAATGCACCACGGGCACCAAAATTGAACCACGGAGCCCAACGGACCCTAAAATTGAAAAGTGCTCTGAGCATTATGGTTTTTTATGAATAAGAATGCCCCAGCAATCACGGGGCACCAAAACCCAAAAGTCTTATTTTGGCACAAAAATTGCACCATGGGCGAAAAATGCACCACGAGGCACAAAAATTGGACCACTGGACACCACGTACCTCACAGCAGAAAAGTGCTCCAAGCATTATGGTTTTTTATGAAAAAGAATGCACCAGGGATCCCAGGGCACCGAAACCCAAAAGTCTTATTTTCGTACGAAAATTGCACAATGGGCCAAAAATTCACCAAGGGCAACAAAATTGGACCACGGGGCACCACGGTCCTCAACATTGAAAAGTGCTCATATCATTATGGGTTTTTATGCATAAGGATGCACCAGGGATCAGGGGGCACCAAAACCCAAAAGTCTTATTTTGGCACGAAAATTGCACCATGTGCCAAAAATGCAGCACGGGCACCAAAATTGGACCACCGGGCACCACGGACCTCAAAACTGAAAAGTTCTCAGAGAATTATGGTTTTTTATGCACCAAGGATCACAGGGAACCAAAACTCTAAAGTGTTATTTTGGGACGAAAATTGTACCATAGGCCGAAAATGCACCAATGGGCACCAAATTTTGAGCACGGGGCACCACAGACTTGAAAACTGAAATGTGCTTCGAGCATGATAGTTTTTTATGCATAAGAATGCACCAGGGATCACGGGGCACCAAAACCCAAAAGTCTTATTTTATCACGAAAATTGCACCATGTGCCGAAAATGCACCACGGGCACCGAAATTGGACCACGGGGCACCACGGGACTTAAAACTGAAAAGTGTTCCGAGCACTATGGTTTTTATGCATATGAAAGCACCAGGGATCACGGAGCACCAAAACCCAAAAGACTTATTTCCGCACGAAAATTGGACCATGTGCTGAAAATCCACCTCGGGCACCAAAATTGGACCACGAGGCACCACGGACCTCAAAACTGAAAAGTGCTCCGAGCATTATGGTTTTTTTTGCACAAGGATGCACCAAGGATCACGGGGTACCAAAACCCAAAAGTCTTATCTTAGCACGAAATTACACAATGGGCCAAAAATGCACCAGGGGCACAAAAATCGGATGACGGGGCACCACGGACCTCAAAACTAAAAAGTGCCCAGATCATTACAGGTTTTTATGCATAAGGATGCACCAGGGATCAGGGGACACCAAAACCCAAAAGTCTTGTTTTGGCACAAAAATTGTACCATGTGCCGAAAATCCACCACGGGCAACAAAATTGGACCACGGGGCACCACGGACCTCAAAACTGAAAAATACTCCGAGCATTATGGTTTTTTATGCATAAGAATGCCCTAGGGATCACGGGGCACCAAAACCCAAAAGTCTAATTTTCGCAAGAATATTGCACAATGGGTCGAAAATGCACCACGGGCACCAAAATTGGACCACAGGGCAGCACAGATGTCAAAACTGAAAAGTGCTCCGAGCATTATGGTTTTTTATGGATAAGAATGCCCTAGGGATAACAGGGCACCAAAATCCAAAAGTCTTATTTTGGCACGAAAAATGCACCATGGGCCAAAAATACACCACATGCACCAAAATTGGACCACAGGACACCAAGGACCTCAAAACTGAAAAGTGCTCCGAGCCTTATGGTTTTTATGCATAAGAATGCACTAGGGAGCACTTTTCAATTTTGAGCTCAGTGGTGCCCGGTGGTCCAATTTTGGTGACAGTGACCCCGTGATCCCTGGTGCATTCTTATGCATAAAAAAGCATAATGCTCGAAGCACTTTTCTGTTTTGAGGTCTGTGGTGTCCAGTAGTCCAATTTTGGTGCCCGTGGTGCATTTTCAGCCGATTATGCAACTTTCGTGCGAAAATAAGAGTTTTGGGTTTTGGTGCCCCGTGATCCCTAGTGCATTCTTATGCATAAGGCCCATGCTGCAATTTTTGTCCCAAAATAAGACTTTTGAGTTTTGGTACCCTGTGATACTTGGTGCATCCTTATCCATAAAAAAGCATAATGTTTGGAGCACTTTTCAGTTTTGAGGTCCGTAGTGCCCCGTGGTCGAATTTTGGTGCCGGTTGGTGTATTTTTTGCCAATGGTGCAATATTCGTCCCAAAATAAGAGTTTTGGGTTTTGGTACCCCATTATGCTTGGCGCATTCTTATGCTTAAAAAACCATAATGCTCTAAGTACTTTTTCAGTTTTGAGGTCCGTGGTGCCCCGTGGTCCAATTTTGGTGCCCGTCGTGCAATTTCGACACATGGTGCAATTTTCGTGCCAAAATATGACTTTTGGGTTTTGGTGCCCTGTGATCCTTGGTGCATCCTTATGCATAAAAAACCATAATGCTGTGAGCACTTTTTAGTTTTTAAGTCTGTGGTTTCCCGTGGTCCAATTTTGGTGCCCCGTGGTGCAATTTCGACACATGGTACAATTTTCATGCCAAAATAAGACTTTTGGGTTTTGGTGCCCCGTGATCCCTAGTGCATTCTTATGCATAAAACATCATAATTCTTGGAGCAATTTTCAGTTTTTAGGTCCGTGGTGTCCCGTGGTTCAATTTTGGTGCCCGTGTTGCATTTTCAGCACATGGTCCAATTTTCGTGCCAAAATAAAACTTTTGGGTTTTGGTGCTCGGTGAACCCTGGTGGATTCATAAGCATAAAAAACTATAAATCTTGGAGCACTTTTCAGTTTTGCGGTTGTTGGTGCCCCGTAGTCCAATTTTGGTGTCCCCTGGTGCATTTTTGGACCATGGTGCAATTTTCGTCCCAAAATAAGACTTTTGGGATTTGGTGCCCTATGATCCTTGGTTCATCCTTATGCATAAAAAACCATAATGCTCTTATCAGTTTTGAGGTCTGTGGTGCCACGTGGTCTAATTTTAGTGCTCGTGGTGCATTTTCGGCCCATTGTGCAATTTTCGTGCGAAAATAAGACTTTCGGGTTATGGTGCATTTTCAGCTATTTGTGAAATTTTCGTGCAAAAATAAGACTTTTGGGTTTTGGGGCCCCATGATCCCTGGTGCATTCTTATGCATAAAAAACCATAATGCTCGGAGAACTATTAAGTTTTGAGATCCAAGGTGCCCCGTGCTCCAATTTTGGTGTTCGTGGTGCCTTTTCGACCTATTGTGCAATTTTCGTACGAAAATAACACTTTTGGATTTTGGTGCCCCATGATCCCTGGTGCATTCTTATGCATAAAAAACCATAATGCTTGGAGCACTTTTCAGTTTTGAGGTCCGTGGGGCTCCGTGTCCAATTTTGGTGTCGGTGGTGCATTTTCAGCTATTTGTGAAATTTTAGTGCGAAAATAAGACTTTTGGGTTTTGGTGTCCCGTGATCCCTGGTGCATTCTTCTGCATAAAAAACCATAATGCTCAGAGAACTGTTAAGTTTTGAGGTCCGAGGTGCCCCGTGGTCCGATTTTGGTGCTCGTGGTACCTTTCCGGCCTATTGTGCAATTTTCGTGCGAAAATAAGAATTTGTGGTTTTGGTGCCCAGTGATCCCTAGTGCATTCTTATGCATAAAAAACCATAATGCTCGGAGAACTATTAAGTTTTGACGTCCGAGGTGCCCCGTGGTCCAAATTTGGTGCTCGTGGTGCCTTTTCGGCCTATTGTGCAATTTTCGTGCGAAAATAAGACTTTCGGGTTTTGGTGCCCTGTGATCCCTGGTGCATTCTTTTGCATAAAAAACCGTAATGCACGGAACACTTTTCATTTTTGAGGTCCGAGGTGCCCTGTGGTCTAATTTTGGTGCCTGTGGTGCATTTTTTGACTATTGTGCAATTTTCGTGCGAAAATAGGACTTTTGGGATTTGGTGCCCCGTGATTCCTGGTGCATTCCTATGCATAAAAAACAATAATACTCAGAACACTTTTCAATTTTGAGGTATGTGATTCCCTATGGTCTAATTTTGGTGCCGGTGGTGCATTTTCGGCCATTTGTGAAATTTTTGTGCGAATATAAACTTTTGGGTTTTGGTGCTGTGTGATCCCTGGTGCATTCTTATGCATAAAAAATCATAATGCTCAGAGAACTTTTATGTTTTGAGGTCTGAGGTGCCCCGTGGTCCAATTTTGGTTCCCGTGGTGCATTTTCGGCCCATTGTGCAATTTTCGTGTGAAAATAAAAGTTTTGGGTTTTGGTGCCCCATGATCCTTGCTGCATTCCTATGCATAAAAAACCATAAAGCTCAGAACACTTTTAAGTTTTGAGGTTTGTGGTGTCCCGTGGTCCAATTTTGGTGCCGGCGGTGCATTTTCTGCCATTTGTGCAATTTTCGTGCGAAAATAATACTTTTGGCTTTTGGTGCTCTATGAACCCTGGTGCATTCTTATGCATAAAAACCATAATGCTTCGAGCACTTTTCCGTTTTGAGGTCCGAGGTGCCCCGTGTGCCAATTTTGGTGCTGGTGGTGTATTTTCGGCCCATTATGAAATATTTGTGCGAAAATAAGACTTTTGAGAGTTGGTGCCCCGTGATCCCTAGTGCATTCTTTTGTATAAAAAACCATATTTCTTGGGGCACTTTTCAATTTTGAGGTCCGAGGTGCCCCGTGGTCCACTTTTGGTGCTCGTGGAGCCTTTTCGGCCTATTGTGCAATTTTTGTGCGAAAATAAGACTTTTGCGTTTTGGTGCCCCATGATCCCTGGTGCATTCTTATGCATAAAAAAACATAATGCTCAGAGCAGTTTTCATTTTTGAGGTCCGAGGTGCCACTTGGTCTAATTTTGGTGTCGTGGTGCATTTTCGGCCGATTGTTCAATTTTCGTGTGAAAATAAGACTTTTTGTTTTTGGTGCCCCGTGATCCCTGCATTATTATGCAGAAAAAACCTATAATGCTCGAGGCACTTTTAAGTATTGAGGTCCGACATACCCCGTGGTCTAATTTTGGTGCCCATGGTGCATTTTCGGCCGATTGTGCAATTTTTGTGCGAAAATAAGACTTTTGGGTTTTGGTGCCCCGTGATCCCTGACGCATTCTTATGCATGAAAAACCATTTTGCTCAGAGAACTTTTAAGTTTTGAGGTCCGAGGGGCCATGTGGTCCAATTTTGGTGCCTGTGGTGCATATTCGACCCATTGTGCATTCTTCGTGCGAAAATAAGACTTTTGGGTTTTGGTGCCCCGTTATCCCTGGTGCACTCTTATGCATAAAAAACAATAATGCTCGGAATAGTTTTCAACCTTGAGGTTCGTGGTGCCCTGTGATCCAATTTTGGTGTCGGCGGTGCATTCTCGGTCATTTGTTAAATATTCGTTAAAAAATAAGACTTTTTGTTTTTGGTGCCCCATGATCCCTGGTGCACTCTTATGCATAAAAAACCATAATGCTCGGAGCACGTTTAAGTTTTGAGGTCCAAGGTGCCCTATGGTCCAATTTTGGTGCCCATGGTGCATTTTTGGCCCATTATGCAATTTTCGTGCAAAAATAAGAATTTTGGGTTTGGGTGTCCCGTGATCCCTGGGGCACTCTTATGCATCAAAAACCATAATGCTTGAAGCAGTTTTCAGTTTTAAGGTCTGCGGTGCCCCGTGGTCCAATTTTGGTGCCGGTGGTGCATTTTCGGCCATTTGTGCAATTATCGTACGAAAATAAGACTTTTGGCTTTTGGTGCCCTGTGAACACTGCTCCATTCTTATCCATAAACAACCATAATGCTAATAGCACTTTTCAGTTTTGATGTCTGAGGTGCCCCGTGGTCCAATTTTGATGCCTGTGGTGCATTTTCGGCCCATTGTGCAATTTTCATGCAAAAATATGACTTTTGGGTTTTGCTGCCCCGTGATCCTTGCTGCATTCTTATGCATAAAAAACCATCATGCTGGGAACAATTTTCAGTCTTGAGTTTCGTGGTGCCCGGTGGTCAAATATTCGTGTTGTGGGTGCATTTTCGGCCATATCTGCAATTTTCGTGTAAAAATAAGACTTTTGGGTTTTGGTGCCCCGTGATCCCTGCTGCATTCTTATGCATCGAAAAGCATAATGCTTGGAGAAGTTTACAGTTTTGAGGTCCGTGGTGCCCCGTGGTCCAATTTTGGTGCCCGTGGTGCATTTTCTGCCCATTGTGCAATTTTCGTGCGAAAATAAGACTTTTGGGATTTGGTACCCCATGATCCCTGGTGCATTCTTATGCATAAAAAGCCATAATTCTTGGAGCACTTTTAACTTTTGAGGTCCGAGGTGCCCCGTTGTAAAATTTTGGTACCCGTGGTCCATTTTCAACCCATTGTGCAATTTTCGTGCGAAAATAAGACTTTTGGGTTTTGGTGCCCCGTGATCCCTGGAGCATTCTTATTCATAAAAAACCATAATGCTCAGAGCACTTTTAAGTTTTGAGGTTCGAGGTGCCCCGTGGTCAAATTTTGGTGCCCGTGGTGCATTTTCGGCCATTATGCAATTTTCGTCCCAAAATAAAACTTTTGGGATTTGGTGCCCCGTGATCCATGGTGCATTCTTATGCATAAAAAACCATAATGCTTGGAACACTTTTCAGTTTTGAGGTCCATGGTGCCCCGTGGTCCAATTTTGGTACCGGTGGTGCATTTTCGGCCATTTGTGCAATTTTCGTGCAAAAATAATACTTTTGGGTTTCGGTGCCCCATCATCCCTGGAGCATTCTTATGCATAAAAAACCATAATGCTCAGAGTACTTTTAAGTTTTGAGGTTCGAGGTGCCCCGTGGTCCAATTTAGGTGCCCGTGGTAAATTTTCGGCACATTGTGCAATATTCTTGCAAAAATAAGACTTTTGGGTTTTTGTGCTCCGTGATACCTGGAGCATTCTTATGCATAAAATACCATAATGCTTGGAGCACTTTTAAGTTTTGAGGTTCGAGGTGGCCCGTGCTCCAATTTTGCTGCCCGTGGTGCATCTTCGACCCATTGTGCAATTTTCGTCCCAAAATAAGACTTTTGGGATTTGGTGCCCCGTGATCCCTAGTGCATTCTTATGCATAAAACACCATAATGCTCGGAGCAATTTTCAGTTTTGAGGTCCGAGGTGCCCCGTGGTCAAATTTTGGTGCCCATGGTGCATTTTCGGCCCATTGTGCAATATTCATGCGAAAATAAGGCTTTGGGGTTTTGGTGCCCCGTGATCCCTGGTGCAATCTTATGCATCAAAAACCATATTGCTTGGAACACTTTTCAGTTTTGAGGTCCGTGGTGCTCCGTCGTCCGATTTTGGTGCCGGTGGTGCATTTACGGCCATTTGAGCAATTCTCGTGCGAAAAATAAGCCTTTTGGTTTTTGGTGCCCCGTTATCCCTAGTGCATTCTTATGCATCAAAACCCATAATGCTCGGAACACTTTTCGGTTTTGCGGTCCGTGGTGCCACGTGGTCCAATTTTGGTGCCGGTTGTGCATTTCCGGCCATTTGAGCAATTTTCGTGCGAAAATAAGACTTTTGGGTTTTGGTGCCCCATGATCCCTGGTGCATTCTTATGCATAAAACACCATCATGCTTGGAGCACTTTTCAGTTTTGAGGTCCGAGGTGCCCCGAGGTCCAATGTTGGTGCCCATGGTGCATTTTCCACCCATTGTTCAATTTTCATGCGGAAATAAGACTTTTGAGTTTTGGTGCCCCGTGATCCCTGGTGCATTCTTATAGATAAAAAACCATCATGCTCAAAGCACTTTTTAGTTTTCAGTTCCGAGGTGCCCCGTAGTCCAATTTTGGTGCAATTGTGCATTTTCGGCCCATTGTGCAATTTTCGTGTGAAAATAAGAGTTTTGGGTTTTGGTGCCCCGTGATCCATGGTGGATTCTTATCCATAAAAAACCACAATGCTAGGAACACTTTTCAGTTTTGAGGTCCGTGGTGCCCCGTGCTCCAATTTTGGTGTTGGTGGTGCATTTTCGGCCATTTGAGCAATTTTCGTGCAAATATAAGACTTTGGATGTTGGTGCCCCGTGATCCCTAGTGCATTCTTATGCATAAAACACCATAATACTCGGAACACTTTTCAGTTTTGAAGTCCGAGGTGCCCTGTGGTCCAATTTTGGTGCCCGTGGTGCATTTTCGACCCATTGTTCAATTTTCATGCGATAATAAGATTTTTTGGGTTTTAGTGCCCCGTGATCCCTGGTGCATTCTTATAGATAAAAAACCATAATGCTCAAAGAAATTTTTAGTTTTCAGGTCCGAGGTGCCCCTTAGTCCAATTTTGGTGCCAGTGGTGCATTTTCGGCCCATTGTGCAATTTTCGTGCGAAAATAAGACTTTTGGGTTTTTGTGCCCCATGATCCATGGTGCATTCTTATGCATAAAAAACCATAATTCTTGGAGCACTTTCAGTTTTGAGGTTCGAGGTGCACCGTGGTCCAATTTTGGTGCCCATGGTGCATTTTCAACCCATTGTGCAATTTTCGGGCGAAAATAAGACTTTTGGGTTTTGGTGCCCCGTGATCCTTGGTGCATTCTTATGCATAAAAAACCATAATGCTCGGAACAATTTTCAGTCTTGAGGTCCGTGGTGCCCTGTGGTCCAATTTTGGTGCGGTGGTTGCATTTTCGGCCATTTGTGCAATTTTCGTGCGAAAATAAGACTTTTGGGTTTTCGTTCCCCGTGATCCTTGGTGCATTCTTATGCATAAAAAACCATAATGCTTGGAGCGATTTACAGTTTTGAGGTCCGTGGTCCAATTTTGGTGCTGCGGGTGCATTTTCGGCATTTGTGCAATTTTGGTGCGAAAATAACACTTTTGGGTTTTGGTGCCCCGTGATCCCTGGTGCATTCTTATGCATAAAAAACCATAATTCTTGGAACACTTTTCAGTTGTGAGGTCCGTGGTGGCCCGTGGTCGAATTTTGGTGCCGATGGTGCATTTTCGGCCATTTGAGCAATTTTCGTGCGAAAATAAGACTTTTAGGTTTTGGTGCTCCGTGATACCTGGTACATTCTGATGTAGAAAACACCATAAAACTAAGAGCACTTTTCAGTTTTCAGGTCCGAGGTGCCCCGTAGTCCAATTTTGGTGCCAGTGGTGCATTTTCGGCCCATTGTGCAATTTTCGTGCGAAAATAAGACTTTTGGGTTTTTGTGCCCCATGATCCATGGTGCATTCTTATGCATAAAAAACCATAATTCTCGGAGCACTTTCAGTTTTGAGGTTCGAGGTGCACCGTGGTCCAATTTTGGTGCCCATGGTGCATTTTCAACCCATTGTGCAATTTTCGGGCGAAAATAAGACTTTTGGGTTTTGGTGCCCCGTGATCCTTGGTGCATTCTTATGCATAAAAAACCATAATGCTCGGAACAATTTTCAGTCTTGAGGTCCGTGGTGCCCTGTGGTCCAATTTTGGTGCGGTGGTTGCATTTTCGGCCATTTGTGCAATTTTCGTGCGAAAATAAGACTTTTGGGTTTTCGTTCCCCGTGATCCTTGGTGCATTCTTATGCATAAAAAACCATAATGCTTGGAGCGATTTACAGTTTTGAGGTCCGTGGTCCAATTTTGGTGCTGCGGGTGCATTTTCGGCCATTTGTGCAATTTTGGTGCGAAAATAACACTTTTGGGTTTTGGTGCCCCGTGATCCCTGGTGCATTCTTATGCATAAAAAACCATAATTCTTGGAACACTTTTCAGTTGTGAGGTCCGTGGTGGCCCGTGGTCGAATTTTGGTGCCGATGGTGCATTTTCGGCCATTTGAGCAATTTTCGTGCGAAAATAAGACTTTTAGGTTTTGGTGCTCCGTGATACCTGGTACATTCTGATGTAGAAAACACCATAAAACTAAGAGCACTTTTCAGTTTTCAGGTCCGAGGTGCCCCGTAGTCCAATTTTGGTGCCAGTGGTGCATTTTCGGCCCATTGTGCAATTTTCGTGCGAAAATAAGACTTTTGGGTTTTTGTGCCCCATGATCCATGGTGCATTCTTATGCATAAAAAACCATAATTCTCGGAGCACTTTCAGTTTTGAGGTTCGAGGTGCACCGTGGTCCAATTTTGGTGCCCATGGTGCATTTTCAACCCATTGTGCAATTTTCGGGCGAAAATAAGACTTTTGGGTTTTGGTGCCCCGTGATCCTTGGTGCATTCTTATGCATAAAAAACCATAATGCTCGGAACAATTTTCAGTCTTGAGGTCCGTGGTGCCCTGTGGTCCAATTTTGGTGCGGTGGTTGCATTTTCGGCCATTTGTGCAATTTTCGTGCGAAAATAAGACTTTTGGGTTTTCGTTCCCCGTGATCCTTGGTGCATTCTTATGCATAAAAAACCATAATGCTTGGAGCGATTTACAGTTTTGAGGTCCGTGGTCCAATTTTGGTGCTGCGGGTGCATTTTCGGCCATTTGTGCAATTTTGGTGCGAAAATAACACTTTTGGGTTTTGGTGCCCCGTGATCCCTGGTGCATTCTTATGCATAAAAAACCATAATTCTTGGAACACTTTTCAGTTGTGAGGTCCGTGGTGGCCCGTGGTCGAATTTTGGTGCCGATGGTGCATTTTCGGCCATTTGAGCAATTTTCGTGCGAAAATAAGACTTTTAGGTTTTGGTGCTCCGTGATACCTGGTACATTCTGATGTAGAAAACACCATAAAACTAAGAGCACTTTTCAGTTTTCAGGTCCGAGGTGCCCCGTAGTCCAATTTTGGTGCCAGTGGTGCATTTTCGGCCCATTGTGCAATTTTCGTGCGAAAATAAGACTTTTGGGTTTTTGTGCCCCATGATCCATGGTGCATTCTTATGCATAAAAAACCATAATTCTCGGAGCACTTTCAGTTTTGAGGTTCGAGGTGCACCGTGGTCCAATTTTGGTGCCCATGGTGCATTTTCAACCCATTGTGCAATTTTCGGGCGAAAATAAGACTTTTGGGTTTTGGTGCCCCGTGATCCTTGGTGCATTCTTATGCATAAAAAACCATAATGCTCGGAACAATTTTCAGTCTTGAGGTCCGTGGTGCCCTGTGGTCCAATTTTGGTGCGGTGGTTGCATTTTCGGCCATTTGTGCAATTTTCGTGCGAAAATAAGACTTTTGGGTTTTCGTTCCCCGTGATCCTTGGTGCATTCTTATGCATAAAAAACCATAATGCTTGGAGCGATTTACAGTTTTGAGGTCCGTGGTCCAATTTTGGTGCTGCGGGTGCATTTTCGGCCATTTGTGCAATTTTGGTGCGAAAATAACACTTTTGGGTTTTGGTGCCCCGTGATCCCTGGTGCATTCTTATGCATAAAAAACCATAATTCTTGGAACACTTTTCAGTTGTGAGGTCCGTGGTGGCCCGTGGTCGAATTTTGGTGCCGATGGTGCATTTTCGGCCATTTGAGCAATTTTCGTGCGAAAATAAGACTTTTAGGTTTTGGTGCTCCGTGATACCTGGTACATTCTGATGTAGAAAACACCATAAAACTAAGAGCACTTTTCAGTTTTCAGGTCCGAGGTGCCCCGTAGTCCAATTTTGGTGCCAGTGGTGCATTTTCGGCCCATTGTGCAATTTTCGTGCGAAAATAAGACTTTTGGGTTTTTGTGCCCCGTTATCCATGGTGCATTCTTATGCATAAAAAACCACAATGCTCAGAACACTTTTCAGTTTTGAGGTCCGTGGTGCCCCGTGCTCCAATTTTGGTGTTGGTGGTGCATTTTCAACCATTTGAGCAATTTTCGTGCGAAAATATGACTTTTAGGTTTTGGTTCCCCGTGATCCCTAGTGCATTCTTATGCATAAAACACCATAATACTCGCAGCACTTTTCAGTTTTGAAGTCCGAGGTGCCCTGTGGTCAAATTTTGATTTCTGTTGTCCATTTTCGGCTCGTTGTGCAATTTTCATGCTAAAAGAAGACTTTTGGGTTTTGGTGCCCCGTGATCCCTGGTGCATTTTTACGCATAAAAAACCATAAAGCTCGGAGAACTTTTCAGTTTTGAAGTCCGAGGTGCCCTGTGGTCGAATTTTGGTGCCCCTTATGCAATTTTCATGCGAAAAGAAGACTTTTAGGTTTTGGTGCCCTGTGATCCATGGTGCATTCTTATGCATAAAAAACCATAAAGCTATGAGCACTTTTCAGTTTTGAAGTCCGAGGTGTCCTGTGGTCGAATTTTGGTGCCCGTTGTGCATTTTCGGCCCGTTGTGCAATTTTCATGCGAAAAGAAGCCTTTTGGGTTTTGGTGCCCTGTGATCCCTGGTGCATTCTTATGCATGAAAAAACATAAAGCTTGGAGCACTTTTTAGTTTTGAAGTCCGAGGTGCCCTGTGGTCCAATTTTGGTGCCCATGGTGCATTTTCGACCCATTGTTCAATTTTCATGCGAAAATAAGACTTTTGGGTTTTGGTGCCCCATGATCCCTGGTGCATTCTTATAGATAAAAAACCATAATGCTCAAAGCATTTTCAGTTTTCAGGTCCGAGGTGCCCCGTAGTCCAATTTTTGTGCCAGTGGTTCCTTTTCGCCCCATTGTGCAATTTTCGTGCGAAAATAAGACTTTTGGGTTTTGGTGCCCCGTGATCCCTGGTGCATTCTTATGCATAAAAAACCATAAAGCTCGGAGCACTTTTCAGTTTTGAAGTCTGAGGTGCCCTGTGGTCCAATTTTGGTGCCCATGGTGCATTTTCGACCCATTGTTCAATTTTCATGCGAAAATAAGACTCTGGGTTTTGGTGCCCCGTGATCCCTGGTGCATTCTTATATATAAAAAACCATAATGCTCAAAGCATTTTCAGTTTTCAGGTCCGACGTGCCCCGTAGTCCAATTTTGGTACCAGTGGTGCCTTTTCGCCCCATTGTGCAATTTTCGTGCGAAAATAAGACTTTTGAGTTTTGGTGCCCCGTGATCCTTGGTTCATTCTTATGCATCAAAAACCATAATGCTCAGAACACTTTTCAGTTTTGAGGTCCGTTGTGCCGCGTGGTCCGATTTTGGTGCCGGTAGTGCATTTTCGGCCATTTGAGCAATTTTCGTGTGAAAATAAGACTTTTGGGTTTTGGTGCCCCGGGATCCCTGGTGAATTCTTATAGATAAAAAACCATAATGCTCAAAGCAATTTTCAGTTTTCAGGTCCGAGGTGCCCCGTAGTCCCATTTTGGTGCCAGTGGTGCATTTTCGGCCCACTGTGCAATTTTTGTGCGAAAATAAGACTTTTGGGTTTTGGTGCCCCGTGATCCCTAGTGCATTCTTATGCATAAAACACCATAATACTCGGAGCACTTTTCAGTTTTGAAGTCCGAGGTACCCTGTGGTCGAATTTTGGTGCCCGTTGTGCATTTTCGGCCCGTTGTGCAATTTTCATGCGAAGAAGACTTTTGAGTTTTGGTGTCCCATGATCCTTGGTGCATTCTTATGCATAAAAAACCATAAAGCTCGGAGCACTTTTCAGTTTTGACGTGCGTGGTGCCCCGTCGTCCGATTTTGGTGCCGGTGGTGCATTTTCGGCCATTTGAGCAATTCTCGTGCGAAAAATAAGGCTTTTGGATTTTGGTGGCCCGTTATCCCTGGTGCATTCTTATGCATCAAAACCCATAATGCTCGGAACAATTTTCAGTTTTGCGGTCCGTGGTGCCCCGTGGTCCAATTTTGGTGCCGGTTGTGCATTTTCGGCCATTTGAGTAATTTTCGTGCGAAAATAAGACTTTTGGATTTTGGTGCCCCATGATCCAGGTGCATTATTATGCATAGAACACCATCATGCTTGGAGCACTTTTCAGTTCTGAGGTCCGAGGTGCCCCGTGGTCCAATTTTGGTGTCTGTGGTGCATTTTCCACCCATTGTTCAATTTTCATGCGGAAATAAGACTTTTGAGTTTTGGTGCCTCGTGATCCCTGGTGCATTCTTATAGATAAAAAACCATAATGCTCAAAGCACTTTTCAGTTTTCAGGTCCGAGGTGCCTCGTAGTCCAGTTTTGGTGCGATAGTGCATTTTCGGCCCATTGTGCAATTTTCGTGCGAAAATAAGACTTTTGGGTTTTGGTGCCCCGTGATCCATGGTGGATTCTTATCCATAAGAAACCACAATGCTCGGAACACTTTTCAATTTTGGTGCCCGTGGTGCATTTTCGACCCATTGTTCAATTTTCATGTGAAAATAAGACTTTTGGGTTTTGGTGCCCCGTGATCCTTGGTGCATTCTTATAGATAAAAAACCATAAACATCAAAGAACTTTTCAGTTTTCAGGTCCGAGGTGTCCCGTAGTCCAATTTTGGTGCCAGTGGTGCATTTTCGGCCCATTGTGCAATTTTCGTGCGAAAATAAGACATTTGGGTTTTGGTGCCCAGTGATCCTTGGTTCATTCTTATGCATCAAAAACCATAATGCTCGGAACACTTTTCAGTTTTGAGGTCCGTGGTGCCCCGTGGTCCGATTTTGGTGCCGGTAGTGCATTTTCGGCCATTTGAGCAATTTTTGTGCGAAAATAACACTTTTGGGTTTTGGTGCCCCGTGATTCCTGGTGCATTCTTATAGATAAAAAACCATAATGCTCAAAGCACTTTTCAGTTTTCATGTCCGAGGTGCCCCGTAGTCCAATTTTGGTGCCAGTGCTGCATTTTCGGCCCATTGTGCAATTTTCGTGCGAAAATAAGACTTTTTGGTTTTGGCGCCCCGTGATCCATTATGCATTCTTATGCATAAAAAACCACAATGCTCAGATCACTTTTCAGTTTTGAGGTCCGTGTTGCCCCGTGCTCCAATTTTGGTGTTGGTGGTGCATTTTCAGACATTTGAGCAATTTTCGTGCGAAAATAAGACTTTTAGGTTTTGGTGCCCCTTGATACCAGGTGCATTCTTATACATAAAAAACCAAAATGCTCAAAACACTTTCCAGTTTTGAGGTCCGAGGTGCACTGTGGTCCAATTCTCGTGCATGTGGTGCATTTCCGGCCCATTTTGCATTTTTATGCGAAAATAAGACTTTTGGGTTTCGGTGCCCCGTGATCCCTGGTGCATTCTTATGCATAAAAAACCATCATGCTTAAAGCACTTTTCAGTTTTGAGGTCCGAGGTGCCCCGTAGTCCAATTTTGGTTCCAGTGGTGCATTTTCGGCACATTGTGCAATTTTCATGAGAAAATAAGACTTTTGGGTTTTGGTGCCCCATCATACCTGGTGCATTCTTATGTAGAAAACACCATAAAACTCTGAGCACTTTTAAGTTTTGAGGTCTATGGTGCCTTGTGGTCCAATTTTGGTGCCAGTGTGCATTTTCGACACATTGTGCAATTTTCATGCGAAATTAAGACTTTTGAGTTTTGGTGCCCCGTGGTCCCTGGTGCATTCTTATGCATAAAAAACCATAATTCTCGTAGCACTTTCAGTTATGAGGTCCGAGGTGCACCGTGGTCCAATTTTGGTGCCCATGGTGCATTTTCGACCCATTGTGCAATTTTCGGGCGAAAATAAGACTTTTGGGTTTTGGTGCCCCGTGATCCTTGGTGCATTCTTATGCATAAAAAACCATAATGCTTGGAACAATTTTCAGTCTTGAGGTCCGTGGTGCCCTGTGGTCCAATTTTGGTGCGGTGGTTGCATTTTCGGCCATTTGTGCAATTTTCGTGCGAAAATAAGACTTTTGGGTTTTCGTGCCCCGTGATCCTTGGTGCATTCTTATGCGTAAAAAACCATAATGCTTGGAGCGCTTTACAGTTTTGAGGTCCGTAGTCCAATTTTGGTGCTGGGGGTGCATTTTCGGCCATTTGTGCAATTTTGGGGCAAAAATAAGACTTTTGGGTTTTGGTGCCCCGTGATCCCTGGTGCATTCTTATGCATAAAAAACCATAATACTCGGAACACTTTTCAGTTGTGAGGTCCGTGGTGCCCCGTGGTTGAATTTTGGTGCCGGTGGTGCATTTTCGGCCATTTGAGCAATTTTCGTGCGAAAATAAGACTTTTAGGTTTTGGTGCCCCGTGATACCTGGTACATTCTGATGTAGAAAACACCATAAATCTAAGAGCACTTTTCAGTTTTGGGGTCCGTGGTGCCCTGTGCTCAAATTTTGGTGCCCGTGGTGCATTTTCCACCCATTGTGATATTTTCATGTGAAAATAAAACTTTTGGGTTTTGGTGCCCCGTAATCCCTGGTGCATTCTTATGCATAAAAAACCATAATGCTCGGTCCAACTTTGGTGCCAGGGGTGCATTTTCGGCCATTTGTGCAATTTTCGTGCCAGAATAACACTTTTCGATTTTGGCGCCCTGTGAACCCTGGTGCATTCTTATGTATAAAACCCATAATGCTCAGAGCACTTTTCCGTTTTGAGATCCGACGTGCCCCGTTGTCGAATTTTGGTTTACGTAGTGCATTTTCGGCCCATTGTGCAATTTTCGTGCGAAATTAAGACTTTTGGGTTTTGGTGCCCCATGATCCCTGGTGCATTCTTATGCATAAAAAACCATAATGCTTGGAGCACTTTTCAGTTTTGAGCTCCGTGGTGCCTCGTGGTCCAATTTTGGTGCCCATGGTACATTTTCAACCCATTGTACAATTTTCGTGAGAAAATAAGACTTTTGGGTTTTGGTGCCACGTGATCCTTGGTGCATTCTTATGCACAAAAAACCATAATGCTCGGTCCAACTTTGGTGCCAGGGGTGCATTTTCGGTGATTTGTGCAATTTTCGTGCAAGAATAACACTTTTGGGTTTTTGTGCCCTGTGAACCCTGGTGCATTCATATGCATAAAAAACCATAATGCTCAGAGCACTTTTACCTTTTGAGGTCCGACGTGCCCCGTTGTCGAATTTTGGTTTACGTAGTGCATTTTTGGCCCATTGTGCAATTTTCGTGCGAAATTAAGACTTTTGGGTTTTGGTGCCCCATGATCCCTGGTGTATTCTTATGCATAAAAAACCATAATGCTTGGAGCACTTTTCAGTTTTGAGGTCCATGGTGCCTCGTGGTCCAATTTTGGTGCCCATGGTGCATTTTCGACCCATTGTGCAATTTTCGTGCGAAAATAAGACTTTTGGGTTTTGGTGCCCCGTGATCCTTGGTGCATTCTTATGCATAAAAAACCATAATGCTTGGAACAATTTTCAGTCTTGAGGTCTGTGGTGCGATATGGTCCAATTTTGGTGCCGGGGGTGCATTGTTGGCCATTTGTGCAATTTTCGTGCAAAAATAAGACTTTTGGGTTTTGGTGTCCCGCGATCCCTGGTGCATTCTTATGCATAAAAAACCATAATGCTTGGATCACTTTACAGTTTTGAGGTCTGTCGTCCAATTTTGGTGTCGAGGGTGCATTTTCGGCCATTTGTGCAATTTTGGTGCGAATATAAGACTTTTGGGTTTTCGTGCCCCGTGATGCCTCGTGCATTCTTATGCATAAAAAACTATAATGCTAGGAGAACTTTTCAGTTTTGAGGTCTGAGGTGCACCGTGGTCCAATTTTGGTGCACATGGTGCATTTTGGACCCATTGTGCAATTTTTGTGCGAAAATAAGACTTTTGGATTTTGGTGCCCGTGATCCTTGGTGCATTCTTATGCATAAAAAACCATAATGCTCGGAACAGCTTTCAGTCCTGAGATTCGTGGTGCCCGGAGGTCCAATTTTGGTTCCGGGGTTACATTTTCGGCCATTTGTACAATTTTCATGCAAAAATAACACTTTTGGGTTTTGGTGCCCTCTGAACCTTGGTGCATTCTTATGCATAAAAAACCATAATACTCATAGCACTTTTCAGTTTTGAGATCCAATGGTGCCCCGTGGTCCAATTTTGGTGCCCGTGGTAGTTTTGGGTTATGGTGCCCTGTCATCCTTGGCGCATTCTTATGCACTAAAAACAAGAATACTTAGAGCACTTTTCAATTTTGAGGTTCGTGGTGCCCTGTGGTCCAATTTCGGTGCCGGGGGTGAATTTTTGGCTATTTGGGCAATTTTTGTGCGGAAATAAGACTTTTGGGTTTTGGTTCCCCGTGATCCCTGGGGCATTCTTATGCATAAAAAACCATAATGCTCGGAAACCTTTTAATTTTTTGAGTCCATGGTGCCCCGTGGTCCAGTTTTGGTGCCGGTAATACATTTTCAGCCATTTGTGCAATTTTTGTGTGAAAATAAGACTTTAGGGTTTTGGTTCCCCGTGATCCCTGGTGCATTTTTATGCATAAAAAACCATAATGCTCGAAGTACTTTTCATTTTTGAGGTCTGTGGTGCCTCGTTGTCCAATTTTGGTGCCGGTGGTGCATATTCGACCATTTGTGCAATTTTCGTGCGAAAATAAGACTTTTGGGTTTTGGTGCCCAGTGGTCCCTGGTGCATTCTTATGCATAAAAAACCATAATGCTCGAAGCACTTTTCGGTTTTGAGGTCCGAGCTGCACCGTGGTATAATTTTGGTTCTCGTGCTGCATTTTCGGCCCATTGTGCAATTTACATGTAAAAATAAGATTTTTGGGTTTTGGTGCCCAATGATCCCTGGTGCAATCTTATGCATAAAAAACCATAATGCTTGGAGCACTTTTCGGTTTTGAGGTCCGAGGCGCACTGTGGTATAATCTTGGTGCCTGTGGTGCATTTTCGGCCCATTGTACGATTTTCATGCGAAAATAAGACTTTTGGGTTTTGGTGCCCCGTGATCCTTGGAGCATTCTTACGCATAAAAAACCAAAATGCTCGGAACAATTTTCAGTCTTGAGGTTCGTGGTGCCCCATGGTCCAATTTTGGTGCCGGGGGTGCATTTCTGGCCATTTGTGCAATTTTTGTGCGAAAATAAGACTTTTGGGTTTTGGGGCCCCGTGATCCCTGGTGTATTCTTATGCATAAAAAACCATAATCCTCATAGCACTTTTCAGTTTTGGGGTCCGAAGTGCCCCGTGGTCTAATTTTGGTGCCCGTGGTGCATTTACGGCCCATTGTGCAATTTTCGTGCGAATATAAGACTTTTGGGTTTTGATGCCCCATGATCCCTGGTGCATTCTTAAGCATAAAAAACCATAATTCTTGGAACACTTTTCAGTTTTGAGCTCCGTGGTGCCCTGTGGTCCAATTTTGGTGCCGGTGGTGCATTTTCGGCCATTTGTGAAATTTTCGTGCAAAAATAAGACTTTTGAGTTTTGGTGCCCCGTGATCCCTGGTGCATTCTTATGCATAAAAAACCATTATGCTCGGAGCACTTGTAAGTGTTTAGGTCTGGGGTGCCCCGTGGTCCAATTTTGGTGCCCGTGGTGCATTTTCGGCCCATTATACAATTTTCGTGGGAAAATAAGACTTTTGGGTTTTTGTGCCCCATGACCCCTGGTGTATTCTTATGCATAAAAAACCATAATGCTTGGAACACTTTTCAGTTTTGAGGTCCGTGGTGCCCCGTGGTCCAATTTTGGTGTCGGTGGTGCATTTTCGGCCATCAGTGCAATTTTCGTGCGAATATAAGACTTTTGGGTTTTGATGCCCCATGATCCCTGGTGCATTCTTAAGCATAAAAAACCATAATGCTTAGAGCACTTTTCATTTTTGAGGTCCAAGGTGCCCCGTGGCCTAATTTTGGTGCTCGTGGTGCATTGTCGGCCCATTGTGCAATTTTCGTGCAAAAATAAGACTTTCGGGTTTTGGTGTCCCGTGATCCCTGGTGCATTCTTATCCATAAAAAACCATAATGCTCGGAGCACTTTTTAGTTTTGAGGTCCGAGGTTCCCCGTGGTCCAATTTTGGTGCCGATGGTGCACTTTCGGCCATTTGTGCAATTTTTGTGCGAAAATAAGACTTTTGGGTTTCGGTGCCCCGTGATTCCTAGTGAATTCTTTTGCATAGAACACCATAATGCTCAGAACAGTTTTCCATCATGAGGTTCGTGGTGCCCCGTGATCCAATTTTGGTGCCGGGGGTGCATTTTAGGCCATTTGTGCAATTTTCTTGCGAACAAAAGACTTTTGGGTTTTGGTGCCCCGTGATCCCTGGTGCATTCTTATGCATAAAAAACCATAATGGTCAGAGCACTTTTCATTTTTGAGGTCCAAGGTGCCCCGTGGTCCAATTTTCGTGCTCGTGTTGCATTTTCGGCACATTGTGCAATTTTTGTGCGAAAATAAGACTTTTGGGTTTTGGTGCCCCGTGATCCTTTGTGCATAATTTTGCACAAACAACCATAATGCTCGGAACAGTTTTCAATCTTGATGTTCCTGGTGCCCCGTGGTCCAATTGTGGTGCCGGGTGTGCATTTTCGGCCATTTGTGCAATTTTCGTGCGAAAATAAGACTTTTGGGTGTTGGTGCCTTGTGATCCCTGGTGCATTCTTATGCATAAAAAACCATAATGCTCTCAGAACACTTTTCAGTTTTGAGATTCGTGGTGCCCCGTGGTCCAATTTTGGTAACGGTGGTGCATTTTCTGCCATTTGTGTAATTTTCTTGCGAAAATAAGATTTTTGGGTTTTTGTGCCCTGTGATCCCTGGTGCAATTTTATGCATGAGAAACAATAATGCTTGGAGAACTTTTAAGTTTTGTAGTCCGAGGTAACGGATGGTCCAATTTTGATGCACGTGGTGCATTTTCGGCCCATTGTGTAATTTTCGTGCGAAAATAAGACTTTTGGGTTTTCGTGCACCATGATCCCTGGTGCATTCTGATGCATAAAAAACCGTAATGCTTAGAAGACTTTTTAGTTTTGAGGTCCGTGGTGTCCCGTGGTCCAATTTTGGTGCCAGTGGTGAATTTTCGGCCATTTGTACAATTTTCGTGCGAAAATAAGACTTTTGAGTTTTGGTGCCCCGTGATCCCTAGTGCATTCTTTTGCATAAAAAACCATAATGCTCAGAACAGTTTTCCATCTTGAGGTTCGTGGTGCCCCGTGGTCCAATTTTGGTGCGGGGGGTGCATTTTCGACATTTGTGCAATTTTCTTGCTAAAATAAGACTTTGGGGTTTTGGTGCCCCGTGATCCCTGGTGCATTCTTATGCATAAAAAACCATAATGCTCATAGCACTTTTCAGTTTTGGGGTCCGAAGTGCCCCGTGGTCTAATTTTGGTGCCTGTGGTGCATTTATGACCCATTGTGCAATTTTCGTGCGAATATAAGACTTTTGGGTTTTGATGCCCCATGATCCCTGGTGCATTCTTAAGCATAAAAAACCATAATGCTTAGAGCACTTTTCATTTTTGAGGTCCAAGGTGCCCCGTGGCCTAATTTTGGTGCTCGTGGTGCATTGTCGGCCCATTGTGCAATTTTCGTGCAAAAATAAGACTTTCGGGTTTTGGTGTCCCGTGATCCCTGGTGCATTCTTATCCATAAAAAACCATAATGCTCGGAGCACTTTTTAGTTTTGAGGTCCGAGGTTCCCCGTGGTCCAACTTTGGTGCCGGTGGTGCACTTTCGGCCATTTGTGCAATTTTTGTGCGAAAATAAGACTTTTGGGTTTTGGTGCCCCGTGATTCCTAGTGAATTCTTTTGCATAGAACACCATAATGCTCATAACAGTTTTCCATCATGAGGTTCGTGGTGCCCCGTGATCCAATTTTGGTGCCGGGGGTGCATTTTAGGCCATTTGTGCAATTTTCTTGCGAACAAAAGACTTTTGGGTTTTGGTGCCCCTTGATCCATGGTGCATTCTTATGCATAAAAAACCATAATGGTCAGAGCACTTTTCATTTTTGAGGTCCAAGGTGCCCCGTGGTCCAATTTTCGTGCTCGTGTTGCATTTTCGGCATATTGTGCAATTTTTGTGCGTAAAGAAGACTTTTGGGTTTTGGTGCCCCGTGATCCTTTGTGCATAATTTTGCACAAACAACCATAATGCTCAGAACAGTTTTCAATCTTGATGTTCCTGGTGCCCCGTGGTCCAATTGTGGTGCCGGGTGTGCATTTTCGGCCATTTGTGCAATTTTCGTGCGAAAATAAGACTTTTGGGTGTTGGTGCCTTGTGATCCCTGGTGCATTCTTATGCATAAAAAACCATAATGCTCTCAGAACACTTTTCAGTTTTGAGATTCGTGGTGCCCCGTGGTCCAATTTTGGTGCCGGTGGTGCATTTTCTGCCATTTGTGTAATTTTCTTGCGAAAATAAGATTTTTGGGTTTTTGTGCCCTGTGATCCCTGGTGCAATTTTATGCATGAAAAACAATAATGCTTGGAGAACTTTTAAGTTTTGTAGTCCGAGGTAACCGATGGTCCAATTTTGATGCACGTGGTGCATTTTCGGCCCATTGTGTAATTTTCGTGCGAAAATAAGACTTTTGGGTTTTCGTGCACCATGATCCCTGGTGCATTCTGATGCATAAAAAACCGTAATGCTTGGAAGACTTTTCAGTTTTGAGGTCCGTGGTGTCCCTTGGTCCAATTTTGGTGCCAGTGGTGAATTTTCGGCCATTTGTACAATTTTCGTGCGAAAATAAGACTTTTGAGTTTTGGTGCCCCGTGATCCCTAGTGCATTCTTTTGCATAAAAAACCATAATGCTCAGAACAGTTTTCCATCTTGAGGTTCGTGGTGCCCCGTGGTCCAATTTTGGTGCGGGGGGTGCATTTTCGACATTTGTGCAATTTTCTTGCTAAAATAAGACTTTGGGGTTTTGGTGCCCCGTGATCCCTGGTGCATTCTTATGCATAAAGAACCATAATGCTCATAGCACTTTTCAGTTTTGGGGTCCGAAGTGCCCCGTGGTCTAATTTTGGTGCCCGTGGTGCATTTATGGCCCATTGTGCAATTTTCGTGCGAATATAAGACTTTTGGGTTTTGATGCCCCATGATCCCTGGTGCATTCTTAAGCATAAAAAACCATAATGCTTAGAGCACTTTTCATTTTTGAGGTCCAAGGCGCCCCGTGGCCTAATTTTGGTGCTCGTGGTGCATTGTCGGCCCATTGTGCAATTTTCGTGCAAAAATAAGACTTTCGGATTTTGGAGTCCCGTGATCCCTGGTGCATTCCGATCCATAAAAAACCATAATGCTCGGAGCACTTTTTAGTTTTGAGGTCCGAGGTTCCCCGTGGTCCAACTTTGGTGCCGGTGGTGCACTTTCGGCCATTTGTGCAACTTTTGTACGAAAATAAGACTTTTGGGTTTTGGTGCCCCGTGATTCCTAGTGAATTCTTTTGCATAGAACACCATAATGCTCAGAACAGTTTTCCATCATGAGGTTTGTGGTGCCCCGTGATCCAATTTTGGTGCCGGGGGTGCATTTTAGGCCATTTGTGCAATTTTCTTGCGAACAAAAGACTTTTGGGTTTTGGTGCCCCGTGATCCCTGGTGCATTCTTATGCATAAAAAACCATAATGGTCAGAGCACTTTTCATTTTTGAGGTCCAAGGTGCCCCGTGCTCCAATTTTCGTGCTCGTGTTGCATTTTCGGCACATTGTGCAATTTTTGTGCGAAAAGAAGACTTTTGGGTTTTGGTGCCCCGTGATCCTTTGTGCATAATTTTGCACAAACAACCATAATGCTCGGAATAGTTTTCAATCTTGATGTTCCTGGTGCCCCGTGGTCCAATTGTGGTGCCAGGTGTGCATTTTCGGCCATTTGTGCAATTTTCGTGCGAAAATAAGACTTTTGGGTTTTGGAGCCTTGTGATCCCTGGTGCATTCTTATGCATAAAAAACCATAATGCTTAGAGCACTTTTCATTTTTGAGGTCCAAGGTGCCCCGTGGCCTAATTTTGGTGCTCGTGGTGCATTGTCGGCCCATTGTGCAATTTTCGTGCAAAAATAAGACTTTCAGGTTTTGGTGTCCCGTGATCCCTGGTGCATTCTTATCCATAAAAAACCATAATGCTCGGAGCACTTTTTAGTTTTGAGGTCCGAGGTTCCCCGTGGTCCAATTTTGGTGCCGGTGGTGCACTTTCGGCCATTTGTGCAATTTTTGTGCGAAAATAAGACTTTTGGGTTTTGGTGCCCCGTGATTCCTAGTGAATTCTTTTGCATAGAACACCATAATGCTCAGAACAGTTTTCCATCATGAGGTTCGTGGTGCCCCGTGATCCAATTTTGGTGCCGGGGGTGCATTTTAGGCCATTTGTGCAATTTTCTTGCGAACAAAAGACTTTTGGGTTTTGGTGCCCCGTGATCCATGGTGCATTCTTATGCATAAAAAACCATAATGGTCAGAGCACTTTTCATTTTTGAGGTCCAAGGTGCCCCGTGGTCCAATTTTCGTGCTCGTGTTGCATTTTCGGCACATTGTGCAATTTTTGTGCGAAAAGAAGACTTTTGGGTTTTGGTGCCCCGTGATCCTTTGTGCATAATTTTGCACAAACAACCATAATGCTCGGAACAGTTTTCAATCTTGATGTTCCTGGTGCCCCGTGGTCCAATTGTGGTGCCGGGTGTGCATTTTCGGCCATTTGTGCAATTTTCGTGCGAAAATAAGACTTTTGGGTGTTGGTGCCTTGTGATCCCTGGTGCATTCTTATGCATAAAAAACCATAATGCTCTCAGAACACTTTTCAGTTTTGAGATTCGTGGTGCCCCGTGGTCCAATTTTGGTAACGGTGGTGCATTTTCTGCCAATTGTGTAATTTTCTTGCGAAAATAAGATTTTTGGGTTTTTGTGCCCTGTGATCCCTGGTGCAATTTTATGCATGAAAAACAATAATGCTTGGAGAACTTTTAAGTTTTGTAGTCCGAGGTAACCGATGGTCCAATTTTGATGCACGTGGTGCATTTTCGGCCCATTGTGTAATTTTCGTGCGAAAATAAGACTTTTGGGTTTTCGTGCACCATGATCCCTGGTGCATTCTGATGCATAAAAAACCGTAATGCTTGGAAGACTTTTCAGTTTTGAGGTCCGTGGTGTCTCTTGGTCCAATTTTGGTGCCAGTGGTGAATTTTCGGCCATTTGTACAATTTTCGTGCGAAAATAAGACTTTTGAGTTTTGGTGCCCCGTGATTGCTAGTGCATTCTTTTGCATAAAAAACCATAATGCTCAGAACAGTTTTCCATCTTGAGGTTCGTGGTGCCCCGTGGTCCAATTTTGGTGCGGGGGGTGCATTTTCGACATTTGTGCAATTTTCTTGCTAAAATAAGACTTTGGGGTTTTGGTGCCCCGTGATCCCTGGTGCATTCTTATGCATAAAGAACCATAATGCTCATAGCACTTTTCAGTTTTGGGGTCCGAAGTGCCCCGTGGTCTAATTTTGGTGCCCGTGGTGCATTTATGGCCCATTGTGCAATTTTCGTGCGAATATAAGACTTTTGGGTTTTGATGCCCCATGAGCCCTGGTGCATTCTTCAGCATAAAAAACCATAATGCTTAGAGCACTTTCATTTTTGAGGTCCAAGGTGCCCCGTGGCCTAATTTTGGTGCTCGTGGTACAATGTCGGCCCATTGTGCAATTTTCGTGCAAAAATAAGACTTTCGGGTTTTGGTGTCCCGTGATCCCTGGTGCATTCTTATCCATAAAAAACCATAATGCTCGGAGCACTTTTTAGTTTTGAGGTCCGAGGTTCCCCGTGGTCCAATTTTGGTGCCGGTGGTGCACTTTCGGCCATTTGTGCAATTTTTGTGCGAAAATAAGACTTTTGGGTTTTGGTGCCCCATGATTCCTAGTGAATTCTTTTGCATAGAACACCATAATGCTCAGAACAGTTTTCCATCATGAGGTTCGTGGTGCCCCGTGATCCAATTTTGGTGCCGGGGGTGCATTTTAGGCCATTTGTGCAATTTTCTTGCGAACAAAAGACTTTTGGGTTTTGGTGCCCCGTGATCCCTGGTGCATTCTTATGCATAAAAAACCATAATGGTCAGAGCACTTTTCATTTTTGAGGTCCAAGGTGCCCCGTGGTCCAATTTTCGTGCTCGTGTTGCATTTTCGGCACATTGTGCAATTTTTGTGCGAAAAGAAGACTTTTGGGTTTTGGTGCCCCGTGATCCTTTGTGCATAATTTTGCACAAACAACCATAATGCTCGGAACAGTTTTCAATCTTGATGTTCCTGGTGCCCCGTGGTCCAATTGTGGTGCCGGGTGTGCATTTTCGGCCATTTGTGCAATTTTCGTGCGAAAATAAGACTTTTGGGTGTTGGTGCCTTGTGATCCCTGGTGCATTCTTATGCATAAAAAACCATAATGCTCTCAGAACACTTTTCAGTTTTGAGATTCGTGGTGCCCCGTGGTCCAATTTTGGTAACGGTGGTGCATTTTCTGCCAATTGTGTAATTTTCTTGCGAAAATAAGATTTTTGGGTTTTTGTGCCCTGTGATCCCTGGTGCAATTTTATGCATGAAAAACAATAATGCTTGGAGAACTTTTAAGTTTTGTAGTCCGAGGTAACCGATGGTCCAATTTTGATGCACGTGGTGCATTTTCGGCCCATTGTGTAATTTTCGTGCGAAAATAAGACTTTTGGGTTTTCGTGCACCATGATCCCTGGTGCATTCTGATGCATAAAAAACCGTAATGCTTGGAAGACTTTTCAGTTTTGAGGTCCGTGGTGTCCCGTGGTCCAATTTTGGTGCCAGTGGTGAATTTTCGGCCATTTGTACAATTTTCGTGCGAAAATAAGACTTTTGAGTTTTGGTGCCCCGTGATCCCTAGTGCATTCTTTTGCATAAAAAACCATAATGCTCAGAACAGTTTTCCATCTTGAGGTTCGTGGTCCCCCGTGGTCCAATTTTGGTGCGGGGGGTGCATTTTCGACATTTGTGCAATTTTCTTGCTAAAATAAGACTTTGGGGTTTTGGTGCCCCATGATCCCGGGTGCATTCTTATGCATAAAAAACCATAATGCTCATAGCACTTTTCAGTTTTGGGGTCCGAAGTGCCTCGTGGTCTAATTTTGGTGCCCGTGGTGCATTTATGGCCCATTGTGCAATTTTCGTGCGAATATAAGACTTTTGGGTTTTGATGCCCCATGATCCCTGGTGCATTCTTAAGCATAAAAAACCATAATGCTTAGAGCACTTTTCATTTTTGAGGTCCAAGGTGCCCCATGGCCTAATTTTGGTGCTCGTGGTGCATTGTCGGCCCATTGTGCAATTTTCGTGCAAAAATAAGACTTTCGGGTTTTGGTGTCCCGTGATCCCTGGTGCATTCTTATCCATAAAAAACCATAATGCTCGGAGCACTTTTTAGTTTTGAGGTCCGAGGTTCCCCGTGGTCCAATTTTGGTGCCCGTGGTGCATTTTCTGCCATTTGTGCAATTTTTGTTCGAAAATAAGACTTTTGGGTTTTGGTGCCTCGTGATCCCCGGCGCATTCTTATGCATAAAAACCATAATGCTCATAGCACCTTTCAGTATTGAGGTCTGAGGTGCCTCGTGATCCAATTTTGGTGCCCGTGGTGCAGTGTCGGCCCATTGTGCAATTTTTGTTGGAAAATAAGACTTTTGGGTTTTGGTGCCCCGTGATTGCTAGTGCATTCTTATGCATAAAAAACCAAAATGCTTGGAGCACTTTTCAGTTTTGAGGTTCGTGGTTCCCCGTGGTCCAATTTTCGTGCCCGTGGTGCATTTTCTGCCCATTGTGCAATTTTCATGCGAAAATGAGACTTTTGGAATTTGATGCCCCGTGATCCCTGGTGCATTCTTATCCATAACAAATCATAATTCTTGGAACATTTTTCAGTTTTGAGGTCCGTGGTGCCCCGTGGTTCAATTTTGGTTTCGATGGTGCATTTTCGGCTATTTGTGCAATTTACGTACGAAAATAAAACTTTTGGGATTTGATGCCCCGTAATCCTTGGTGCATTCTTATGCATAAAAAAACATAATGCTTGGAGCACTTTTAAGTTTTGATGTCCGTGGTGCCCCGTGTTCCAATTTTGGTGTCGGTGGTGAATGTTCGACCATTTGTGCAATTTTCGAGCGAAAATAAGACTTTTGGGTTTTGGTGCCTCATGAACCCTGGTGCATTCTTATGAATAAGAAACCATAATGCTCATAGCACTTTTCTGTTTTGAGGTCCATGGTACCCCGTGGTCCAATTTTAGTGCAGGTGGTGCATTCTCGTCCCGTTGTGCAATTTTCGTGCGAAAATAAGACTTTTGGATTTTGGTGCCCCGTGATCCCTGGTGCATTCTTATGCAAAAAAAACCATAATGCTTGGAGTACTTTTCAGTTTAGAGGTCCGTCGTGTCCTGTGGTCCAATTTCGGTACCGGGGGTGAACGTTCGACCATTTATGCAATTTTCGTGCGAAAATAAGTCTTTTGGGTTTTGCTGCCCAGTGATCCTTGGAGCATTTTTATGCATAAAAAACCATCATGCTCATAGCACTTTTAAGTTTTGAGGTCCGAGGTTCCCCGGGGTCCAATTTTGGCGCCAGTGGTTAATTTTAGCCCATTGTGCAATTTTCGTGTGAAAATAAGACTTTTGGGTTTTGGTGCCCCGTGATCCCTGGTGCATTCTTATGCATAAAAAACCATAATGCATGGAGCACTTTTCAGTTTTGAGGTCCGAGGTGCCCCGTGGTCCAATTTTGGTGCCCGTGGTGCATTTCCTACCCATTGTGCAATTTTCATGTGAAAATAAGACTTTTGGGATTTGGTGCCCCGTGATCCTTGGAGCATTCTTATGCATTAAAAACCATAATGCTTGGAGCACTTTTCAGTTTTGAGGTCCGAGGTGCCCCGTCGTCCAATTTTGGTGTCCGTGGTGCATTTTCTGCCCATTGTGCAATTTTCGTGCGAAAATAAGACTTTTGGGATTTGGTGTCCCGTGATCCTTGGTGAAGACTTTTGCATAAAAAACCATAATGCTTGGATCACTTTTAAGTTTTGAGGTCCGAGGTGCCCCATGGTCCAATTTTGGTGCCCGTGGTGGATTTTCGGCCCATTGTGCAATTTTCGTGCCACAATAAGACTATGGGGTTTTGGTGCCCCGTGATCCCTGGTGCATTCATATGCAAAAAAAATTATAATGCTTGGAGCACTTTTCAGTTTTGAGGTTCGTGGTACCCCGTGGTCCAAATTTGGTGCCAATGGTGCATTTTCGGCCAGTTGTGCAATTTTCGTGCGAAAATAAGACTTTTGGATTTTGGTGCCCCGTGATCTCTGGTGCATTCTTATGCATAAAAAACCACAATGCTTGGAGTACTTTTCAATTTTGAGCTCTGTGGTGCCTCGTGGTCCAATTTTGGTGCCGGTGGTGCATTGTCGGCATTTGTGCAATTTTCGTGAGAAAATAAGACTTTTGAGTTTTGGTGCCCCGTGATCCCTAGTGCATTCTTATGCATAAAAAACCATAATGCTCGGAGCACTTTTAAGTTTTGAGGCCCAAGATGCCCCGTGGTCCAATTTTGGTGCCCGTGGTGCATTTTCGTGCGAAAATAAGACTTTTGGGTTTTGGTGCCCCGTGATCCTTGGTGCATTCTTATGCATAAAAACCATAATGCTCGGAACACTTTTCAGTTTTGAGGTCCGAGGTGCCCCGTGGTCCAATTTGGGTGTTGGGGGGGCATTTTCGGCCATTTGAGCAATTTTCGTGCAAAAATAAGACTTTTGGGTTCTGTGCCCATGATCCCTGGTGCATTTTTATGCATAAAAAACCATAATGTTCAGAGCACTTTTCAGTTTTGAGGTCCGAGGTGCCCCGTGGTAAAATTTTCGTGCCCGGGGTGCCTTTTCGGCCCATAGTACAATTTTCATGCGAAAATAAAACTTTTGGGTTTTGGTTCCCCGTGATCCCTGGTGCATTCTTAAGCATAAAAAAACATAATGCTTGGTGCACTTTTCAGTTTTGAGGTCCGTGGTGCCCCGTGGTCCAATTTTGGTGCCTATGGTGCATTTTCGGCCATTTGTGAAATTTTCGTGCGAAAATATGACTTTTGGGTTTTGGTGCCACGTGACCACTGGTTCATTCTTATGCATAAAAAATCATAATGCTTGGAACACTTTTCAGTTTTGAGGTCCGTGGTGCCTCGTTGCCAAATTTTGGTGCCGGTGGTGCACATTAAGCCATCTGTACAATTTTCGTTCGAAAATAAGACTTTTGTGTTTTGGTGCCCCGTGATCCCTGCTGCATTCTTATGCATAAAAAACCGTAATGCTCGGAACAGTTTTCAATCTTGAGGTTTGTGGTGCCCCGTGGTAAAATTTTGGTGCCAGGGGTGCATTTTCGGCCATATGAGCAATTTTGGTGCGAAAATAAGACTTTTGGGTGTTGGTGCCCCGTGGCATTCTTATGCATAAAAAACCATAATGCTCAAAGCACTTGTCAGTTTTGAGGTCCGAGGTGCCTCGTGGTGCATTTTTGACCCATTGTGCAATTTTCGTGCGAAAATAAGACTTTTGGGTCTTGGTGCCCCATGATCCCTGGTGCTTTGTTATGCATAAAAAACCATAACGCTTGGAGCACTTTTCAGTTTTGAGGTCTGTGGTGCCCCGTTGTCCAATTTTGGTGCCGGTGGTGCATTTTTGCCATTTGAGCAATTTTTGTACGAAAATAAGACTTTTATGTTTTGGTTCCCCTTGATCCCTGGTGCATTCTTATGCATAAAAAACCATAGTGCTCAGAGAACTTTTCAGTTTTAAGGTCCGAGGTGCCCCGTGGTCCAATTTTGGTGTCCGTGGTGCATTTTCGGCCCATTGTGCAATTTTTGTGCGAATATAAGAGTTTTGGGTTTTGGTGCCCCGTGATCCCTGGTGCATTCTTAAGCATACAAAACCATAATGCTTGGAGCACTTTTCAGTTTTGAGGTCTGAGGTGCCCCGTGGTCCAATTTTTGTGCACGTGGTACATTTTCGTCCCATTGTGCAGCTTTCCTGCGAAAATAAGATTTTTTGGGTTTTGGTGCCCTGTGATCCTTGGTCCATTCTTATGCATAAAAAACCATAATGCTAGGAACAGTTTTCAGTGTTGAAGTTCGTGGTGCCCCGTTGCCCAATTTTGGTGACGGGGGAGCATTTTCGGCCATCTGTGTAATTTTCGTGCAAAAATAAGACTTGTAGGTTTTGGTTCCCTTTGATCCCTGGTGCATTCTTATGCATAAAAAACCATAATATCCGAAGCACTTTTTAGTTTTGAGGTCCGAGGTGCCCTGTTGTCCAATTTCGGTGCCCGTGGTGCATTTTTGGCCCTTTGTGCAATTTTCGTGCGAAAATAAGACTTTTGGGTTTTCGTGCCCCGTGATCCCTGGTGCATTCTTAAGCATAAAAAACCATAATGCTTGGAGCACTTTTCAGTTTTGAGGTCCACGGTGCCCCATGGTCCAATTTTGGTGCCTATGGTGCATTTTCGGCCATTTGTGAAATTTTCTGGCGAAAATAATTCTTTTGGGTTTTGGTGCCCCGTGATCCCTGGTTCATTCTTATGCATAAAAAAACATAATGCTTGGTGCACTTTTCAGTTTTGAGGTCCATGGTGCCCCGTGGTCCAATTTTGGTGCCAGTGGTGCATTTTCGGCCATTTGTGAAATTTTCATGGGAAAATAAGACTTTTGGGTTTTGGTTCCCCGTGATCCCTAGTGTATTCTTATGCATAAAAAACTATAATGCCAGAGCACTTTTATGTTTTGAGGTCCGACGTGGCCCGTGGTCCAATTTTGGTGCCCGTGGTGCATTTTCGGCCCATTGTGCAATTTTCATGCGAAAATAAAACTTTTGGGTTTTGGTGCCTCAAGATCCCTGGTGCATTCTTATGCATAAAAAACCATAATGCTCGAAGCACTTTTCAGGTTTGAGGTTCGAGGTGCACCGTGGTCCAATTTTGGTGCCCGTGGTGCATTTGCGGCCCATTGTACAATTTTCATGCGAAAATAAGACTTTTGGGTTTTGGTGCCCCGTGATCCTTGGTACATTCCTCTGCATAAAAAACCATAATGCTCGGAACAGTTTTAAGTCTTGTGGTTCGTGGTACCCCGTGGACCAATTTTGGTGCCGGGGGTGCATTTTCGGCTATTTGTGTAATTTTGGTGCGAAAATAAGACTTTTGGATGTTGGTGCCCCATGGTCCCTACTGCATTCTTATGCATAAAAAACCATAATGCTCAAAGGACTTTTCAGTTTTGAGGTCCGAGGTGCCTCGTGGTCCAATCTTGGTGCCCGTGGTGCATTTTCGGCCATTGAGCAATTTTCGTGCAAAAATAAGACTTTTGGGTTTTGGTGCCCCATTATCCCTGGTGCATTCATATACATAAAAAACCATAATGCTTGGAGCACTTTTTAGTTTTGAAGTCTGTGGTGCCCCATGGTCCAATTTTGGTGCCGGTGGTGCATTTTCGGCCATTTGAGCAATTTTCGTGCGAAAATAAGACTTTTGTGTTTTGGTTCCCCGTGATCTTTGGTGCATTCTTATGCATAAAAAACCATAATGATCGGAACAGTTTTAGTCTTGTGGTTCGTGGTACACCGTGGTCCAATTTTGGTGCCGGGGGTGCATTTTGGGCCATTTATGCAATTTTGGTGCGAAAATAAGACTTTTGGGTGTTGGTGCCCCGTGGTCCCTGCTGCATCCTTATGGATAAAAAACCGTAATGCTCAAAGCACTTTTCAGTTTTGAGGTCCGAGGTGCCTCGTGGTCCAATTTTACTGCACGTGGTCCATTTTCGGCCCATTGTGCAATTTTCGTCTGAAAATAAGACTTTTGGATTTTGGTGCCCCGTGATCCCTGGTGCATTCTTATGCATAAAAAACCATAATGCTTGGAGTATTTTTCAGTTTTGAGGTCCGAGGTGCCCCGTGGTCCAATTTTGGTGCCGGTGCTGCATATTCGGCCCATTGTGCAATTTTCGTGCGAATATAAGACTTTTGGGTTTTGGTGCCCCGTGATCCCTGTTGCATTCATATGCATACAAAACCATAGTGCTTGGAGCACTTTTTAGTTTTGACGTCCGAGGTGCCCTGTGGTCCAATTTTTGTGCCCATGGTGCATTTTCGACCCATTGTGCAATTTTTGTGTGAATATAAGACTTTTGGGTTTTGGTGCCCTGTGATCCCTGGTGCATTCATATGCATACAAAACAATAATTCTTGGAGCACTTTTCAGTTTTGAGGTCCGAGGTGCCCCGTTGTCCAATTTTTGTGCCCGTGGTGCATTTTCGGCCCATTGTGCAATTTTCATTCCAAAATAAGACTTTTGGGTTTTGGTGCCCCATGATCCCTGGTGCATTCTTATGCATAAAAAACCATAATGCTCGGAACAGTTTTCATTGTTGAGGTTCGTGGTGCCCCATGGTCCAATTTTGGTGCCAGTCGTGCATTTTCGGCCATTTGTGCAATTTTCGTGTGAAAATAAGACTTTTGGATTTTGGTGCCCTGTGATCCCGGGTGCATTCTTATGCGTGAAAAACCATAATGCTCGAAGCACTTTTCAGTTTTGAGGTCCGTGGTGCCTCGTGGTCCAATTTTGGTGTTGGTGGTGCATATTCTGCCATTTGTGCAATTTTCGTGCGAAAATAAGACTTTTGGGTTTGGCGCCCAGTGATCCCTGGTGCATTCTTATGCATAAAGGAAATTGCTAACATATTTTAAAGGAAAGGGGACTCAAACATGCATACTATGATAACGGCATAGAATATTATGATAATTAATGATACCAGTTAATTATCTTAGATTAATGGGTAAGAGGTGAGTAGCATATAAATGGGGCAATTGCTTTTATAAGACCAAAGCATCCAAGGGAAAGGTAAAAGTCTTCATTTTGAAAACTAATTAGTATTGATGATAATGGAAATAACAAGAGGTACTTCTTCACAATCTTCCTATTTAAATTCTGATTTCTCCTCTATTGCAAACGTGCATTATTTTTTGTATTATTCTTTCAAACCCATTTTGAGGGTATTTTGAAGATTAAATTGAACTACTACGTTAATTAATTAAGGTTTAAATTCATTAATTGTATTAATTAAAAATAACTTATTTAGTTTGAAGGAAAGAGAGCTCAAACACGCTTACTATGATAATGGCATAGAATATTACGATAATTAATGATACTAGTTAATTACCTTAGACTAATGGGTAAGAGGTGAGTAGAGCTGGACAAACGGGTAAGCCAACACGTTTAGCCCGTCCGTTTAGCCCACATTTTAAACGGGCTCTGATTTTTGGAGCCCGCAACCGTCCCATTTAGCCTGCGGGCTAAACAAGTAGGCCCGCAAACAGAAAAAAAAAATTAAAAAATTGAAAATTAAATTTTTTAAACTAAAATTTAACCATTTTTTTTTTAAAAAAAAGGCAAAAAATTGTATATACATATGCAGCAGCACCTATCCGTCAAGGTATTTATATACATATGCAGCGGCACCTATCTCGCGACCGTCCCCTTTTTTTATATTAATGTAAATTTTATTAAGGTATTTAAATTATATTTTTTAAAGTAAAATACATAAAGCCCACGGACTACCCGTTAAGCTCGCGGGTTAAACCCGTTTAACCCACAGGTTAAATGGGCTGGGCTAAAAAGCCCGCATTTTAAATGGGCTCAAAAAAACTCAACCCGTATACCAGACAGGCTGCGCGTAAACGGGTTAGTCCACCGGCCCAAGCCCAAATGCCCAGCTCTAGAGGTGAGTAGTATAGAAATGGGGCAATTGCTTTTATTAGACCAAAGCATCATACGGAAAAGGTGAAAGTCTCCATTTTAAAAACTAATTAGAATTGATGCATGGTAATTGAAATATCAAAAAGTACTTCTTTACAATCTTCCTATTTAAATTCTTATTTCTCCTCTATTGCAAACGTGCATTATTTTTTGTATTATTATTTCAAACCCATTTTGAGGGTATTTTAGAAATATTTTCTATTTTTATTTCCTATTTTCATTTTTTGAAAGAAAATTTCATTTTCAATTTTTTAAGAAATAGAAAATATGCTTGTTTTGACTTCTTATTTTCTAAAAACAAAAAACATTGAAAATAAGTTTGATTTATTCAACTTTGATAAAAACAATCATAAAACATTTTGTGTATATAATTTAAAATAATAATATATTTATAAATTTGTATTTATGAACATTTTTTAAATAAAAAGGTATACATATTATAATGAACAAACATTTATAATATATTTATTTTATAATATATTTTAAAATAATGAAGATATTTAAAATTTATTAATGTAAAATATATCTAAATTATATACATCAATATTATTAAATCCACACCATTGTTAATTAATATCCCCGCTATAACACCACCATCCTCTGCCTGCAGCTATAGGATGTTTCTCGTCAAACACACATTCACACGGAAAAGGAAAAATCAAAGCTTGAAATTTACACCGTCCTCCACCCAAAGCTATAGGAAATTTACATGGGAAAAGGGGAGACTGTAAGAGTGAGGGGGAGAGGTTGTTGGTGGTAGCAAGCTAGCAGAGGATGTTGCCGACAACAGTGATGGATTGAATGGTGAGATTGTGGGAGACGAAGGAGATGACCCGCTGCGTGCTGTGCTGGAGATGATTAGAACGGTGTAAGAGATGAACCAAGGGACAACCTTTGCGAGACAGATGAAAAGCCTTGAAGAGAAGACATTTTGCTTATAATTACATTAGATGCCACCGCGTTTTCAAATGAAAATGACTTTTTATTGTTTTCAATTTTGAGCACTTTTTTGAAAATATTTTCGAAGAAAATGTTTTCTAAAACTTTAAAAAACATATTTTCACTCTTGTTTTCTGTTTTTCATGAAAATGAAAATGGAAAACCAGCGAAGTAAACATCACCTAAAAGTCTTCATTTTAAAAACAAATTAGGATTGATGATAATGGAAATTAATATCAAAAAGTACTTCTTTACAATCTTCATATTTAAATTCTGATTTCTCCTCTATTGCAAACGTGCATTATTTTTTGTATTATTCTTTCAAACCCATTTTGAGGGTATTTTGAAGATTAAATTGAACTACTATGTTAATTAATTAAGGTTTAAAATTCATTAATTATATTAATTAAAAATAACTTATTTAGTTTGAAGGAAAGAGAGCTCAAACATGCTTACTATGATAATGCCATATAATATTATGATAATTAATGATACCAGTTAATTATCTTAAACCAATGGGTAAGAGGTTAGTAGCATACAAATGGTGCAATTGCTTTTATTAGACCAAAGCATCCTAGGGAAAGGTAAAAGTCTTCATTTTAAAAACTAATTAGGATTCATGGTAATGGAAATATCAAAAGGTACTTTTTTACAATCTTCCTATTTAAATTCTGATTTCTCCCCTATTGCAAACGTGCATCATTTTTTGTATTACTCTTTCAAACCATTTTTAGGGTATTTTGTAGATTAAATTACACTGTAATGTTAATTAATTAGGGATTAAAATTCATTAATTAGATTACTTAAATATAGCTAATGTAGTTTATGGGAAGGGAGCTCAGATACACTTACTATGATAATGGCATAGAATACTATGTACGATAGTTAATGATACTAATTAACTATGTTTAGACCAATGGGCAAGAGGTGAGTACAATATAAATGGGGCAATTAGTTTTATTAAACCAAAGCATCCTAGGGAAAGCTAAAAGTCTTCATTTAAAAAACTAATTAGCATTTATGGTGATGGAAATATCAAGAGGTACTTCTTTGCAATCTTCCTGTTTAAATTTTGATTTCTTCTCTATTGCAAACACATAATTAGAGGTGCAGACAGTGGATTGATGCTTTTGGAGTGTGTTGTAAGCACAACCCAGTCAATTGTGAGAGATTTCTATAGAGATTCAACCTCTATAGGTCAATTCAGCCTAGGTATTCTTTCACAAGCCTTTTACAATTGTTTGGCTTTGTTGAAGGTTGAAACTTTGTAGAAAACTCTCATAATAGACTCAGTTGTACTTACAACACACTCCAAAAATATTAGTTCACTGTTTGCACCTCTAATTATGTGTCTGCGGTTAATTTTTCATAACAACAGTTAGACGGGAGGACCTAATATAAAAAAAAGTTTTGGGACCTAATTAAAAGAAAAAAAAGTTCAAGGACCTAATTGAAAATTTGGTAAAAGTATAGGGACTCATGAATCAATTTAACCTATTATCTGTTGTATTGCTTTTTCAAACCCATTTTGAGGGTATTTTGGGGATTAATTTGCATTGCTATGTCAATTAATTAGTGATTAAAATTTATTAATTAAATTAATTAAATATAACTAATGTAGTTTTTGGTAAAGGAAGTCAGACACAGTTACGAAGGTAATGACTTAGAACACTATGATAATTATGATACCAATTAATTATGTTAGACTAATGGGCAAGAGATAAGTAGTATACAAATGAGGCAATTGCTTTGAACAATGCATCCTAGGGAAAGCTAAAAGTCTTCACTTAAAAAACTAATTAGCTTTAATGGTGATGGACACGTCAATACGTACGTACTTCTTTATCATCTTCCTATTTCAATTTTGATTTCTCCTCTATTGTAAACATGTATTATTTTGTATTGTTCTTTTAAATGTGTATTGTTTCTGTATTTGCTTTTTTTTTCCCTCTAATTATATTATTGTTTTATCCTCTATGTGGTCTAGGATGTTATTTTGAACTTAGTACATATATCCTTCCTTTTATATATATTAATTATTGTTTTATCTTATATGTGGTCAAGGATGATATTTTGAGCTTAGTGCAAATGTTTCTTTTATATATCTTAGTGTATAAAAGGTAGGATGTTCGTACTGACAAATTTTCCATCCATTTTAAGGGTATTTGGGAGATTAAATGATGTTGCTATGTCAAATAATTTAGGGATTACAATTCATTAATTAAATTGATTAATGACTAATGCAGCTTATCAGAAAGGGAGTCTAACATGCTTACTATAGTAATGGCATAAAATACTATGATAATTAATGATACCAAACAGTTATATTAGACCAATGGGCAAGAGGTGAGTAGAACACAAATGGCCAATTGTTTTTATTAGACAAAAGCATCCTAAGGATAACAAAAACTCTTCATTTTGAAAACTAATTAGGATTGGTGGTAATTGGAAATATCAAGAGGTACTTCTTTACAATCTTCCTACTTAAGTTCTGATTTTTCCTCTATTACAAATTTGTATTATTTTTGTGTATTGTTTTTACAAACCCATATTGAGATTATTTTGGGAATATTTTGGGGATTAATTTGCACTACTATGTTAATTAATTAGTGACTAAAATTCATTAATTAAATTAATTAAATATAACTAATGTAGTTTTTGGAAAAAGGTGTCAGGCACACTTACTATGGTAAACTTTGATAATTAATGATACCAATTAGTTATGTTAGAAGAGTGGGCAAGAGATGAATAGAATACAAATGGGACAACTACTTTTATTAGAACAAAGCATCCTAGGAAAAATTAAAAGTGTTCATTTTGAAAACTAATTAGCATTGATGGTAATAGAAATATTAAGAGGTACTTCTTTATCATCTTCCTATTTAAATTATGATTTCTCCTTTATTGCAAACGTGTATTATTTTTTGTATTGTTCTTTTCAAACTCAATATAACTATAACGGGTACAAAAATAATACTATTTGAGAAAAGAAATAAATTAGATGGATAAAATAGTTTTGGATAATTATATGTAGACACTTCAACATCACAAATATCCCATTAACACCTATAGTTAGATCATGTTACCTATCTTGCTTATACTTTTCTCTTTTTCTCTCCTTGAGTGCCAACTAATATAATAGTTTTCATATATCATTTTTAAATAATTTTTTTTATAAATTTTAAAGAGACCGTAAAATTATTTTTAAAATAATATAATAAACTTAAAAAATTTTGGGGGATGACCCTCCAGTCCCCCTTCCCTCTACCGCTTAATCTATATAGTGGAAAGTTATAACTTATAAGTAGTTAATGCAAAAGCAATCCTTTTTAACAATATTGAGGTTTGGTACAAATGATTGTTAATCCCTCTGGTGCCAACTTCGTTGGAATCTTTGGGCTTACTGTGATGCTTGTGCATTCCTCTCATTTTTTATATTAAATAATATTTTATTTTATAAAAGTATTTAATATTCTATAAAATTCTCTTTTTGATAAATTAAAAAAAAAATAAAGCATAAGCAAGTACAACCAAACATAGTAATTTTTTTTATCACATCATAGTAAACATAGTAATTTAATTAAAACCATAAATAACATCATATTTTATTTATCACTGTTGTTCTTATAAAATTAAGGTTAAATTAATCTATAGGTCCCTATACTTTTATCAAATTTTTAATTAGGTCCAAAACTTTTTTTTTCTTTTAATTGAGTCCCTAAACTTTTTTTTTTTCAATTGGATCCCTCATCTAATTGTTGTTATAAAAAACTAACCGCAGACACTTAATTAGAGGTGCAGACTGTGAGTTGATGCTTCTGGAATGTGTTGTAAGCACAAATGTATCAATTATGAAAGATTTCTGCAAAGTTTCAACTTATATAAGTCAATTTAACTCAAGCATTCTTTCACAATTATTTGGCTCTGCAAAAGGTTAAAACTTTGCATAAAACTCTTAGAATTGACTCAGTTGAGCTTACAACACATTCTAGAAACATTAGTTCACTATCTGCATCTCTAATTAAGTGTCTGCGATTAATTTTTTATAACGACAATTAGACGGAAGGATCCAATTGAAAAACAAATAAAAGTTCATGGACCCAATTGAAAAATAAATAAAAGTACAGGGACCCAATTAAAAGAAAAAAAAAGTTTAGGGACCTAATTGAAAATTTGGTAAAAGTATAAGGACCTACAGAGTAATTAAACCTAAAATGAAATACTAAAAGAATTAGAAAATAAAGTTTGAACAATTTTAGAAAAATCATGAAGAATTATTATTGAAAGAGATTGCACCCATCTTGTGTTCATGATGTTGGCTTCAATAGCTTTTCTTTTCAGTTACTATGGGTTCAAAGGAAATTGATATATTGTGGAAAATTAAAACTCTTCAGCCTCTGCTGTATTATTTTTCCACAATTTGGCTAGTTGGCTGATGCATCAGATAATCTCTATCCAAGTTTCAAATATATTAACCAATACGGAGAGATTAAATGTCAATATATATATATTGTTCCTGCCTAAGGGTAACCAAGTAATTCTCCTTATGCCAATATCTTCAGTCCGAGATCTCCTTCAAGCGTCCGAACCCTCTTAGGTGATAAGAAGGGGAGGTAGCTGCAAAAGGCATTCCAACGCTCAAGTCAGCTTTTGGCTCAGAGCATTTAATAAGTGTAATAAATGAGGATAAAAGTTACAGTACTTCGAGAATCGTACTCCTTTTTATACTCACTTTATCGGGCCTTGGACTTTTATGGGCCCTGATTATCTTTAGAAGGTTTATCATTATTAATTAAGATTGCTAATTACCTTCTAATTCTTTGATTGTCTTGGTAATACCTTTTTTAGCAGGATTTATCTTGTCCGAGTACTCTTCGTGGTACTCGGTTATCATGATGTTGAATATCTGGTTGTACATATTCAGCAACTTAGTCAATTACCTGTCTTCTATGATCATTCTCACTATCGAATACCTCTCTAGTGTGAAGGGTATTCGGCTATTCCAAAAGCCTAATACTTATCTGGTGTGGAGGGTATTCGGCTAATCATATTACCGAATACTTATTCGGTGTGGGGGATATTCAACTAATCATATTGCCGAATACCCCTCTAGTATACATACCCCCCAGTCTCGAGTGAACAGTCGTGACGAAGAGGCTTATAGTTTCGGCTCATTTTGGTTTGTTCGAGGCGAGTGGCTGTTAGTGATGTCTTTTCGAATCCCTTCCATTATGATAGAAAAAAGCCATTGGGGGTGAGGAAAATGAAGCGTTGCTTTCTTGTGAACCGTTAGATCTTAGTTGATCTAACGGGTGGGGTTTTTGCACCTTGTTGGTTGTTGTGGGCTTGGGCCCTATAAATAGGCTATAGGGGAGATGTCATCTTTACTTCTTTTATTTACATCTTTCTTAATCAAAGTTTTTGCTCTTGGTCGAATACTTCATTTGTGATCCCTTTCGCCGCGTGAATCAAGTACGAGTTGTCGGTCATTCTCTTCTTAATCATGGATTTGTCTAGCACTAGGTTTTTTTGGGGAAAAGGAAGTTGTTAATGTTCGGTCGTCATCTTCGTCTATTGAGGGGTCTTATAGTTCTAGCGAAGAGTCTTCGTGGGTCTTCATTTTCGTCTTCGTCTTTGGCCACTTTTCGAGAGTAGGTGGCCGAAAATGTAATCTCCCCTCCGGTGAATGAGGTTATCCCTAGTTGGACTCCAAGGCATAAGCCAAGGGTTACCCAAGGAAAGAAGAGAGAGTTTCCATCGATAACCCTCGCCGAGTTTACCTGGGTAGACGGGGAGGTTAGGTCCTACTATACCTATTATGATGATGAACTTAGTGTTTCCAATTTTTTAAACTATGTAACCGTTTGTACCATAACTGAGGGTGAATATTGTGCGATAGCTCTTCAATGTTGTCGACGAGAAATCAACCCAAAATTTGTCTTCTTAGGGAAGGGGGACTTTCGTAGAGATTTCTTTTAAGTCTATGAATGTGGCTTCCGGGACCTTCACGTGACGGTCCCTTTCGATGATTTTACCATGGGGGTGCTTCGGGTTTTAAATGTCGCACCATCTCAGTTGCATTCGAATAGGTGGGTGGCCATTTAGGCCTCCCAGGCCCTTTGTATTTTTAATTTTATTAAGCCTTCTATAAGTGTTTTTCTGTACTATTTTTTGTACTCGAACGAGGGATGGTTTATGGGTTTCCTTAATAAGAAAACCAAAAAGCCTATTCCACTCTTTTACTTCTTCGTACAAAAATTTCAAAACCGGCTTCTTCAAGGTTGTCATTAAGCCAAATATAAGGGCCAACCATTTTTATGATAGTAGTGGGAAGGCTCTATTTTCGTTGTACTAGAGAGGACCCCTCAGTGTTATGACAAGTTTCTGAAGTCTTTGATGACCAAACAAGAACGCAAGGACCTTATGTTCCTTGAGTCACTTCCCAGAAAGCTTCCGGCCAAACGGCTTGTTGCTTTGTTTAATTCTTCAAATGTTTTAGTAGACATGTGTGGTAAGGTTTTGGTTCTCCTATTTCTAGTTATTGTTTATAGTGCTTATAACTGACTAAGTATATGTTGCCGAATTCAGGTATCATGGCCGACGCATGTGGTGATGTTTTGTCTTTTCGTAATGCTAGGAAGAACCGGGGCAATGCTACTAGAAACCCTTCGGGTACCGCATCCCTTCCTCCTGTTGCAAGACAGCCACCCCCAAGGCCGCCTCCTCAAGACACTATACCCCCTCCGACAGCAGATAAAAAAGGCCGAGAGAGGGATCATAAGAAACGCCATCAAAGCCATGAGACCTCCGAAGAGGATAAGGTGAAGAAGTTGAAGTAGAAGACTCTCGATTTTTTGGGGCTGGGATCTTTGGCATCCATTCCAGCCATGACTGTCGAAGGGTTTTTGCCAAAGACTTTTGGCCAAAGAAAATGATCAGTGCCATCAACATTTCGGAGTCCGGGAGAAACCTTCTGAATAATGCCGACGCAGCTTCCAACTGGTCAGCTTACTGTGAATTTCAGGCCAGGGTGTCGGCCATTGCTCATCACATGTTCATGACTCCTTTAAAGGAGGCTGATAAGTTGAAGAGGAGCCTAAAGGAAGTGCAGTTGTCGAACCAACAAGCATTGGAGGCAAATATTACCGTTGTCGATGATAATGCTTAGCTGAAGGAGAAAGTGTCACACCTTTCGGCCGAGTTGAAGGAAATGGAAACTAAAGTTGTTGATGCCTAGAAGGATGCAAAGTTGCAAGCTGATGAAATTGAACGTTTGAAGTTGTTGCTATCTACGGTGGAGAAGGAAAGGGATGTCAAGCGGGCGGCTAAGGAGAAGGTGATGGCCTCGGCTCAAGATAAATTTTTTGCCGAGCATGAAGCTGGATTCCAACATGTTGTTCGACAAACTTTATATTACTTCGACATTCCCAACTGTTCGGTTTTTGATATGGACAAGGACGTTTAAGAGGGCCGACTACTACCCCTTGATGATATACCCTAAGATGCCGTCCTTGAGAATCCTTTTGAACAACCTATTCTGGATGGTGGAACTGAATACACCCAAGGTGATGTGGGGGAAGTTGGGGAAGACAATGAGGAGAATCCCGAAGATGTTGTGAATCAAGAGGCTCGTGCTAAATAGATTTTAATGTATTGTTCAACTATTAAAGCCTTTTTTAAATACTTTGTAATCCTTTTTGTTTATTAATGAATGTTGGATTTCCATCCTTTAACACTTTTTAATTTTGTACTTAGTAATAATTATTGAATCGTTGTAACCAAACCAATGCACCCGAATGCCGATTAATCTATAAGGAATAATTTGAATAACGATGTCGAGATTGTATTTGAGTAACACTTCATAACTTTGGAGAATTAATTTTTAACCAAGTTTAAGTATTCAACATAAGTGTGTTTTAGCCGAATAGTACTTCATTTGACTGAGTATGGTTAGTTCGAAAGAGAATCAATTTTCTGTTAAGCCAGATGGTGTATCTTTAGCTGAGTAGGAGTACTCGGGAGGGAAACCATTTGAAGTAAGTTCCGAATGGTGCATCCTTAATCGAGTAGGAGTACTCAGGAGGGAAACCATTTGTGATGAAGTTCCAAATGGTGCATCCTTAGCCAAGTAGGAGTACTTGGGAGGGAAACCATTTGAAGTAAGGTCCAAATGGTGCATCCTTAGCCGAGTAGGAGTACTCGGAAGGGAAACCATTTGTGATCAAGTTCTGAATGGTGCATCCTTAGTCGAGTAGGAGTACTCGGGAGGGAAACCATTTGTGATGAAGAAAGTATTGACTGTTGTAAAGTAAATAATCATAGATATGTTAAAAGATGTGTTTCATTAATTTGTTTGAAAGGTATGCCTCGTTAAAACCTTCTCAAAAAAAACCCTTTCACGTTCTTATAGGGACAAAAAGCCGAGAAAGAAAAAAGAGTACATCACCCAATTACATTCTTAACTGAAATAATATTTAAGGTGGGTCGAATTCCATGTTCTCGACACCATCTTTCCTGATAGCTCTTCTAACTTATATGCTCTATTGTTGAGGTTTTGCCAAACTCTAAATGGACCATCCCAATTAGCTGCCAACTTCCCTTCGCGAGCATTTCTTCTTGCATCGCCTTGAACTCTTAGGATTAGGTCTCTTTCTTTGAATTCTCTTAGTCTCAGTTTTGAGTTAAACCTCTTAGTCATCCTTTGTCTACATGCTTCGGCTGTTAAGCGTGCTCGGTCTTGCACTTCTTCGATGAGATCGAGCTTGACCCACATGGAATTTTCATTTTCCGATGCTTCAAAGTTTTGTCTTCGGAAGGTGGGCTCCCCTACTTCTACCGGGATCATTGCTTTGGTTCCGTATACCATTCTGAAGGGTGTTTATCTGATTGTTGACTGTGGAGTGCACCTGTATGCCCACAGAACTTCAGGTAACTCTTCGTCCCATGTACCTTTTGCTGCACCCAGCCTTTTCTTCAGCTCTCCCAAAATGACTTTGTTGGCGGATTTCGCCTGTCCATTCGTTTGAGGATGTTTAATCGAGGTCACCCTATGTTTGATCCTTAAGTCCTCCAAAAAGGTATTCGGTTTTCTTTTCGGTGAACTGGAGACCGTTATCGGTGATAATCACGCATGGGATGCCAAAACGCGTGATTATGTTTTTCCATAAAAACTTTTGGACATTTTGAGCTGAAATGGTTGCCAGGGGTTCGACCTCTATCCATTTCATAAAATAATCAACAGTCACTATAAAAAATTTGCATTGCCCCTTGGCTATAGGAAAAGGTCCTAGGATATCGACCCCCCCACACGGCGAAAGGCCATGGCGACGAAATAGTGTGTAGCTCGTCGACTGGCTGATGAATAAGGTTACCATGCTTCTGGCACTGGATGCATCATTTGACATATTCAGCACAATCAGATTTGAGAGTTGGCCAGTAATACACTGCTCTTACTATACGAGTAGCCATCATGCATCCATCGGAGTGCATACCGCAGATTCCTTCATGTAGCTCTCTTATGACGTACTCGGCTTGATCCTTGTCTAGGTATTTAAGGAGCAGGGTAGAGAACCCCCTTCTGTATAACTCTCCGACCACCAGAACGTACCTTGCTGCGTTGATCCGTAACCTTTTTTCCTTTCCCTTATCTTCCGGAAGGGTGCCCTATAACAAGTATTGTTGGATCTCGGTCATCCAAGTGTCTTTGGGTGTCGAGATCTGCATGCATTCTTTGGTGGTCATGTTTGGATCAGGTAATACTTCTTGAATAAAAGTTCTGAGCTGTCCAGGTTTTTGAGTGCTAGCCAGTTTGGCTAACTGATCGGCTCTATCGTTGTGTTCTCGGATCAGATGCTTTACTTGGACCTCGTGGAACTCTTCTTTCAGCCACATAAAGGCATGATAGTATTTCAACAATTGTGGAAATTTGACTTGAAAAACACCATTAATCTGTTCGACTGCAATCTGGGAATCACTCCAACATATTACCTTCTAGGCTCCCATCTCATTGGCTAACTTGAGTCTAGCTAACAGTGCTTTGTATTCAGCTTGATTATTGGACGCTTTAAAACCGAAGCGTAAAGATTGCTCGAGTCGGATTTGGTTTGGTCCTTCTATGATGACACCTACACCACTTCCACGTTGATTGGAAGAGTCGTCAACATGTACAATCCACCATTCGTCCTTAAAATGCTCGGCAGGGTGGAGTTCATTAATGAAGTCTGCCAAGCATTTTGCCTTGATAGGACCCCTCAACTCATAGTTTATGTCAAATTCGAAAAGTTCTACTGACCAAGCCATCATTTGTCTGGCCAATTCTGGCTTCTTCAATATCTTGGCTATGAGGCAATCGGTCTTGACAACTACCTAGTGACTTTGAAAATATTGCCTTAAGCGCCTTGCGGCATTTACTAATGCCAATGCTTCCTTTTCTATCATTTGATATCTTGTCTCGGCTTCTTGCAGTACTCGGCTGATGAAGTATATGGGCTCTTGGCCATCTACATGTTCTTGCGCTAGTACAACACTTATGGCTTCTTGAGAAATCGAGATGTACAGTACCAACTCCTTCTAAGGATCCGGTTTGTTGAGTGTCGGTGAGGCGGAGAGGGTCCTTTTCAACTCTTGGAATGGTTCTTCACACTGTTGATCCCATAAGAAATTCTTGGATGCTTTCAACAATTTCATGATAGGTTTTGCCTTTTGGCTATCCTAGGTAGAAATCGCGATAGGGAAGCAATCTTTCCGGTTAGTCTTTGAACTTTTTTTGGAGTCTTCGGACTTCTCATACCAATGATAGCTTGGCATTTATCCGGGTTTGCCTCTATACCTCGGCATGTTAAGATAAAGCCCAAAAACTTTCCTCCTTGAACATCGAAGACACACTTTTCTGGATTTAGGCATATATTGCATTTTCTAAGCTCGGCAAAGGTCTTTTCAAGGTCTTTCTTGTGCATGCTAGCGTTGGAAGACTTAACTACCATGTCGTCAACATATACTTCCATGTTTCTCCCTAACTGCTTCTGGAAAACCTTGTCCATTAGTCTTTGATAAGTTGCCCCATCATTTTTCAGGCCGAAGGGCATGACCCTATAACAATAGTTGGCTGATTCGATGATGAAAGCAGTCTTGTCCTCGTCTTGAGGGTACATTTGGATTTGATTGTAACCCGAATATGCATCCAAAAAACTGAGGAAAGTATGCCCGGCGGCCTCATCGACTAACCGATCGATGTTTGGTAAAGGATATGCATCCTTCGGGCACGCTTTGTTCAAGTCCATGTAATATGTGGTACATTTAACTTCTCGGATAAAGTTAGCTGCTATCAACTTTGTTACTTCTTCTGCTACTGCCTTTCATCTTTCATCCCCCATCTTTCTTTTCTTTTGAGCTATCGGCCTAGCCTCTCGGCATATTGCTAACTTGTGACAGTGAAAGTTTGGATCGATGCCTGGCATGTTCGAGGCTTTCTAAGCGAACAAGTCGACATTCTACCCAATTACACTTTGGAGTTGAAGCCGATCACTTTCTGACAAGTTTCTACCAAGGTATGTAACTTGGCATTTTCTTTCACTGACCTGGTATGCACAAGTTTCCTCATTTGGTTCGGCCCGTTTGTCTTCGTCGATCCTGGGATCAAGATCCAGGGGGTGGGCTGAGGGTTCGGCTGCTAAGACAATGTTCATTGACTTGCACTCTTCTTCTTTCAGCTGAGTGATTTTTAGGCTTTCTAAGTAACACTCTCTAGCCGCCTTCTGGTCGGCATGAACTGTGATCACTGTGCCACATCTGGAAGGGAACTTCATGGCTAAATGTGGGGTGGATACTATAGCCCCTAGAGCATTCAAGGATGGTCGTTCGAGTAGTATGTTATATGACGCGTTGGCATGCACCACGATGTACCGAACTTTGATAGTCTTCCACTCTTTTCTCCATATCCGAACGTTGTGTTCAAATCTATACACCCCCTGGTGTTGACCCTTTCACCTGAAAATCCGACCAGGGGTTCAGCATAAGGCATAAGCTTTCCTTCTGGTATGTCCAGTTGCTTGAAGGTGCTCCAATACAGAATATCGGCCGAGCTTCCTTGATCTACAAGAGTTTTCCGGACTATACAGTCTGTTATTTCAACACTGATCGCCATCGGATCATCCTGTATGGGATCAGAACCATGGAAGTGTGCATCTGTGAATGCAATAGGTGGCATTTTCAACTTGGTAACTGCTGATATCATGTTGACTGACCAGACGAGACGAAGATGTCTCTTCCTTGTTGATAAGGTACTTCCTCCTCCAGTGAATCCTCCCGCAATAATGTTGATCACTCTTCGAGGATGCTGATGGGGTTTTTCTTCTTGTCGCTCCCGAGACCTACTTCTTTGCCTTTCTACCCTTCGCTCACGATCTCGGTCGTGGTCTCTATCCCTCTTGTATGTTCTATCATCATCTTTGTATTTTGAGTATTGAGACCTTTCAATCCTGGGGTTGTAGACGAAGTCTTTGAGGTGTCCCATCTTGATGAGATCCTCAAACTTGTCTTTAAGTGCTGTACATTCTTCAGTAGAATGGCCTCTGTTACAATGGTATCGACATTGTTTGTTGTAGTCGGCCTTAGGAGGAGTGTTGGCTATTTTTGGAACATCCAGTATTTTGGTTGCAAAGGCTTGCTCGAGCACCCGGGAGCGGCTAGTATTGAGCAGAGTATAGCTCGTGTATTGGGGGCCACAATACTCTTGATCTTTGGGAAATTTATCTTTTCCCTTCCTATGATTATCTTTTTCATGTTCTCTCTTTCCTTTATTGGCTTTCGTTCAGACTTGGTTTCAGTATTTAACCAACTCCTCCATCTGCATGTATTTAGCTGCCCTTCGTTGAAGGTCATCCATGTCGAGTGCAGGTTTCTTACAGAGACTATTGATGAAATCCCCTACCTGAAGGCTGTCACTAGGTGATGCATAGCTACTGCTGGGTCCAAGTTATGAATGTTCAAGGTGACTTTGCCGAACCTTTCCATGAAAGTCCAAAGAGGTTCCTTCTTTTCTTGTCTTATGTTTACCAGCATGACCGACGTCAAGTGATGGGGTCTACTTGTTGAAAACTGGATGCAGAATCTAGCGGCAAGTGTTTCAAAGCTGTCAATGGAATTAGGCAAAAGTCGAGTAAACCAGTTAAGGGATTGTCCTTTCAAAGATGTGGGGAATGCCCTAAACAAGATAGCATCGTCAGTGGTATAAATGCTGACTTGGGTCCCATAAACATCTATGTGATCGTCTGGATCAATGGTGCCATCGTATCAGTCCAAGTTGAGGCTTTTCCAACTTGGGGGCAGAGATGTTTCCATTATTCCGAAAATGAAGGGATGCCTACAAGGGTGTGTTTGAGTGTTGGCGATGAAGGTTGAGAGTCGATGTGTTGCCCCCTGGATGCTGAGATTGGTCGTTGACTCACCCTTGTGCTGGCAGCCAGGTGTTTGATCTTTGAGCTTCTAAGATCGGTTCAAACTTTCCAACTCAACGTTTTCCTGACGAAGGCCGAGATCTCCTGAGCATGCTGTTTTCACATTGCTAATAGATCAGCTCTCAATTGTGTTAACTTCGAAGACAAACTTGTTTGATCTTCCACCTGTGCCGCGTTTTCGTCAACGCAATGTTGTCCCTCTACGCCATGTTGCATGCCTTATGCTGATGATTCGGGTATCTCCATGTGTGCGTGGCTCCGGGTAGTAACCATTCCTTAGGGGGCTATGGGATAAGTTTTACTAGGGCCCCATGGTGGGCGCCAAAATTTTCCTGTCTGAGGGTAACCAAGTAATTCTCCTTATGCCAATATATTCAGTCCGAGATCTCCTTCAAGCGTTTGAACCCTCCTAGGTGATAAGAATGGGAGGTACCTGCAAAAGGCACTCCAACGCTCAAGTCATTTTTCAGCTTAGAGCATTTAATAAGTGTAATAAATGAGGATAAAAGTTACCATACTTCGAGGATCGTACTCCTTTTTATACTTACTTTACTAGGCCTTGGACTTTTATGGGCCCTGATTATCTTTTGATGGTTTATCATTATTAATTAAGATTGCTAATTACCTTCTAATTCTTTGATTGTCTTGGTAATACCTTTTTTAGTAGGATTTATCTTGTCTGAGTACTCTTCGTGGTACTCGGTTTTCGTGATGTTGAATACCAGGTTGTACCTATTCGGCGACTTAGTCAATTACCTGTCTTCTATGATCATTCTCACTATCGAATACCTCTCTAATGTGAAGGGTATTCGGCTATTCCAAAAGCCTAATACTTATCCGGTGTGAAGGGTATTCGACTAATCATATTGCCAAATACTTATTCAATGTGGGGGGTATTCGGCTAATCATATTGCCGAATACCCCTTCGGTATGGGTGTGTGTGTGTGTATATATATATATAGGACATATCTTATGAGAGGAAGACATCTTATATGAGGGTGAGAGGGTTAAATCTGGACCATATAGCCATACATGGAGGGTTAAGATTTAATGTCACGTGATTAATTAAAAAAGTCATGTAACTTTTTAAAAAACCCACATGACTTAATTTGTTTTAATCTTGACTCTTCAAATAAGATTTAGTGGTCAATATTTTTATTCCTCTCACTCTCATATAAGATAGATCCTCTCACTGGATATATTTCCTATATATATATATAGGCCATATCAGGTGAGAAAAAAATCTTACAATCTTACAATAAGGAGTTATTATTAAACCCTCTCATTTATTGTGAGAGATGAGAGGGTTTAATAATAACTCCTTATTGTAAGATTGTAAGATTTTTTCTCACCTGATAAGGCATATATATATATATATATATATATATATATATATATAAACTACTAGGCTTTGATAGCAACTTTACAACGCCAAACTAAAATATCCACCGAAATTTAAAGCCTTTAAAAGAAAGTTAGTTTAATCTTTATTGTTTATACTATTCACTTTTTTAATTTAATCCTTATAATTGTTTTCCAGTCAGTATTTACACATTTACATTAATCAAATGAACCTTAATTAATAAAAAAAAAGTATTTACACATTTACTAATACACTACTACAAAAAAGGCATTTAACATCGGTTATTTTAGGCATTTAACATCGGTTGTTAACCGATGTTGTATCGAGCGATGTTGAAAGTGGCAACTTTCAACATCGGTTCTTGAACCGATGTTAAAATACAATACAACATCGGTTCGGAGCACAAGCGATGTCAAAAGGATGCCCACATAGTGAAAATTATGTGTTGAAAACAACATCGGTTTTTGCCAAAACCGATGTTGTTAGGTGACTAACAACATTGGTTATCCCAAAACCGATGTTGTTTGTGCCAGAATAGTCAAAAATATGTGTTGAAATCAACATCGGTTATGGAAAAAACCGATGTTGTTAGGTGACAAACAACATCGGTTGTCCCAGAACCGATGTTGTTTATGCACCTACCAACATCGGTTTTTGCCATAACCGATGTTGTTTGTGCGCAAATAACATCGGTTATGGTCAAAACCGATGTTGTTTGTGCACTAACAACGTCGGTTTTGACCATAACCGATGTTGTTTATGCTGTTTTTTTTTATTAGCATTCTGTTTTAGATTGAACCAAACCTGTAATTTCAAAAACAAATCCAGACCAGGCAATTTGTATAATTAATAATCAATTATCTATGCTTTATATTGTTATAAATAAAATACTAATTAATGTATAAACAAACACTAAGCAATATATCCAATATACAAATAGAATCCATTAATAAGCTAACATTCTACGCCATTGTTCAGTGCTTCATTTCTAATTCTCAAAAAGTGTCGTGCCCACTGAATGCGAATATCTTCAATTGTCGTTGCCTCCAATGGTTGAGAATCGCAAAATGTCTACATCATATATAAACAAATGTTAGTTAATCACATCGAATATTAATAGTTATAATAAATGAAACATGTTAAAGTAAACAAATATATTACCGTTTCCCAGTTATCCTTGAATCCCCCATGGATGATGGTCCACATCCAATGCATGACATAATAGCCACACTCAGTGCCTCCGCTTTGTAGATTACACTAAATTCAATATGAAATTTAATAGTGTTTAAGACAAATTATTGTAAAAAAAAAAAACTAAGTAAACATTTTGGATATTCAAACATTGGTTAAATTACTTACTTTTACATTTATCCAATCAATTTTCTTCGATTTACTTGGATGGTTACCTTGCAAGGCCTTTAAAGCACTGGTTAATGAAACATGCAAATATAAGTGTAAGACCAAGATATTCATGTATAATAGGTTCCATACAATCAATTTGTTACAAATTTAAACGTACCCTATAACTGTGGCTTTGATGTCTACATCGGGCTTCTTGTGTAGGGAACAAAACCAGACAACAACATTGGACCTAGGACAAATAACCAGGAGTTGCCAATGTTGGCTGCATTGGAAAATAGTTATTAGTAACAATGCAATCATTATTTAAATGCATTTATTAATGAAATTTTACTTACTTATTTAAGTAAGCTCCTAGGTAGACTTCTTTTTGAGATTCCTGTATCCATCTTTGAATGTAATTTTGGGCATGATCTCTCGTATTCCCTGATCTCTGTATGCTCTGAGGTTCAAGGAGTCCATAGACAGAACCATGCTCGAATTCCATACATAAGTCATTCAAAAACCTATTTTTGTTCAAATAAATGTAAATTGTTAATCACTAACAATTAAATAGGTAATTGACCTAAAATTAAAATGTACTTACGTCATCTACAACTGTATAATACTGATATTAAGATATTGATTGCCACTCAATATCTCCCCAACATCACTATGATTTATGTAGATGGGGAACTGTTCATTATGCACCCCAAACAAGCTCGCATCCCACGACACCTGGAAAGGATGTCTGAATAGTAACAGGCTAACCTGTACCAAATTTAGTAATGGATCATCATCAGGGACCGACCTATCATGAGGTTCAACTGGTTCCTTTGGTCTCTGTTTACAATCCTACACAATTAATAAATACAAGTTACTTGTAGTCAACAATTTATTCTATTGAATTGTATTGATTATACCAAAAAATAAAATCAATTAAAGAAGCTACCTCCCGTGCTACCTCCCATGAAACAGGCTTCACAAGATGACTCGGCCATGCAATAAAGGTGTTCAGGGCGTCCCCCACTAATTGAACCTCATCAGTCGGTAAAGGGACTCGAGCAGTAGCATCTAAAACCTCTTCAACCCCCACCTTGACCATATCATCCGTCAAACACGTGTGGTGTATGACTGAAGCCCCATGATAAACTCTCCCAATGGCCACCAAGCGGGGAGGATGCTCATCAACATAGAAGCCACACTGTTCAGCTGTTGTGTCAGTGCCAGGCTCCTCCCCTGAGGGATGAATATCAGTACCAGCACAACTCCCCTTCGTGCTAACACGGGCACCGGAAGGAGCTACATATTGGTGAACATGCTCAGGCGGCTGCTGGGAGGTCATCTGGCTCAACTCCATTAACAATTCTCTCTTAAGCTCATCTTTAAACTCCTCTTTTAACTGCTCTTTAAACTCCTCTCTAAACTCCTCTTTAAACTCCTCTCTGAAGCTCTCTTTCAAGCTCTCTTTCAACGAAGCCACAAGCTCTGCAGTGATGGATGAAGAAGTATGCGAGCCACGTGATAGTGGTCCAAAGTAATGGTTAATGGTCACACCATATCCAGCAGCACGAACACGACCACCGTGCTCCGGTCGACCAATAGCAGTGGTCAGTATATCCTGACGTCCATGGGGAACAAAGGTACCCTGTGTGCACTCCTCCTCTAGGGAATCCTACAAGCAAAAAAACATAAAGGAGTCAACTTCTGTTGTTACTATATGTAGTTACATTTTAAGCTTCATAATAACTTACAATCCTATCAGCAACATATTGTGCTGCCTCAGATGTCATCTGCCCAGAACGTTTTGTACGGGCCTTCTTCCACTTCACATGTCGTTTAATGGGAGATGGAGGATCAACTACACTTGTACTCCCAGATTCAGCAGCTTCAGACTGTTTTATCTTCATCTTCTCGGCCATCATGTTTTCCTCAAGCCATTGATAACCCCCACGAGACATTACATGTGGCATGTTGTTCTGTTTCTGGATTTCTTGAGCCTTCTGTCTGATTTTCTGTGAATAATAAGACATACTTTTAGCAAAATAATTAATCAAATTTGGATATAGACAAATTAAAAAACATTGCCTACAACTTACCTGCCAAGCAGAAGTATTACGGCTGGCTTTAAATTCCCTCCACATGTCCTTCTCAATGCCAAATTTTACACAAGGAATCTCATCATCATCCTCATCTACCTCTTCCTCCTCATCACCCTTCTTTTTTTTAAGTGCATATTTCCTTGTAAGGTCTGCCTTAAACTGCCTCCATCTTGTTCCCACATGGGAAATAATTTTCCTCTTAGCCTTGGACGCTTCTGGAATATCAAATTGTTCCTACAACAGAGAATCATATGTAACAGTCAATGACAATAATATGCAAGTTAAATACATTCAATTACTATAACATAAAGAGATTATTGCAAATACCAGAATGTCCTCCCAAATCATGTTCTTCTTAGTTTCCGGCACATGGTGCCAATCTTTATATGTAATATCAACCCTGTCTCGGGCAGCAATCCCCAAATAGGTCCTGAAATGTGATCTATTTGGACCTGAAGCTTTCCCAGTTGCAGGATCGACATCAACTCGTGGCTTCTCCCCAGACAAGCGTTTAGCAGTGAATTGTTTGAGTCGTGTGGATTGTCTAGTCCTCCTGGACGTAGACTCAGAAGGAGCTGATGACTCAGGATGAGGGGAACCTGGTGGTGTACCCATGTGCCTGTTCAAACAAACAAAAAATTAAGTGTTATTTGCAATTGTACAAAGTTTATAAATTGTAAATGGACATAAAAAATAAGTTGACAAAATTATTCAAGTATACAATAACATAAACAAACAAAAAATTAAGTGTTATTTGCAATTGTACAAAGTTTATAAGTTGACAAAATTATTCAAGTATACAATAACAATACCACAACCCAACCAGCTGTAGATCACACAAAAGAACTATACAGCAACCTCACCAAACCACACAGAGAAAGATACAAAACTCCTAAAGAAGCACCAATCATAGTGGAAAGGAATATAAACCTTCCCTACCATAAATTGCCTAAAAGAATGCAAATCGAAACATGTACTGCCTCTAGCCCATAGCTATATCTATATTATACAATAGTTGTCCACTCATTCTTCCCTAAATTCCCAAACAAAAAAAATCAACATTTTCCCAAACTAATCTACAATGCAGGACAAGTATTATATGTCAAATTTTCCCTAAATTGATACAAAATGTACAAATAATTTGGACCAACAGACAGCAACAAACATGCGCAACAGACACAGCAACAAAATGTTCCAAGTAGTTAACATTCAAGAAATTGCCAAATATGCAGGCAGCAGCAACAGAACATGCCATTTCCAACAGTTTGCAGAGAACACAATGCCATTTGTACGTACCTGTTATTGGCGCGCGACAACACACTCTTGCGAGAAGAACACGTTCACAAGCAGGACACCTAGCAACACTGACAATGGTTTCGAACACCTTGCGAGATGAATAATCATGTTAGTGTTTGGAACAAACAAGAAAAATCATGTTAGGGCGGTTTCGAACCAACAAAATGGGGACAATGTGTTGTACCTCAATGTCACAAGCCACACAGACAGCAACGGCGAAAATGCAAAAGGGACCGTTTAGCAATGAAGTGGAGGACGAAGCAACGGAGGCGCGACAATGGCGTAAAGGAACGTCGTCGTGGAGGAGTCTGAGAACGACGAGGTGGTGGTCGCAAGGATTTCCACAGAAGAAAGAAGGGTTCAGGCGTGAAAGCGAAAGGTTCAGGCGCGCGCGAGTCTGTGAAAACAAAAGACAGAGGGATACTTAACACATGGATAACATCGGTTATGAGGTATAACCGATGTTAACGAAGACCTATCAACATCGTTTCCCTTCAAAACCGATGTTGAAAATCTCCTATCAACATCGTTTTATAGTGAAACGATGTTGATAGGATATTTCAACATCGTTTCACACATAACCGATGTCAACATTTTGCTTATAATTTCAAAAATGCCACCGCGTTTCCATATATTGACATCGTTTCCCTTCAAAACCGATGTTGACCATCTCCTATCAACATCGTTTTCTAGTGAAACGATGTTGATAGGATATTTCAACATCGTTTCACACATAACCGATGTTAACATGTTGCTTATAATTTCAAAAATGCCACCGCGTTTCCATATATTGACATCGTTTCCCTTCAAAACCGATGTTGAACATCTCCTATCAACATCGTTTTCTAGTGAAACGATGTTGATAGGATATTTCAACATCGTTTCACGCATAACCGATGTCAACATGTTGCTTAAAATTTCAAAAATGCCACCGCGTTTCCATTGACATCGTTTTTCGGTCAACCGATGTTGATCCAGCGATGTAAAAACGCATTTTTGTAGTAGTGATAGTTTTTAGAATATTTTATTGAGACACTATTGATTAGCATGGGTGGATCCAAAAATGGGAAAAGAATGGTTTCCCGTCATTTTTCTTCAAAACATTATCTAGAGAGTTTAATTTTGGCTTAATTATATTTCTAGTCTCTAAAATTTGAGGTGAATCTAGTTTTCGTCCCTCAAATTTAAAAGATCATTTTAGTCTCTCAAATTTGAAAAATATGATTTTAGTCCCTCAAATTTACTGTTCGGGGACTTTAAATAGCTTTGAAAAAAAATCATTTTAGTCTCTCAAATTTAGTGTTCAAGAACTGAAAACGTATTTTTTCAAGTTTGAGGGACTAAAATAATATTTTTTGAAATTTGGGGCACCAAAACTATATTTAGGGACTAAAAACTTATCTTAATTTTGTGAGTTCTACAACGTCACATAGATTTAAGCACTATACACAAAATTCACTTCAATGTTAAGGTTGCTAAAATGAATAAAAAAAACTTAAAGTATACAAAACTCTGTTTTTTTTTAACAATTTTTTAAGCAACGTACTTAAATAAGTAACAGAGCTTGTATTAGTAATGCCAGGTCATGCACTCTTATTGTAAAATTTGTTAAGTAACATTGTTTAACTTGAAGCAACCCTTGTAAGTAAGGACGTTCAAGATGACCATTAGAGTTAATTTAGTGATACAAAGTTTGGATTGTATATAAAAAAATCTCTATTAATTATTAAATATTTTATACCAAAAAAATAAAAAAAAGAACACAAAGACCTTATTCGCATTCACCACAGGAGCAAATTGGGGTTGTGTTGCACCCAAACAGAAATGGTGATTATGTTCTCAATGTTGATGGAAGCAAATTACATGGGAATCAGGGAAGAACTGGAATTGGAGGTCTTATAAGGAGCACAGATGGGCAATGGATTGTTGGTTTTAGTAGTTACATGGGTAACTCAAATATTCTCCATGCAGAATTAATGGCCATATATCAAGGACTTCAACAGGTGAGGAATATGGGACTCCAGCAACTCACTTGTTACACAGATTCTCTTCAAACAGTATCCTTAATTCGTGGTCACATGAACTTTTGCTACCCAGTATGCATCCCTTGATCAAGAACATTAGAGATCAACTGCAACTCCCTTGGAATGTCAGCATTCATCACACTCATCGTGAATGAAATCAATGCGCAGATTTTTTGGTGAAGAAAGGAGCTAATGAGGACAGTAATTTGTTCATTTATTCAGTGTATTTTTTGTGTTTCCCAGAGGATGTTATTAATTTTACTCTTTGTCTTCCTTTTTACACCAAAAAAAAAAAACCTTATTCAGTGTATTTTTTCTTTTTTAAATGAGCAAATAAAAGGATATCAAATGGGCAAAGAAACACATTGGATTAGCCAACTAATGGTGTTTATAACGATTGTTGAGGTGAAAATTATTTTAAAAGCAGTTGCAACTGTGGAGATTATTTTTTTCTAAAAAGGTAGAAACCAAATTAAAAATAAGTGATAAATCTATAACAATATATAAAGATAATAGTATATGTACAAAAAAAAAAAGATTATAGTACCTCTATTTGGTCTGTACATTTTATCAAAACTACTTTAACCTACCAACAAGTCGTTGGTCCGAGTGGTATTGGATTTGATTCTCTTAATTAGCAAGGTCTCAGGTTCGAGATTAATTCAAGATTAATTCAAGGGAAACTAGACTATGTAAATCTATACGAGGGGATTCCCCTGCCTGTACCAAAACCCAAGGGAAACAATTTAGTTTTTTTATTAATAAAAAAAATTAATTCAATCTTTTAATTTTCAAAATCACATTATTGTTGATATTTTCGTTCAGTTAACCGTAATGGTGTTACCTAAAGAAGTTGAGAAGTGCTTGTCTGATGTCTATGCTTCCAAGTATCCCATTTAGGAACAAGCTTCAGGCACCAAAGAGAAAAGTGGGGATGTCAAAGATTGTAGTGACTGTGAACATTGATCAGGATGCAATAACAAGTAAGTACACTATATAGAGGACGAAGTTTCCTAATTATGTAACAAGTTAAGAAGAAGCAATGCTCTAAAACTCATAAGCTCTTCTGGCATTGGGCCTTAATAATAGTCTAACTTGCACTCAACACTTTGATGATAAAAAAAAACTTTTTTAATTATTCAATTACGAACAAATCAGTGTAAAGAGAAATGTTTATGTAATTATGTTCATTATTTTGTAATTTGTAGGTTGAAAAGCGAGTATTTAAATTTTCCAGGCTTAAATAAGTAGTCAGTACCTACTTTATGTCAACTTCTCGTTTTTTTTTTCTGTCAATTGATTCGTTAGCCAAAAAGACCTAGTGTAGTTTTACCAATTATTGGACATTTAATAGTTGAATCACTTATAGAAGCCTAGGTTTTGATTGTTAGGAAAGTAAATCTGAAGTAATAACACTAATAATAAATGGATTAAGAGGATATTGAATATTAGAAGTGCTAATTATTTTATATAATATTTTATATATATTAATAATTTGTATTATAATTTTATAAACCCCCAAAAACCTGTGAAGAATCCTAGCCCCAAGCTCATGTATAATGCTCCATAGAAAATTGAATCTTCACCATCAGCTGCTGGTCCTTGAGGCTTCCCAATCGTCTTGTCTCCAGCACAACTTTGTTCACCACAAAGACCAGGATTTCCTTCAAAACTAGAGGCATCAAAGGTTTGCAATTGTCTTCCCCAAGGGATTCTTCCAATCAGAGAGTTGTTTGACAAGTCTAACACAGCTAGACGATCAATCTTGGAAAGAGTAGATGGATTTTTTCCAGAGATATGATTCCTTGATAAGTCAAGAAATTCTAATGAATTTAAATTCCCGATCTCAGAAGGAACTTCTCCATTCAAGTTGTTTCTTGATAAATTCAAAGAAACTAATCCAAGTAAATATCCAACCTCTTTTGGTATTTCATCTGTTAAATCATTACTTGAAAGATCAATGCTCTTTAGAAGATATTCAGGATTCCAATACACATATTCCTGACCTTTCCACATCAATAACACGTTAGAGTCATACATATTAACGTCAATCAGTCTAGATGTCATTTTTGAGTCCTTACAATTTCACTTGTGATTACTTTGCTTTCCATCATTGCAGTAAAATTGCTCAGACACGTTGGAATTCCTTCTGATAAGTTATTCCTCGAAAGATCCAAGAGATGAATTTGTCTCAAATAACAGAGATGCACAGGAATACTTCCAAAGAAGTAGTTTACTCGCAAGCTCAGAATTTTCAACTGTTGCAGACTTCCTCCAATCCATGGGGGTATTGGACCAGACAACAAATTTGCACTCACGTCTATTATAACCAAACTAGTACAGTTCTTCAATGTGAATGGTAGTTCTCCAATTAAACTGTTGTTTCGTAAGACCAAAGCTTGCAACTTAACAAGAGTACCCATGGACTGTGGAATCTTCCCTGACAATTTGTTATTGCTTAGATCAAGAAATTCTAATGAACTTAGATGTTCCCAACAGTTGGGCAGCAGTCCCACTATTTGATTATTTGAAAAATCTAAAGTGCGCATGTTTGTAGTTGCTCTTTTTCCACACAAGAATGTATTTAAAACTGAAATCTTATTGTTGGAAAGATCCAATGTGTAAGCTTGTGATAAAAAAGCAGGAATTCTACCTTCAAGTTGATTTGAATTTAGAACTATAAATGTTTTAACAACATCAGTAAGCTTGATTGGTAAATTCGGAATTGTACCTTTGAGACTGTTGCAAGACATGTTCATCCTATTTATAGATTGTAACTTGTTCTAAAACCAATCTGGTACAAAGTCATCAATCCCAGCATCAGAAATATCTAGAAACTCTAACTGATTTTGAGTCTGGAGCCAACTTGGGAAACTAGGGCCCATCTTGCAAGAAGCCAGTCCCAAACTATATAACTGGAAAGGTGGAACCCAGGTAGCAGCAAAGTTTAGAGACAATGAGTTGTCTGATAAGTCTATGAGCTCCAATTTAGCAAAATTTGTGAGATGAGATTCAACAATATCACCAGTTAACTGATTATTGGAAAGATATAATTCCCTCAAAGATGTTAACATTGAAATATTAGGTAGCATGCCAGTAATCTGGTTATAAGATAAATCCAGATTCTGAAATACATATCTGTTGCACCATGAAGAATTTTGAACAAAGCTAGAAATTTCCCCACTCAAGTTGTTTTCATTAAGGCGTAATTCCTGTAACGTGCATATATTCCCAAAGGAAGCTGGAATCTTCCCTTGCAGTTTATTATGGTAAAGGTCAAGAATTTGAAGAGAGTTCATTATTTTCCCAAATCCATCTGGAATGGGACCTTCTAACAAGTTTCCCAAAAGGTAAAGGTTGTGAAGATTGATTGTGAAGTTGAAAAGGCATTGAAATATAGCCGTTGATTTCAATAGATTAAGGGAGAGATCAAAGGTGACAAGAGAATTTGAAGAATTTTTAATGGAAGCTGATGGCATAAGAAAACTTTTATCAGTAAGACTACAATCAACTAGGCTCAACTCTCTTAAGTTTGGAATAAGCTCACTGATTATTTGTTGCCAGTAAAGAGAGGAGCTAAGATTATGCAATGACCTCAGGCCAAGAGTTGTTAATGAAGAGAGAGAAGATAGCCACTTTGCATCGTTAATTTTAAGATGAAAATTGCCTTCAAGTTTCAGAGTATGCAAGATAGCAAGATTCTCAATTTGGAAAGGTATTGGTCCAGAAAGATTAAGACCTCCAAGATCAAGATATTGCAGTTGTGAGAGATTTTGAAAGTGATTAGGGATTTCTCCACGAAGTGAATTATAACTTAGATCTAGATATTGTAAACTTGTAAGCTTCCCTACTTCAGAAGGGATTTCTCCATGAAGAGAACTGAAGCTTAGATCTAGATATCGTAAGCTCGTAAGCTTCCCTACTTCAGAAGGGATTTCTCCATGAAGAGAACTGGAGCTTAGATCTAGATATCGTAAGCTCGTAAGCTTCCCTACTTCAGAAGGGATTCCTCCACGCAGAGAATTGACACTTAGATCTAGATATCGTAAACTTGTAAGCTTCCCTAGTTGAGAAGGGATTGCTCCCGCAAGAAAATTTAATTTAAGATCAAGATACTCCAACTTTGAGAGATTTCCTAGTTCATATGGAATTCTCCCATCAAACCACGACCTTGATAGATCAAGATATCTTAAGTTGGTGAACGAGTCCATGAGTTTTGGGATGTGACTCCCTTGAAAATTATTATGGCTAAGATTCAAATGTTCAATATTTTGCAAGTCAATCAATGAAGAGATATTGATTACACCTGACAAACGTCGTGGATACTGACCATGAAGATCAAGCATGTAGACGTGACCTGTTTCATTATTGCAAAGAACGCCTTTCCAATTGCAACAATATTTGTTGTTGTCATCATCCCTCCATGTAGACAGCATGCCAGAGTCATTTACGACGCCATGTTTGAAGTTGAGGATTTCACATGTGAGCTCTGTGATGGAGAGTTCAATCCAAGAATGGATATTTCAGTATGCAAAAAGCACACTAACAATATTGAAAACATGATTTTGAGAAAGTAACTATCCATTAGGAATTTCCAGATAAGAATTATGATTTGCGAGTTGCAATATGTTGAAAACAGAGCAGCAAGATTTAAGTAGTAACTGTACTATACTTGTACGGCATAGTTTCTACGCCCTTTGTCTTCATTAGCTATTCCAAGTCAAGCAATCAAGAAAGTTTCAAAGGTAAAAGTTCTTTGAATGAAAAGAAAATTAAAAGAAACTCCTCACGTCTAAATGAAATAATGGGAATAGAGTTGAAAATGAGAGACATGATTACTTCTTTATTATATATTTCTTGGCTTTAAATTAACATAATTAAGAAGCAACAAGTACGTTTTAGATGTAAAAAATCTTGAAATATAATGGAACTTTAAAGGATAATATATTCATACTAATATATTAATTAAATACGTTTTAATACTTAATGCTATAAAAATATTTAAAATCTTGTAAAATTATTATTTTTAATTCATTAGAAAAGTAAAGCATAAACAACTAAAGTAGAAGGAAGAGAATATGCTCAGCTTAATTCACCAAAAAAAAAAAAAAGAATATGCTCAACCATTTTTGAGATAATAACTAAAAGGAGGGGGAGGAGGATTCGCTTGAACTATGGATATTAAAATAATTAAAAACAAAAATATTGAGCAGCATAATATTTCTTGAGTTTAAACTGTTAGAAAATTAAATTCTAACATAACATACATTGATAACCGGACAAACCGGTTACAGTAAGACCTACTGAAACACGTATGGATTCGGGAAAAGGATCTCCCGAATATAGGGTAGCTGTCGTTAAACCAGAGAAAATACTTAATGAAATGGGTGGGGTACCAGAAAATATAGCAAGAAAGGCACTATTTCAATAGCATAATCCAAAATGCCTATACGAACTCAATTCATTATTTCAGGGTAATAAATTATAACCAAAGGAAAGAGGTCTTTAGGATGAAAACAAAAAATGCAATTGTAGGTTCCTTTTTTTTTTACACAAAATATTTTTACTTCAATTTTTGGATTGAAAGAATAAAAAATTATATGATTCAACCCCAACAGTTGCTTAAAATCATCTTTAAAGAATAACATTAATTAAAATGTCATCCTATCTGTTAATTTAATATTTAAAGACATAAATATAATATTTAAAATGTCATCCTTGACTGATAATTAAGTTAATTTTTTTTATCAGCCAATGTTAGTGGTTAGTATTTTGTTAGAATATTAGTGGGGGATTCGAACCCACAACTGCTCCACCTCCTCCCACAACCCTTAACTCCCTTCCCAACCATCAATCCAATCTTATAACTCCTGAGTTAATTGACTATATATTTTATTCAAATCCTGAGCTCAAGCAATTAAATGTGTCATGGATTGAAAATTGAATTGCTTGAACAAATACAATTATGATGTGGTCTCAATGTACGTTATGTTAGAATTTAATTTTCTATTAAAGATGACATGTAAGTACCAGTGTACATTAGTCTTTTTTCCTTAAACTTTGATAATATTCAAATGAGAAAAATGGATGTCTGTTGCAGTGAAATTAAAATAAACATTTCCGGCTTGATTGCAGGGAAAAAAAAAAGAAGAAAACTTTAAGAATAAATTTTCTAGGAAGAGTGATGAGTGGGAAAAGCCATTTTATAAAGATATTGATCATCAATGTTATTTAATTTCATATGACCTCATGAAGAGGAACCAAATCAAATTTTGCAATCCAAATAAAGAAAAACATAATTAAAGAGAAAGGTGCCTCACTTTTATTTTTTCCCAAACATGATGATATGCATGCATTACCTTGACTTGGAGTTTAATTGCAATTTCCCATCCTTCGTAGAAGTTTCCTTTTGGATTTTATTGTATTAAAATAAGTTTGTGCCATAGACGGCCTGGATTACCTTGACTTGGAGTTTAATTGCAATTTTAAGCATGATGATACGTAAAATAAATAAATAAATAAAGTTTTAACTAATCATAATAAGATAGTTACATGGTCACGAATCACCTTCACTTGATTCTAATTACAATTGTCAAACAAGTTGATAGAAAATGTTTTTCCCTGAATTTTATTTACATTACAATATAATATAATTAAAAAGTAAATTATGATAAAATATAAATAATAAATTTAAAGAAATGAGCAAATAAATACATGCAACTATCACCTAGCACGTGAATAAACTAAAACGGTGTTGTTCCATTTAACCAATTAATAGAGTCAAATCAAGGGAGTCTAGTTCAGTTGGTTAAACAGGGTACGTGAATTGATGTAAACTCCCTATTACTTGTCTTCGATTCCTTTGGATATAAAAAGTTAATAAACTCAAATTCGAGCCAAAATAAGTAGTTGTGCTAAATATTCGGAAGAATTAGAGTTTTGCTGCCCATAATCTGATACTCTCTTTTCCTTAAAGACTACCTGCTCTCATGATCTGAAACCTCTACTGTTAGTTGATGCAGTTGGCAGTTGGGACAGCTTTTGTTATATGTAATTAGTTTTCTTTTTTCCTGTTATTTATTTCTGCTTGATAAAAAAAAAAGTATATTACACAACAGTTTTAAGTTTATATGCTTACCAATCATATTAGATAGGACATGGCATCTGCCACGTCAATTTTATACCCTTTAGTATAACTCATTCAGTTCCTATTTACTGTACGTAAGCAATATTTTTGTAAATTAGACTGGATCACTTGAGCTTGAATGATGATTTAGTCATACAAATATTCAAATCCTTCGTTTAAGAAATTATATTTGTCCTTGACTGATAATTGAGTCAATCGACTATATCTTTTTTCAAATATTCAAATCATAGGTTCAAGAAATTAAATTTTTCCTTAATTGAGAATTGAATTTACTAACTATATATTGTAAAGTAAATTACACTGACGCACTATGATGTTTCTTAAAATTACACATAAGTCCTTACTTTTTTAATGTGTACAACCTCTTTTGTAGTTAGCGGTGCACAGTATAATATTTTTCAAACAATTAATAGGATTAGTATACAAGTATAAAAAAAATGAGGGGTATCTGAAGAAATTTGACGAAATTTCATGAGTGTTAGTATAATTTACACTATATTTTATTCAAAATATTCAAATCCTTATAAGGACAAATTTAAGTGCTTGAACAAATACAATTTTGACGGGGTCTCACCAATTTAATATACACTTTAGATTCATAAACCTCATTGACTTCAGATATACATTGATGACCATTGACCTATGCTCCTTGGCATACAAACACTTAGAGCTAGTAACCGAACAGACCAAGCTAAATCAATAATTGCAATCAATCACCCATGAGTTTTGACCGAGAAATTACATGAGAAAGAAAGGTGCTTGAATCAGAGTTAATGCCTTTAAATCTTTATATTTTCTAACTATCCACATATTCAACCGACCTCTACATAAGCCTGGAAAGTATTAATGCAAAACACCAACAAACTAAATCAGTGTTACACCAACAAACTAAACATAGGCTTTTCTTTCTCCATGCAAATCACAAACAGGTACAAACATTCCCATTGGTGGTCATTGCCAACACATTCTTTCTAATGTGTTTTGATTCACTTTCTACACATCTTCCTCAATGTGTAGAAATCATCATTTGCAAGTCATATTAGAATGGCTTCTGAAAATTGTTATGCAAAACAAAAACTCTTGCTAACCTTCCATGTGTTCCACCAAATGATATGCAAGACCAGTTTAGAGACATTGGTGTCAATATTATTTGTTGCCTCTTTGTTTGAAAATTGTTCTCCTCATTGTATTCTCTGACTGTAAAGTCCATTTTAAACTTCTTTTCGCTATCAATTGAATTGTTTCTGCCAAGGCAGCCTCTAGAGCACTAAATCATAAATCCATTATCTTCCTTAAAATCATGAAAGGAAAATATAAATAATGTTCATCCACAACATACTATTTTCTAACGATTTACACTAGTCATCGAAGGCTTATTTATACTCTTTTCTTAGCTTCTTAACTAACTAGCTAACAATATAACCAACTAACTATAACACTCTTTACCAATCGCATCAACCACCACAAGCCTTTTTTCAGAGTTGGTTTTTACCATTGACATGGCCAACATCTGTTAATTTTATGTTTTGGGATTCTGGCAGAGTATATGAATTATGCCTATGAAAATAGTGATTAACTTGAAAAGTATCTGACACTGGCATTATTTGGATATCTCACATTCTTGGACATGCACAAATTTTGTCATCAGTCTGAATATAGCAGGCTACTAGCAAGCATCATTATTCAAGATAGAATGCAAAACCTTCACATTTTAGATATTAATAGTCTTGGCTTAAAAGGAAAATAGAATAAAACTACAAATAGATTCTACAATAAAAGACTGTCAAATCAGTACAGTGATTTTGCAAGTCATTACTTCAAAATATGATTTGTCAGATTTTACATTGTAGACTTCAATGTTACGAATATTAAACTTCCAGCAATTCATGATGCTTTCATCCAGATTAGAATCTTGAAGCCTGTAACGACCCATCTTCGTTACAGATCTATTATACTAAAGATTTTATTTCATTAAATTTTAAAAACTCTCTTATTAGTTTGTTGATAAAATACTGGATTTTTTTTTCTTCCTTTCCTTTTTCTGCGATTCCCAAAACCAACAGATAAAATTTAAAACTTAACTAAATAAAACTACACGTACATACATCTTTTCACATGATAAATACACAATATCCCTAACTGGTTCATTTTATACATAAGACCAAACAAAGAAAGAGAAAGAAATGATAATGTCTTCAATCCCTCGTACGCTTTATCCACAAAATCTCCAAGAGAAAGATCCACCTAAAAACCATCTGCTCCCCCGAACACGATGTCCGAGATCATCACAGGCACAAACCACACGTGCAAATAATGCAAGGGTAAGCTTACCAAACAAAACTATACATATAGCTGAAACCGTTATACAAAACTTAGTTCATAAACTCATAACTCAATTCATCAATAAACAACAATATCATAGTTCAACCATCTCAAATAGTTCATACAACATAAACCATCACCGCTCATCATCATGAGTCATAACCATCACAACGCCCTTTTATGTAACACCCCTGGTCGCCAGCCTATTGGGTTGGGCCCCAACCCTCAACTGACCGCCCCAGGAACCCTCCAGGTCCAAGGCCCAAGTCCTTGGCTGCCTGGTGACAACTCATGTCCACTAGACAATCTTAGTCGACAAGACTGACTCTACTCCATGGAGTTTCGACACCATATGAGCGGTCCTCATAGGCCACCTCCCCCACCATAGTCAGTGTCTACTAACCATACAGGGAGTCCCCTGAGCTACCCTACGGGGAAAGTGTGATTTTATCGAAAATAGACAAGTGCTATAGTGGCTTACCTCTGTAGGTTTGCAAGACCATACATCTATAGGGATTCGCCCACTCATCTATTCTATAGGCTCACCGTTAGCCACCACGAAAATCCCCAGCACTAGGTTGAGAGCCCAACTGGCACCCTCAACTTACGTGCCTACTCATATGTCTGTGCACCATTGTGCACAACAACATTCGGAATATTTCTGTGCATCAACTATGCACACCCTGTATTCCAGCATCAAAACATATTTGGAATCCTTTACAATCTTATATACGGCACCTCTATACCCGCCATTACCAATGGCCTGACTTAAGGATCCAAATACATCTCAACAACATCAACAAATCTCAACCACGACAACAACTCATCCCCTATACACTAAAAGAGTCACTAAACCTCTTGGGAAGTAGTTCTCAACACTCCAACACGCCATTCGGAGTCAAAACATAGGGGTGGTACTTGGAAAGATATCCCACTAGGCGAGACCCCCGGGTCGCTTTAGTGGGCCGGAGTTCTGGCGTGAAACTCACCCTTCCAAGTATACCAATTTTCTTTTCTATAAAAATCTTCCCAAAGTTCATAGCTAACTCCTCTTTAACATATAGGAATGGTTCTAATACATAGTTCACATATATCATCATCTCATCAACATTCAATTTCAATTTATCAACAATACACATACACCTCAATAATAAATAATGTTCTCAACAAAATTTTAAGCACCTCAATCAACAATATAATAATCTCAACAACAAAGTCATTTTCTCATAGAATAGACTTACTTACAAAATTCACACCTCAATAAACAAACATCACCATTCCAAAATTGATATCATATTGATCAAATAAGGTCGATTTCTCATTGGCAGTACTGAATGTGAGCTCTAACTGATTGTAGCAAATGACCTCATAATTCAAAACTTTTTATATAGAATCAAATCTCTTGAATCCTATTTTTCAAAATGGTATCCCAATTGTAAAATAGACAACTAGAGAATTTTCTAAAATTCCTACAAGTTGACAGTACCGAATTTGGCTTTCCAGTGAACATGGTTCAAAGAAAGTGAGTTTTCTAACACTTCTCAAACTTGTTTTGAGCTGGAATTTTAACAGGATAAAGGTAACACACTAATATTTCAATAATGGTATCCCATGTCCTCAAATTCGTTCTCAATTGTTCCCAGTAAAATTTTCTCTAACAGCCTAAATTTCGGACTCCAAACAGAGCTCTAAACCCTTGCCCTGTTCCATTTCAAAAATTTAATTTAGGAATTGGACATGATAATTTTTGTAAATTACACAGTTAAAAAGCTTGTTTTGTCTAGTTTTTAATAGCACAAAAACTAAAACAAAACATTAAGTGTACAATTAGGAATTTAAGAAAAACCGAGACATGTTCCAGGGGAACTCGAAAAACAGAACAGTCACTTTATGGGTCACGGATGAACCCTGAGATGACGTTTTCTCTTCAAGATGCCAAAATAAAAGTTTCTCCATTTCGAGTCTATTTTCATTCAAAACAAATTTCGTGAAAAACCAACGGTTAGATCTTCAAAAAATCACAAAATCGTGGGGGCTGTCCAGAGCTGGACGAACCAACAGCCACTGCCACTTTTATTGTTAGGGTGAATATCACATTGAAAACCTTGCCAAACAATTTTAATAAAATTTGGGCATGATCTCCTTTGTTTTAGGAGCCTTTCCAAGTAATTTAGAGAGTCAAAAACAAAAATAATAAATTCATACACACTCACACAGCTACTGCCAGAAAAATCATAGATACTCAAACACAACACAAACAACAAGAGGGGCAGACATGCTGTATGTGGTTGAGCCCCCTAGCTCTCAACCACACTTAAACTGAAAATAGAGAAACTTCCCTTACCTTTCGGGATTAGCTCCAGCCACGTACAGAGAGGAAGAGATGAAGAGGAAAAAAAAATTTGATCGGGATGGTGAAGAGATGATACTTTAACTTGGATACAAAACTTAAAGCAACAAATAAAAATGGCTTCTTTTCCCTTTGAGTGCCGCGGCCAAGCTTGCAAGGGAGGAGAGAGAACAGAGCAGCGGGAGGAAGAAAGGAAGAATCAAGAGAATGAATGAAGAAAGAAGGTTGATCACGTTAATATTTGGGATAACTTTTAAACTTTGCTATTTGCACCCAATTTTTTTCTAACCTCACACCCCCCTTTTTCTATAACAAAACTTATGTAAAATTGAAATTATTACGAAAACTACTAAACACACAATAATCACATAAACAAAACAATCTATTTTATTTATATAGTTCATTAAATAACATGATTTAAATTTAATTCATTTTTTCATACATCTGTCAATTATCTCGGTGTATTTTTCTACACTGTCCGATGATTTTCGGACTATCTTTCTCCAAATCTGTACAAAATTTCACAGAGAAGTAATTATATAAGGTCTAAAAACCATTGAAACTCACTAAGAATCCGACAACATATAACAATTCATTCCATTTATTAATTAACTCATTACGTAACATAATTTAAATTTAATTTCTCTTATATTTTAATTAAATCACTTATCATACATTACGAAAATCACAGTGTTACAAAGCCAATCTGCGATAAACTGCAAATTTTGTGCTACAATTCAGATTAGAGACATAAATGGTGGTGGAAAAAAAAATAGAGACCAAATTTTTAAATTGGTGAAAAATAGTGTGTGCGTGTGGGAGAGACATAATAAGTTAGAGATGTAATGAAATAAGCACTACTTCTTGGAGCCAGCATTAGCAAGGATAAAAAATTAACTAATTAAGCATATTCTAACGATTAGATTCTAGATAAGATGTACACTATTTTTTAAAACAACATTCTCCCTTTCCATATCAAAAGAAGTTATTGATTTATTTAACTGAAGCTGAGAAATAAACACTATATATGAAATTCAGCAGTTGTAGTGGGAGACTTACCAAGCATAGATGTCAACAATGAAAGAGATGGAGTCTCTTGCCTTGCAAGGGTAGGTGAAAACAATGGAATTGATGAAGTAGCAAGTTTATCATAAGAAGTATGTATATTCACAGTCTTGAGGGTGCACTGTCGATATTGGTGGTGGCAATTCTATACACTTCAATTATGTTCCGAATAATTATTGGGTCAATAACTATTTCAAGGTGGAAATTCACATTAATTATTTTTAATTATTTTTCAAGTTGATACATTCCCATTAGACTTCACTTCAACAACCTTCACAATTCACATATATAGAAGGAAAGAAAAAACATGTGAAATAAAAAAACCTAAACTAGTATATAAAACCAGAGAAGATGCAATAAAATTAATAAGCTGCTAATTTAGTCTTAAGGTTTTAGTTAATTTAACTGAAGTAAGAAAAATGCCTAAATTTCACAATAAAATTTCAGAATTAAAGAAAGAAAAAAACAACTTATAAGAATTAACTTCATAATCTAGTTCTCAAACTTTGAGAGAGAGAATCGCCAGAAGAGGTAGTGGCAATCCTTTGAGACTCAACACGACTATTTGTCGGAACGAGAGTTCGGTGCATATGAAATTGTTATATATAAATCTGTATCTGTTATCTTGTAACAATTATTATTTATTATGCATATGTTAAAGAAATATAATTGATTATTTATCTCCGTGAAGAACAGAATTACCATAGCAAAAAAGTAAAGAACTTACGAGGAGAAAGAGAGAATCAAACCTTAAATAAAAAAAAAAGATTGAGTAAATATAGGACCTTTGCACATTGGAGAATGCTCTTGAGAATTAACTTAGAATGAACCACTAGGATCTTTGCTTGGAGGATATGGACTATGGAACCAAAATTTAGCATAAAACTTCATAGGGTAAAGAATTACATAAGACTTAACAAGACATGGGATGATTCATGAATTGGGCTCATGAAGTGTGTGAAAGTGCATGAGGCACTTGCTGTGTTGATTGTGATGTGTTGCCTAAGTAGTTGTGGTTGGTGCGATTTTGAGAGGGAGTGAAAACATTCTTCCTTTCTCTTGATGCACGAGGATCATGGTGAACGTGTTATGTTTGTGGTGTCGCATGTAGAGATGACACACATTTCGAGGAAATACAAGTGAACTGTGAACGCGAGCTATAAAGTGAGTTATGTGGGAATTTCCAACTGTAAGGGGACGTTGTGTCTCGAAGGGGATGATGTGTCTTGTAGATGGGGTTAGTATGGAATGACCACCTGGGGTGGTGAAGATGTTGATCTTCAAATGACATGTCATGGAGCCAAAGGCATAGCCTCGAGCTCATATTGTTGACTAATCACCATCAGAACCATTGGCAGAGGAATCCCACACAGACCTGTAAAGGACGACCTCGATGGGGAGAGTTGTTGAGAAGTCAATCCTTAGAGATTGGATGACCACAAAGTGGTACCTGGGAAATGATCGCAGGCATGATCAACCTTGGGGTTAAGGCACCGAGTTGTGACAATGGGTCACATAACTGACTTGGCAACCTCAACTAAGCACGAGACATTTTCATGTTGGTGAGAGCCCCATCATTGTACCGTGATGATGGGTGTACTCCCAATAGTCATCCAGCTTAAAATGTATAAGTCCACTGAATTCTGGGAGTTCCAGTGGCAGCGGGCCCGAAATGTGACGAGTTAAGGAATTAGTATAAGAGACGATTAGGGTTACAAGTGAGACTCGTGAGAGAACCACACCGATGTGGTTAGTGTTTTGTGTGTGACCATAAGGTCATTTGTTTATGGTTTTAGAGGAAGCGAAGGACTCACTCCATACACCTTATTTTTCAGATGGACACGAATGATTCTGCGATCATCGAAAATGGAAAGAGATGACTATGACAAGTGCTAAGGATGGGGATGGACTCATTCGAGGAAACGGAAGACTCCTATTTTGAGGATGTCTAATGGGCTAAGTGGGAATATAAGGGTTGAATTTTATTGAGTCACTGCTCTGAGTCTCAATCCTTTTCTTGTAAAACAAGAGGGTAGACTAGGTTTAAATTTTGTGATGTATCAATCTCTTATAAGTGACTCGGATGTTTTATGTACTCAATTTCAAGGATGTGAACCTATATTTACATTTGTAAAGTATAATTGCTTAATGATGGAAATTGAGGATTTTCAAATGGAATTTTATTGTATCTTTAATGGTTTATTGGAAATCAAGTATTTTATAAATTAAGTTGTTTTTTTTATTAAGAATGGTATTTCGTTAACGGGCGTATTTATAATGAATGCATCAAAGACGAGTTTCATTTTGAGTTTCAAGTAATGACATTTTACAGGAAAGACAAAAAGTTAATTATGTTTTTGAAAAGATGTTAGATAATTTGTATTTAATTAATTCCATAATTACAAAAATAAAATCAGAGAAATTATAATAGTAATTTGGGGTGTTGCACACATTCCCTTAGAAAACAATGCTTGACCTCGTGCACAGGCATGCCCAGCCTGGCACGGGTGTGCCAGGCACTGCCTATTAGAAAATGAGGTTTGACGTGAGGCACAGGAGTGCCCAGTCTAGCATGGGCGTGCCAAACACTGCCCTATGATGCATGATTTTTCATTTGTGTTCTTGAATATGTTTAACTTGTTATCGAATTATGACATATTGCAAATGAAAATGTAATTGTACCTTGTAACGCCCTTGATTTTATAAGAGAATTACTATTTATTCACTCAATTTTATGCGGAATTAAAATAAATTGTCCTTAATTATTAATCAATAAAATAAGGATTTAATATTGAAATTAATCAAATTCGTAATCAATTTAGAACATAATTGCTTCATGTTAGAAAATACACATTTTTTTCTTCACTTTTATGTTGGAAAACTGGTATTTTCCAAAATAGTAAAAGATCATGATCATGCACAAATTGATTTCTGAATAACAACGTCAATTATTTGTGGCGAAAGGTTCAAAGTTCAATGTAACAAGGGATCACCAAACTTAATTACAACCCAAAACATAAACATAAGTGAAATTGTCGTAACTGCATTCAGATGAAATGAATACCTAGTCAGAGCAATTATTCTAAACCTAATTGCATTGTGTTCCTAACCTAAAACCCAACAGCTACGAAGAATCCTCAGAAGGATCATGCTCCTCCTCACTCTCAGCCTCTGATGGATCCTCCTCCTAACTATTATCTTTTGGAACTATGACTGAAGCAGACCCCTAATCAATAGATCATTCGGGCAAGAAGAAACCTATCATTGTTGCCAGATCAAACAACAGATAAACTGCTAGCGAAATCTCAACATCTGGAGATGGCGGTATAGACTCTTGAACAATAGGCTCCATAAGAATATCAGACATAGTAGCAGTGGATAAAGAACTAGAGGATGGTTGTGGAGACTCTGGTACGCGCATGTATCCAGGTGCTGGAGCATGGGTCAAGATCATAGTGAGATCAAAGTAAATAGGCCTAACAAACAATTCCTCAATGCCAGAGATAAACCAAATTTGACGTCACCTGTGAAAGTATCCTCATCAAACCAGTAATCATGGGTCCAGTGACCCGTCATCGGTTGGATCGTAATCATGGGTCCAGTTCCCTCATTCCGTTCATCTTCCTCTGAAAAAATAAAAGATGTATGGGTGAGTCTCCCATCGTTCGTCATGTTCCAAACAGTACAGACCATCGGTCCACAAAGCACATACAAGTAAACACTGGCACACTCGTAGTCCTAGTCTTTTACTATACATTGGTTCTCTACTTTTGGCCAATTGCTCCTTGATATGTCATCATAGAGGTCTTTATTTGATTTATCGGTGATGTCATGGGAGTACATGCTTCGACCCTGGTACAACAGGCCAAGCACTCTCACCAGATGGCTAGGCTCTGTGCTTGTTGGGATTGCCAAGTTGGCTATGTGAGTTCCTCAACCTCATTGAGGTATCACGACTCAGCACCTACTTATCCCCTTCAGGACTCATGGTCCACACTTCCATACCTCAGGTACCGTCTGTTATCACCCTCTCACCTATGGTTAGGCACTCCTCTCTGTCTATCCTCACAGGATTGCATTTAAGGATGTCTCCCACTTGTGATCATTCTGGCAGGGCTTTCCAATCGGTACTTGCGATATGGTTACAGAGGCAATGGATACACCATTTAATCAATTCATCATAATAATAGACCACTATCACTTCACTTAATGAGATATGCTTCCATAGGACACTGTGCCACATTTTTGGCCATTATTCCTCATTCAACAATTTCCATCATTGCCCTTACACAGAAGACCAAAACAAACTCCATGTGCACTTCACAACTTATCATCAAGATCAATCTCACGTCGAAGGTTTCATTCCTCTTTCATCATTGTGCCCACAAGTTGTTACTCCTTCCTACTCATGTCGTACAAGATAGGCTCTTTACCTCATAGGACATACACTTTCAAAGTAAAGAAGAAAGGAATTATCCTTTTCTTCACGACACCACATGTCATCATGACATGACATTCAATCTTTAATCATTCATACATATAGACGCTAATAATTTAGCATCTTTCACAACAATCGCTATTTTCGTTCAATCACATAAGTTTTATGCTTCACATTTCATGTTTGCTCTTCACCAAGCTTCTCAACACACTTATTCATGCTCACCCATTAATATCTATAATAATTATCTTAATCTAAGCAATTTTATGAATAAATATTAAATTCCCGCAGGGACACAAAATGCCTAATTTAAAGTCACTATAACTTTGTCGTTTTACATCCGTTTGCCTTCAAACTTTGGGGATAAGTTCCCATAACTTTATAGTACTAAAATCTTTCATTAAACTTTTATTTCTCTCACTATAAACTTAATATTTTAATTAAATTTAGGGGCTGGACTGCAGCCCTCTCTTGCATTAAATAACACATTACGGTAGGAATTAAACGCTAAATTTACGTATATAAATATGCCACGATAAAGAGATATCATTCAATAATCAAAATAATTAAATATTCCTAATAGAGACTTGATTGAGAAAGTGGATATTAGAGTTCACCCACTAACCCATGCCCGCAAGGGGTCAAAGCATACAATTCACATCTAACAATTGAAATAAATAAAATAATGTGTAATTCTCAACGAATAATCCACATGATCAATTTTCATTATCATAAAACATGAATAATAATATCAATTATAATCAAATATGTCAGCCACTAATACACAACCAATAATCACAAATTCTCACATATTTCAATTCACAAACACAAGGATTAAATGTGCTAGTCTTTAGTAAAATTTTCCAAAACTCATATAGAAGTTAGATAATTATTATACCTCATAAAAATACATTACTAAGCACTTTTAAACACAACAAATGCCCTGTTTTTCCAGCCATAAAAATTAGTTTAATTTGTTCCGTAAAACACATTTAATTAGCTAGTTTAAGCTCCCTAACATGCACAATTAATTATCTAAGTTGAGAGATAAAAGCCCCAACCCTTCCCACAAGTAAAACATCATTTAAAACATATTTAAGAGTCAAAAACTCTTTTTCCGCTGCACATATTGCTGTCCAATAATTACTCTAAAAACTTACTTTCAAGACCAAATTTTACATCCAATTTTACTAGTAACATGACCATATGATACCTACAATTAATCATCACCATTTGAACATAGTCACATGTTATAAAAGCACTAATTTACTGCACATATGCTCTGTTTTTCATTATAAATTATGCACATACAAGTTCCCTTAAGTTATCTAATTTGCTAAATTAAAAATTCTAATGCGCATAGTTTCAACTTTAAATCAATCATAAACTAAAATTAACACTTCCATGAATAGATACATCATTCTCATCAATAATAACTCAACAAAATCCCCTGTTTTGGGCTATTCCCGCAGCCCAAATAAAATAGCATTTTTAAAGCATCAAAACTTCATATTATGCACTCCAAATGGCCTAAAATTAATCCTTAACATATATATAGATAAGAACCACATTTTTCACATTCAAATATTCATTTAAGGCATTAAAAATCCATATAATCACTGCACATAAATTATTTTCGTTCATCACCAAAAACATAGCAAAAAGAGTACCAAATCATCATTTTTGAGCCACCAAACACTATAGAAATTATACCCATGACATATATATATATATACATATATATATATATTAAAACCACCATTATCAAGCATGGAGAACTCATTTTTAAGGGTTTCAAATTAATTTTAAGCACTATTTTTGTGCAGCTATCAAAACAGAAACATTACACACATATAAATCAATTTTTTCACCATAGAAATCAACAAAAGTGGGTTTTAGAAACCCTCCAAGTTAATACAAGTTTCCTTGCATAAATACAACATGAAAAGAAATAAGAAACTCCTCATACCTCTTGTAGAATTTGAAATTATATATATATATATATATATATATATATATATATATATATATATATAGGGATTTTGCTAATGCACACCACTCATTTTTTAGTATGAGTGCATTAGCACACTACACAAAAAATTTAGGACAAAAAAATCATCTCTTTTCTCTCTTTTAGTTTAATTTCTTTAGGGATATTACTGTAATTTAATATTTAACTTTTTAAAAATCAAAAAACACATTTCTCTCTTCAACCTTTTAATTTGATCTCCCTTCAACCTCATAGATGCAAACTCAGTTTCTTAAGCTTAAACTGATCAGTTTCAGATAATTGAAAGGGGAGGAGGAACAGATGGTTAAAAACTTAAAATGCTACGTAATCAACTGAACATTAAAAGGTTACGTGAGTGGGATGAGAGAGAGGAGAGAGAAATATGTGTTTTTTTTTATAAAAAAAAGTTAAACATTAAATTACAGTAATATCCCTAAAGGAATTAAACTAAAAGAGAGAAAAGAAATGGTTTTTTTGTCCTAAATTATTTGTGTAGTGTGCTAATGCACTCATACTAAAAAATGAATGTGTGTGCATTAGCAACCCCCATATATATATATATATATATATATATATATATATATATATATCAATTTTCTTTAGCAGAAGCTACTTTTTCTAGCATATGCAATAACACCAAAATTGTTTGGTTATTCTTTTGGAATTTCAGCTTTTAAATTTCAGCATAACAATTCTCTAATATTATCTTAATAAGAAAAAGATCCTGCATTGAAAACTCATATGAAACTTTTAAAAGATTTTGTCAAATGGAAACATTAATTTGGTTAATTTGAATTCTCAAATAGACAATCACGACAATGAGTCAAGCACTGATCTCTTACAAATTTACACATTTAGAGTGTATAGATAGATTTTCTGTTATTGTGTCTGCATGGATGAACTTTTTATGACAATATAAAGATATGTCAAATGCAACATCATAAACATTTTTTATTCACTTACTAGTTATCAAATCATGTAGTAAAAAATGATTGATTTCGTTATATGTGTAGGCATCATTTGGAAAACAAAAGCTATTATGGAATGCATGCATCGCTTTTGCGGAGAGTGTATAGAGAAATCCATACGCCAAAGGTTGGTCTTCAAACTGCCACCTAGGTTATTATCTCATAAATTTATAGTTTGGATAGTCTAGTTTTATTATCACATTTTCTAACAAATTTAGACTAGTTTTACTACAGTAACAATGAATGCCCTGTTTACTGTGTACATTGTCCTAGGTGTTGGTCACTAAGTGATGACCCAAATTTAATTTGATACCATAATTTCTCTTCTACATCCAGATATTGAAAAGTATGAGGAGGAGGTAAGATGAACATATTGCATCTTGGATTTCAAAATGTATTTTATGTGCATGAAAAATCATGAACATGGTATTTTGACTCAGGAGGCCATTGACATTGCATGAGGATGAGAAGACTCATAATAAAGAGGTATGACTTTGCTAAAACATTTTTCGAATGTGGATGTTTATTAAAAATAATTCAATTGATTGTTATTGTTGCATTACAATACTAGAGAAAGTAAATGCCTTGATTATCAAACTACTTTTGTTTTTGGCTAACTATCTACTCTTACGTTAAAAATATGAGTACTCTCTTGAACAAGAATTTTTAAAAGTTATTCTCTTATTGAGCTACATGACTTTTCCTACATTAAGTATATCATTTTATTCTTTATATATAATTTTTAATCTCTCTCAAATACCTTTGCTTAAATTTATCTAATTTCAATTTATATATGAATTGAATTTTAAATTTTAACACATCTTATCAAATTGGAGATATTTTTTTTAAAATTAGATTTTTTTATATAATAATTTTACTTAAATGTAATCATTCTCAAACTTAATTGATAAATTTGGATTAACACTATCAAATTAATATTTAATTAACACAATTTATTTTCATATTTTATTTCTTCATTTTCAAGGTATTATCTCTTTAGTTTTTTCCTATATAACAATTTTAAATGTCTCATCTCTTTAATTTATTCTTATATAATAAATTAAGATCTTCATCGTTAACAATGAGGACATCTCCTAATTATACTTTATTTCTTAAAAGACACGTGGTTTCATCATTATAATAATGATAATATATAGTCCATAGGAATTTGCCACTATCAATGCAAATGGAATTGGTGATGAAAATATTCCAGATGTGAATAGAGAAATAAGTTCATCTGCAAATTGTCACCATTGTAACACTCTTGTCAGTGCATTAGTGCAGAAAATGCTATTTATATCAGTTAAAAATGACATTTTACATTGATTGTACAACCGTTATAGATGTAAGCGATATAAAAAGTGATAACTATAAGTTTAAAGAACACACGATAAATGTTAGCACATGAACTAAAATAAAACATAATTTAGCTAACTTGTCGAAAATTGTATTAATGACCTCCTTCCATGAATCAACAATATTTACGGTGATGACGATGAGCATATGCCTTATGACCTTCTCTCGTATCCGCTATGTAATGACCTGAAATCTTCCATGCTGATACCTGTAAAGGTGGGGCCATGACGTGTAGATGGTCCATAGTATTGCCTAATGCCTATACCTCAACCAAAACCACAAACACGACTAGGGTGCTCTTATCGCCTAATGGCAGTAGTCAAGATATGTTGATGCCCATAAGGAACAAAGGATCCTTGCATGCTCTCTTCAACGAGGGAATCCTACAACATATAATTCACAAGCATGTGTAAGACTATGCAAGAATAATGTTAATTACAAGTAGAATTGAATATTTACTTATAATCTTGTCAGCCATAATTCATTTTTCTTTATTAATATAGTCTCCCAATTTTTTTTGTGGGGCTTTCTTCCATTTTTCATTGTGTTTGCGTGGAGATGGAGGATCAACAACTAATGAAGGATCTGATTGGGATGCTTCTTCAAGTTGTTTCACCTTTTCTTGCATCATGTTCTTCAAGTTGTTTCCTAGGGGCTATCGGTTGCTTAAGGAGAAGATGATGCAAGAAAAGGTGAAACAACTTGAAGAAGCATCCCAATCAGATGCTTCGTTAGTTGTTGATCCTCCATCTCCACCCAAATGCAATGAAAAATGGAAGAGTCTAACAAAAAAAATTGGGAGACTATATTAATAAAGAAACACATTATTGATGACAAGATTGTAAGTAAATATTCAATTCTACTTGTAGTTAACCTTATTCTTCCATAGTCTTACACGAGCTTGTGAGTTATGTTGTAGGATTCCCTCGTCGAAGAGAGCACGCAGGGATCCTTTGTTCCCCATGGGTGTCAAGATATCTTTGACTATTGTCATTGGGCGATAGGAGCACCCTAGTCGTGTCTGTGGTTTTGGTTGAGGTATAGGCATTAGGCAATACTATGGACCATCTACACGTCATGGCCCCACCTTTACAGGTATCAGCATGGAAGATATACAAGTCATTACATAGCGGATATGAGAGAAGGTCACTCAACAGGTCACTCAATAGTTAGAGCTTAGAGAGGAGTTTTCACAACAGTTCCAATAATAGTTGGCGTCTCTAGGTCTTTCCCAGCAAAATATGGATGTAGAGCTAGTAGTACCTCATTCTCCTAATCCTGTGAGCTCAAAGGGGAGTTGTGTTGCTCATGATACATTAGGGGAAGACAATTACACTCATATCCAAATCAATGTGAGTTGTATCTTGATGTTGATCCTCCTTATTTAGTGGCAATTGGCAAAGTGTACAATCTAGGTTCAACAATACACCACAAGACAATACAAGATGATAATGTAAGGGTGGTGGTTGAAGAGTTTTGAGATGCAGATGCTTGAGTTCCTCTACCCACTGATGAGGTTCAAATAGTGGAGCAGGCCCCTAATCACTTCATTCGGTGGCCGAGAAGACTTGTGAAGTCTATTTCAGCCAAGGTATTCATAATCAATTGTTTACTTATGTCTTTCTCCATTTTTAGTTGCAATTACTTAATAGTGTTTACTAATATTGTTTTACCTTTGTTGTTTAGGCTATGGAGAGATCTAGCAAAGATGTTCCACAAAAAATATTGGTAGTAAGCAAAATTGGGAAGGATCCTGTACAACTACCTTGGGATCCTAATGTACTAAGCAGGCCCTCTACCATGCCATTTTATATCCATCAAAAAGATACTTTGGAAGTATATATGGGTAGAGAGATGCTAAACATCTTGGATATATAGTTATTGTTAATGTAAGTACAATTAATTTGTAAAGAAGTTAGCTAATTAAGTATCAATTAAATATAATTAACATTTATTTCAATATCTTAGGTATTTACATCGCTTATGTATTGATAAGAAGAATGCACATATTTATGGTTTCATGGACCCGCAATCCATTCAGAGTGTTGGGAATAAGGTACCAAAAGTTCAAAGCTACTTACAAAGTAGGCTACATTAAGGCAAAAAATAGTGTTACCATGCACCTTACTTGTGTTCTTAAGTACAAGTAGTTTACAAATTATTTCAAATTATGTGTCACTTTTCACTAATTGTTCTCAAATGTAGGAACCACTGACAATTATTGAGTATTTGTTGCAAGCAAAATATTGTGGTGGTGGTGTGTTCTTTGCACAAGAAGACGATAAACAAAGAAATGAAAACCTTAGCTAATTCGTAAGCTTTATTTCTAATTTGTTTTGTATAACTCTAAAACCTATAATTCAATTCACATGATTATTTTCTTATGATAGAGCTATGGACAAATATTAGAGGTTGGTGGGTTTCCAGTCAGGATCTAGAAGGAAGCCTACATGGATTTTGCCCCATGTAAGTAGTGTAAAACTTGACAATCAATTACAATTTATAATACTTTCTTTAATAGTCACTAGTTATGCTTAAATTCGATATTCATTTGTAGTGTCAAACGCAATTTGTCGGTTATGAGTGCGGGTATTATGTCATGAGGCATATGTGTTGGCTGATATCTGATTGCTTAAAGAAGTTTTGTAATTAGCCTTTTTTGTTTTGATTTTGATCTAGATATAATACTTTTTGGGCCAAGCTTTGTATATAAACATTGGTTCCTGTATTGATTGTTTTAGACTAGGCTTGTGTGTTATTAGATAGTTCAAACTTAGATTCCATTATATAGCCAAAGTCTAACAAAAGTAACTAAGCCTTTAAAAACTCATATTTTCAAAAAACAGAGCAGTTTAATTTATTCCGGATTTGTTTTAATCGATTAAATATTGTTCAAACTTAGTACTGGGAGTTTCCTAGTTACTAATTTAATCAATTACCCATCTGGATAATCGATTACATTGAGTAATCAAGGATAAATGAAACTTGGTTTCTAAAGAAATATGAATCATCTATTTTAATCGATTACTCTTTAGATAATCGATTACAACATTTAAAGTTCAATTTCTAAGGAAAACAAGTGAAGCCTTATTTAATCAACTACTATGAGTTGTAACTGATTAAATCGTTCATATTTCCACTCCAAAACTGATGAAGAACATAATAATCGATTACAGTGATATTTTAATCAATTATTTCTGTTAAAATTTGAAAAATTGTAAGTAACCTCATCTTCTCTCAAGTCATAACAACTCACTTTTGAAAACACACTCTTGGACTTCTGAGACGGGACTACCGAGGTATTTTCAGCTTGTTTGATCACTGCATTATAAGATTTTCATTACTCATCACACAAGATAAAAGGCTTAGTGATTCTCTTGGATTTTCTTTGAGCTAAATGATGGAGATCTACACATAAAGGTGTATTCTATCCATAATATTTTTGCTTTCATTTTAGATTCAGGTTCCAAGATAGAGTTTCTTAGGTTCTTTGTAGAGGGATTTTTTCCAGCATTTTTGAGATATCATTGGAGTGGATGTCTTCGAGTCTGTAAGGCAGTTCTTTACTCAAAGCTAGCTTCTTCCTAATATTAACTCTAATTTGGTTGTGTTAATTCCTAAAGTGTAGGGTGCGGATGTGATTGAAAAATACCAGCCAATAGCTTTGGCAAATTTTCTAATGTATTGGAACCACTTCTGAAGTGGTCAATCTTTTGCGTAGTAAATCATATCTTACGATAAAGATAGACATTCACAAAGCCTTTGATACACTAGATTGGCGATTTTGTTGAACATGTTGGAAGCTTTTGGTTTTAATCATACTTTTCGTCGTTGGATTAGTGCGATTCTTCATTCAGCCAAGCTATCTTCTATGGTAAATGGTAAGCCAACGAGCTTCTTTGCTTGTAAGAGAGGTTTGTGACAGGGCGATCCGTTATTTCCATTACTCTTTTGATTGGTTGAGGAGGTGTTAAGTAGGGGCATTTCAATGTTTGTTTAGAATGGCTTAGTGCACCCTGTTGCTGGTCCTAGAGGTTGCATTGTTCCAAGGCATTCCCTATTTGCAGATGATATTATGATCTTTTGCAAAGGTCATAAACAAAGCTTGTCAAATCTGAGGGATCTCCTAAAAGCATTCGGAGAAATTTCTGGACAGTGGGTTAGTGATAATAAGTGTCATTTTTGGATAAGGTTCCCTTCTCTCCATTATAGGTAGGATCCAATCGGTTAAGTCCGTTATTCAAGGTATGCTCCTCCATAGCTTCTTTATTTATGCATGGCCTTTGGCTTTATTAAAAGATCTAGATTGTTGTATAAGCAACTTCATCTGGTCTGGGGATATTAGCAAGAGAAAGGTTGTTACGGTGGCATGGAATGCACTCTGCTCCCCTTTTGCTTCTGGTGTCTTAGATTTCAGAGAGCTAAAGAGAAAGAGTATAAAAGAGAGAAGTAAAAGATTGAATATTATTATCCCCACTAAACAACTGATTACGTTATTGTATTTATAGAGACAGTTGTCTATATGACAGCTGTCAAAACTAACTCTTACTTAAGTGACTTAACTATAACTACCTGAGATTGCAGTTTTGTAACTGCATCTCTTACAGTAGGTACACTATAATACCCCCCCCCCAAACTCAAGGTGGGTGTGACTTTGGTAAAGTCTCAACTACATTGAGTTTGGTCCTTAAGAATAAAAAGCGTGTTGGTGAGAGAGGTTTGGTCAATGCATCCGCCCATTGATCTAGTGCAGGCACATGTTGGACTTGAAGCTGTTTGGCTAAGACTCTTTCTCGAACAAAAAAGATATCGATTTCCATATGCTTTGTCGTGGCATGAAGAACAGGATTGTGTGATAGAGCAACAACGCTTTGGTTATCACAAAAGACTTGTGGAGTAGAGAAAGTGACCCCCCAACTCAGACAGTAAAGTCTGTATCCACAGAATTTCAACAGTAGTATGGGCTAAGCTTCTATATTCTGCTTCGGTAGTGGACCTAGCAACCACTTGTTGTTTTCGGGACCACCAAGAGATTAAGTTAGGGCCAAAGAATATGGCAGCACTAGAGGTTGATCTTCTATCATCAATATCAGACGCCCAGTCAACGTCATAGAAAGCTTGAATAGTGGAAGGTTGTGTTGAGATAGCTGGTTTTAGATGTAGACCACAGTAGATAGTTCCCTTGAGATATCTCAGAATCCTTTTAATAGCAACCCAATGAGACTCGTGAGGGTTTGCCATAAATTGACAAACTTTGTTAACTGCAAAATTGATTTCAGGCCTAGTGATAGTAGTATATTGGAGAGCCCTAACTATTGAACGATACAAAGTAGGGTCGTGAAATAAATATGATCCAGACTTGGTGAGCTTGCAAGTTGAAATCATAGGAGAAGAGATTGATTGGGCTTCAGTCATCTTTGTCTTCTGAAGTAGATCCCTAATATATTTGCTTTGAGTAAGAACAAGAGAGTTATTTGTGAAAGATTTTACTTCAATCCCCAAGAAATAGTCAAGTTTGCCAAGTTGCTTTAGAGAAAAGCTGGAATTGAGTTTGTTAGTGAGTTGCTGAATCAGTTCAGAAGAACTACCAGTAATAATGATATCATCAATGTATACTAGTAGGTAAACAGTGTGAGAATGAGCTTGATAGACAAATAAGGAGGGATCACACTTACTGGACCGAAAACCAAACTGAATTAGAGTAGACTGGAGGCGATCAAACCACTGTCGAGGGGCTTGTTTAAGCCCATAGAGAGCTTTATTAAGCCGACAAACTAAGGTTTTGTCTGAATTTTCAAACCCAGGGGGCTGAGTCATGTAAACAGTTTCAGTAAGTAGTCCATTGAGGAAAGCATTGTTAACATCTAACTAAAAAAGATCCCACTTATTAGACAAAGAGAGAGTGAGAATCAGCCGAATAGTGACAGGCTTTATGACTGGAGAAAAGGTTTCATGAAAATCAAAACCATGAACTTGGTGAAAACCTTTTGCAACCAGCCAAGCTTTATATCTATTTACTGTACCATCAACGTTTTCTTTTATTCGGAATACCCATTTACAGCCAATAGCTTTTCTATTAGGTGGCAATTGAACTAAATCCAATGTGTTGTTATTTATAAGAGCCGCATATTCTTGTTGCATGGCTAAAAACCAATTGGCATCATTTAAGGCTTGCTTTACATTCCTTGGTTCACAGTGTGCCAGAAAGAGAGATGGAAGAAGTCTTAGCTTATGTATGCCAGACTTGGACCTAGTTTGCATAGGGTGAACATTAAGAGGTCTAGAGGGGGACTGTACATTTTCTGACAGGGAAGACACAGATTGTGACTGAGCAGAGTTTGTGTGAGACGGTGCATGATCAATTTGAGAATTACCACCATCAATAGGTGGATCTGTTTGAGACTGAGTGTTATCAGTAGGTTGATCAGGACTGGGATAAGAAAATTGGACAGGACTAGACTGAACAGGACTAGAACTAGAATGCTGAGGGGAAGACTGAATGGAATTAGTAGAATTAGGTGTAGTGACCTGTGGGACAACAGGGACAGTGTTTGTGTTGGGTGATATAATAGGTATGGTGGCTACAGGAAAAGGAGTGGATGAAGGTGATGATGTAGGTACAGAAGGAGGGTCAAACAGCTCAGTATAAGGGAATCTAAACTCATTAAACACAACAAATTTCGAAACAAAAACTTTTCCTGTGGGGGACAGGCATTTATAGCCCTTGTGACTAGTGGAATATCCCAAAAAGATGCATTCATGAGACCTAAAACTCAATTTGTGACTGTTGTATGGTCTAAGAAAGGGAAAACATGCACAACCAAAGGTTTTTAGAAAAGAGTGATAAGGATTTTGGTTAAAAAGAGTTGTATAAGGGACAGCAAAATTGAGAGATGTTGTGGGAAGCCTATTTATAAACAGCATGTGAGAGATAAACAGCAGTAGTAAACGCAAAGTCCCAAAACTTTAGGGGTAAAGAAGCATGATGCAGTAATGTAAGGCCAAGTTTTACAACATGTCTATGTTTTCTCTCAACAACACCATTCTGGTGATATGTGTGTGGACAAATAAGTCTGTGATTAATGCCAAGGTTAGCTAAGTAAGTAGCTAGAGGTCTGAACTCTGCCCCCAGTCAGTTTGTAAACTTTTAATTTTGGTGTTGAATTGAAGTTCAGCCACGGTCTTAAATTGTTGGAAAACAGTGAATGTTTCAGACTTATTTTTAAGTAGATAAATCCAGGTAAATCTAGAATAGGCATCAACAAAGGTAATGTAGTAGAGAAAGCCATTCATGGAGGGAATGTGAGAGGGACCCCAAAGATCTATACACCAATTCTAAAGGGGAATTATAAAGTGTTTCAGATATAGAAGAGGGAAGTCTGTGAGACTTTCCTACACAACAAGCAGAACAGAATTCAACATCACTTTTATTAGAATAGGGTATATTACAATGATTCAAAACAATTTTGAGTACATGAAGATTGGGGTGGCCAAGTCTATTGTGCCACAATGTACTAGGTTTATTACACATATGTACATCAGAACTAGAAACATAACAGGAAACTGCAGCAGCTGAGGGTTCTTGCAGCTTGATATTTGGAAAGGAGTACAATCCATTAGGTCCAACACACCCTTGAAGCAAGAGCTCATTGGTAACCTGGGATTTGACAGCACAAAAGTTGGAATGAAACTCAAAGAAGACATCATTATCCTTAGCAAACTTACTGACACTAATCAATTTTTTTGTTATAGAAGGAACATGTAAAAGATGATTGAGAGACAAGGAGACATTAGAGTTATAGGGAGACACATAACTAGAGGAACCAGAGGAGTTAATGTGCAAACCTTGGCCATTGCCAATGAAAATTTGATCAGGACCTTCAAAAGGTCCTTGCTGCTGAATATGCTGAGATTCACCTGTGACATGGAATGAAGCACCCGAATCAGGGATCCAAGTTGAAGGAGGCTGAGACTGAGGATTTGCATTTGTCAGCATAGCACTTAGAGGTAATCCAGTATTGGAACTAGTCTAAAACTGAGAGGGATTCGAGGGCCTGTAGTTGCTGTTTATCCAAGTATTAGAAGGGCGATGAGTAGTGTTTTGTCCAAAGGCACCATGGAAATTATTTTGAGACTGATAAGCTTGATTAAAGTTCTGATAGTTCTGTCCTGAAGTATCTTGTAAGGTCAGTGCAGTATTTGGTTGATAGTGTTGATCGAAGCGATAGTAGCAGAACGAGGTAGTGTGTCCAAACTTGAGGCACACCTGACACTGAGTATTAGCGAATCGGCCTCCACAGCTGCGACCACCACCGCGCCGGCCACCGTGACCATAGCCAGTTCCACGGCCAAAACCACCGCGACTGTTAGATTGAAAATTATCAGAATCGGACATTTGCAAAGTTTTGTTTGGCATACCATAGTTATCAGAGTTAGGCGACAAAGTAGAATTAGGGTTCGTCGGAGCAATTTGGGACAAATTGATTGACGGAGAATCAGAGATAAGTTTCTTACGAAACTTCTGCAATCGAGATTCGTGAGCAAGAAGGAGTGCTTCAACCTCTTCAATTGGAAGAGGTTCAAAGTGGCTTTCAATAACAGAGATTACAGAATTGTAATCTTGTGGTAGACCTTCGAGGATAACATCAACATGTTCTTGATGCGAAATTGGATTTCCTACAGAAGCGAGAGAATCAACAATAGCTTTAACACGAAGAAGAAACTCACGCATAGTTTTGTAGTCAAGATTTGTCGTGCGTAACTCAGTTCTCAATTGCCTAGCTTTCGCGAATGCTTGTTTGTGCAAATACTCATGAATCTTCTCCCAAACTTGGTACGAATGAACAGATCCTAAGATTCGTGAAAGAAACGATGACGATAACGTCGATTGGAGCCATGTTAGAAGAACTTGATCTTGTTGCTCCCACGCTGAGTAAGCAGGATTCTCATTCTCTGCAACACGATCTTCTTCAGAGAGAAATCATGGCGGAATCGAAGGATTTACAATGAACCTTTGAAGACGATGCGACTTGATAACTAGTTCAACTTGTTGTCTCCATAAAAGAAAATTGGAATCATCGAGTTTTTCTGTAATAGTGTGAGAAAAGGTTTAAGGAGCGGAAAAGGTGGGAAGAGAATTGTTGCTTGCAGCCATTGTCGATCATAGAACTCTGGATACCATCTTAGATTTCAGAGAGATAAAGAGAAAGAGTATAAAAGAGTGAAGAAGTAAAAGATTGAATATTATTATCCCTACTAAACAACTTATTACATTACTATATCTATAGAGACGGTTGTCTATATGACAGCTGTCAAAACTAACTTTTACTTAAGTAACTTAACTATAACTACCTGAGATTGTAGTTTTGTAACTGCATCTCTTACAGTACACTCTAATATGGTGGATTGGGAATTCAGTCTCTTAAAAGCATTAATTGAGCTGCCATATTAAAATTATGCTGGAACTTTGTTATCTCCCAAAGCCAGATTTTTTAGGAAATCTAATATGGTCTCCTATTATGTAAATTCGTCCATTTGGCCTGGCATCTGTCTTTGGCTACCTACTATGTGTGATAATTTGCGATGGCAGTTGGGGGATGATACTTTTATTACTTTCTGGTCGGATAAATGGCTATAACCCCAATTGCAGATATTGCTAATATCTTGAGTCATATTGGTGGTGGGCTTAAGGCTCGGGTTAGTGATTTTATTGTGGATGGCGCTTGGCATATTCTGCTTGAATTGCAGCAGCACTATCCTGTGGTATGTCAGGATATTCAGCAAATAATCATTCCTGCGTATCCTAAACCTGATAAGCTAGTATGGTCTCCCTCTCATTTGGGAGAAATGTTGTTTATAGAAGCTTTTCTCTTTACCACCAGTGATTTCTTGGGTGAAATTGATTTGGCGGTGCTGTATGGTTGTGTCCATATGTGCTCACTGTGGGAGGGCTTCGGAAACATCAGAGCATTTGTTTTTGTCTTTCTCATATGCACTTGTTTTTGGTACAGAGTATCCACCTAATCTCCATCGGGAAATCTGACTGGCCACCTTTAGTGGGGTTCTCTCCTCCCAACCACATTTTTTTCATCCACAAGACTTGAACCCAAGACCTTGCTTAAGGGGACCGAGTTCTGCACCACTCGGACCAATGACTTGTTGGTTATGCACTTGTAGTATGGCAATGGCTAAATGGCGTTCTAAAAAGAAGTGTGGATTTGTCCTTGCCGATGGCTTTATTATCTGTTTGTAAGCAAAGTTATAGCACTCAGGTTTTGGATGTAGTAGTTGCTGGTATAGTGAATGTGTTGTGGTTCTTGTGGATCAGCAGGAATTGTCTTAGGTTTGAGAACATTTCTAAGCCACGGAATATAATATGCTCAAGAAGATAGTGGCTGCAGCAACCTTGGCTGGCAATTTTTCCAAGGACACTATGTTCTCAAGTATAGATGAGTTTGCTATCATAAAGCGCCCATCATCAAATAGGTGGTTTGGTGCCCTCCTTCTCTAGACTGGATAAAGGAAAATACTTGGGGCCTTTTCTTTCCATCTTGGTGTATCATCATCGCTGCATGCTGAGTTAATGGGAGTGATGACGGCATTTGACATTGCAGTGGATCGTAATTGGTGGCCTCTTTGGTTGGAAACTGGCAGTGGAGGTATTTCAGAAACCGGAGTTAGTCCCTTGGCAGCTCAAGAATCAATGGGATAATTGTGTTTTCGATGCTAAGTCCAGGCAGTTTGCAATATCGCATGTGTTCAGAGAAGGTAACAGATGTGCTGATAGAATGGCAGCTTATGGACTTACTCATGATGGGTTTCTCCGATAGAATGGCACACAAGGTATTTCTTTAGAAATCGTTTTGGCCTGCCTTTTTTAGATTTTTTAAATTTTGTTTTCTAGCATGCATGAGTTTGGTTTGGTCCCCTCATGCTCCTGTATTGGTTCTTCTTCTTTTTTTTTTTTAATTAAAATTAGTGATATGTAGTAGATGAGAGTTCTTTCTCTCTCTTGGTGCCAACCTAGTTGGGATAAGGGGAGTTAACTGGATGCTTTAGCATATCTCGCATTATTAAAAAAAATAATTCAAATTTACTTACATTATAGATTTTTGAAATAAATTTTTAAACTAGTTTTCAAAATCATAATTAATTTACAGAATTGTGTAATAGTAGTATTATATAAGAAAAATCTATTTGTTTATATTATATTACATTAATAACATTAAAATTTTACATTAATATTTCTTTTGAATTCTGATTGAATTAAATATATATTTTTAAAATATATTATAACAACTAATTTTTAAATCTTAATCAACTAACTAAATTGTGGCTTATTATATAAGAAAAAATATATATTTATTTATATATTTATAAGAATATTAGATAGATAACATTAAACTATTATTTTAATCTATGCATTGAACAAAATAAAAAATAAAAGTTTATTTTATACAACTAAAATTTAATTTACAAGAAACATGTTAGGACTCAGGAGAGTAAAATTCACCATCGCATGAGAGGTGTATTTAAACAAGAGTAAATGTGAAGGAGAGTGGAGAGAGTGAAGGCCTGAGAAAGCAGATAATCTTACACATTTATATATACAAGGAGGGAGATGTTACATTAATATTTCTTTTGAATTATAATTATCTTATATATAGATTTTTAAAATATGTTTTTTAAACTATTTTTCAAAATCTTAATTAATTAACAAAATTATGTCATATTATATACAAAAAAATATTTTTATTTATATAATATCATTGAATCTTACTTTAATATTACTTTTGACTTCTATTCTTCTTATATACTTATATATGGATTTTTAAATCTTAATTATTTATCAAAATTGTGTCAAACCATATAAGAAAAGATCTATTAACTCATACATTTGTACAAATATTACATTAATATTTCTTTTGAATTCTAATATACGCGCACACACACACACACACACACACATTTTATAACAATTTCTGTAAAATCTTAATCATTTAATAAAATTGTATGATACTATATAAAAATATATTTATTTATATATTTGTATGAATATTATATTAATAACATTAAATGTCACATTAATATTTATTTTGAATTATAATGTGCTTATATATAGATTTTTAAAATATTTTTGAAACTACTTTTTTAAATCTTATTTAATAAGCAAACAATTTTATAAACTATTTTTAAAAAAAATTATTAAAAATATATTCTATAAACTATTTATTTAATTAATAAAATCTTATTTTATAAATTCTAATAATATATTATGTATTATTTAATGCTTTTATAACACTCTATGGGACATTTTTTTTAAATCAAGGTAAATTATATACATATAAACAGAATAAAATATTGAGTAGAATTAATATAAAAGGTAATTTCAAATTCTAAATAAAAATGTTGATTTGTTTTAGGTTCTGATTTTCACTCGTATAGTTAAAAAAGAAATATTAAAATGGTATAAACATATTAGGTATCTTAATTAATTAAATTTGTCGTGTTCAAGTATCACACGTCACAAGACACAACAAATGGCACAAAAAGTCAAATCTCAAAACTTTCTGCTTACTTTACCCTGTCTCCTATCACCTACATATACTTGTCCCTCCTCACCTTGAAACCCAGTTCACTACACTTCACTGCTCTCAGCGCTTTCTCAGTTTTTGTTCTGTTTCGTGTGTTACAACCTACGATGTAAATTGTAGTAACCAACCACCAGCATGAATTCCAACATTGATTTTACTGGAGCTTTCACTTTAGACTGATTTGTTGCTAGTGTTGAAGATAGATACTGTGAAAAGTTGTCAAGTGCAAAGCCCAGTTTTTCATTTATGCCTGTGGAAGGGGGTTACAAATGCACAATAATATTAGCACCTAATGCAGCTTTCCTAACAATAACAGGTCCTTCAGGAAAATATATTCATTTGGCCAGGCATCATGCATGTTTCGAAGCTTGTAAGAAGCTGCATTAAATGGGCGCCTTAAATGATCATCTGTTCCATTATTTAAGATCCTTAACAAGGTGACCATATTATCAAGAATGAAGAATCAAGTTGGTCCAGGTATATTTTATCTGCTAATTAATTTTCTTTTTATCTTTGTTTATACATTGTGGTGAAATATTTCTTTTAGTTCGAAATTTGCATACATACCTCAGACTTCCCAAACAATGATTGTGCATATTCCAAATATCATTTGCAATATTTAAAATACAGTTTTTGTCCTTTATGGCTGCTTTCATCATCACTGCACAAGTTGATTTCATATGAAATACTTATAAAACATCACCACCCTATGTTTTGTTTGGAAATAACCACTATGAACTTCTGAATCTAGGTGGCAAAAGATTTGATTTTTCAAAATAATATGACTAAAATTAAACCTTATGATTAAATTAGTTTCATGTTTGGATTTATTTACTGAAAAGTGATTTCAACAAAATATGTTTATTTGGATTGTGTAAGAATTGATTTTGGATGGTAACAGATATTTTTTGTGTCAAAGTTGTGAAATAATCAATAATAAAAAAGCTTCAATTTCATAAATTTTACGAAAAAAGTTGTTTTTACCCTAAAAACATCAACTTTTTGTCTTTTGGGGCCACGATGGCATTGGTGCAAACAAGAACAAACATGATATTTATCCAGTGATGATAACAACACAATCACACTACCTCATGATACCAGTTCATCAGAGATGGAATGTGATGGAACAAACAAGATATTTGCTTTGCTAGTTGTATGGTTGATGCTGATAATGTAAAAGACACGGTAGTTGTGGCCATTCAAACTGATGGTTTTACCTTCTCGGATTATTTCAGCAAAAGTTACATAGTTTGTTTTATTTCGCCTCCTACTGATGGTTTTGCTTGCCTTGTCATTCCTACATAATTTGATCAGGTATGGGATTACGCCGAGACATCCAGGACAACCTCTGTTACGATTGAAGCAAAATCATAATCCACATAATCTTCTTTTTAACTTCCACGAGGAAGGTTAGTTGTTCATTATTGAAGTTTTCATCGTGTGACTCTGAAATGCTGTTCAAAATTCCTGTATTATGATTTTGATGAAATTTCATTTACAATTAAAATCTACCCTCTCCTCGAAGTTGCCATATGGTATTACATTCTACATTAAAAAAAATGATAGCGGATATGAGCTTCTCTATTACTTTCTGTCTTGATATAATTTATGAGAATCCTTGCATGCACCATGTTAAAGTTAGATTATGATATTTTCTTTGAGTTGAGCAGATGCACGAGACAAGTCATCACAAATTGGCCCACAACCTCAAAAATGCCAGCACACGTTCACATTCTACCTGAGCATCTATGCGTTCTTGATGTTAAAAGAGATTAGTTGAATTCACTGTATTTGCTCCCATCTCTGATGTACTGCATTTAATCTTTAATGTTATCCAGTCAGCGTAGAGAAGAGGTAAATGGTCAAATTAGCAATTTCTACAAGTGCAACATACATAGCTCACTGGTTTGTCTAATATATGATTTTTGGATAAAATTCTTGATTTCTATTTTCATTGTGATAATTATGCATTTTTTTTTCTTTTTATAAATGTTAGATTCTAGAATCACTTATAAATTTGAGATGTAGTGGAAATTTTTCAATGGAACATCTTGAGTTGCTAGGAGATTCTGTTTTGAATCATGTGGTGAGTTGTCACCTCTCTCTTAAATATCCTAAGAAACATGAAGGACAATTATTTTTTGTCATGCGATCATCGGCTATTTGTAATTCAACCCTACATAAACTGGGGACAGATTGAAAATTACAGGTATTCTTTACTGTTATTTATGTTATTTAAAGGCTCACGAGATTTGGACATCCAGTACTAATAATCAATTGTGAGAAAAAAAAAATGACTCGTGATACAATCAAATTCTTGACCAAATGATGAAAACTCTGATACCATTTAAAGACCTATTGAATGATTCATTAGGTGTAGGCACTGGAATAGCTTTTGTTTCTAGCAAAAACAATTCTACACCATGCATTTATTTACGGCATTAATGTTATTTGTCTATTATTATGAATGTATCATTATGGTTTTTTAGTATTGGAATCAATTAATCGCTGGTTATTTTGTCAAAAGTAACCACTGCTTGCCCACTAGTAAAAATCCCATTATGATACAAAAATAAAGGTAGGAATTACAAAAGCAACATATATGGGCCAGGCATTGAAAGGAGTTTTCTCAAATTTTTCTAAGTGCAAACTTTAATCTGTTGAAAATGATCATTAACCCAAGTTACCAAATGTAAATATATATATATGATTTCAAATATTGGAACTGATACATCCGTAAAAATAGACAAGAAACATTAATGGCATAAATAAATGCATGGCGTAGAATGGTATTGGCTAGAAACAAAAGCTATTCCAATGCCTGCACCTGATTAATCATTCAATAGTTTTTTAATGGTATCAAAGATTTCATCATATAGTACTGGATGTCCAAATCACATGAGCCTTTAAAGAATACCTGTAATTTGTGATCTGTCCCCAGTTTATGTAGGGTTGAATTGCGAACAATCGACGATCATATGGCAGACAATTCTCCTTGATGTTTCTTAGGATATTTTAGAAAGAGGTGACATCTAACAACATCTTTCTAAACAGAATCTCCTAGCAACTCAAGACATTCCATTGAAAATTTTTCACAACATCTCATTGTTGTAAGTGCTTCTAGAATCTGACATTTATAAATAGAAAAAATGCATAAGATTATCATAATGAAAATAGAAATCAACAGGAAATGAGTATATTTTATCCAAAAATCATATATAGGACAAACCAGTGAGCTACGTATGTTGCACTTGTTGAAGTTGCCAAATTGGCATTTATCTCTTCTTCTCTAAGCTGACTGGATAACAATAAAGATTCAATACGGTACATTAGAGCTGGCAGCAAGTGTAGTGAATTCAACACATCTATTTTAACATCAACAATGCATAGAAGCTCACGTGGAATGTGAATGTGCGGTTGCATTTTTTAGGTTGCGGGGCCAATTTGTTCTGACTTGTCTCGTGCATCTACTCAACTCAAAGAAAATATCATAATCAAAGTTTAACATGGTGCATGCAAGGATGCACAAAAAAGTAATAGGGAAGCTCATGATCAAGGGAAAGGGTAAATTTTAATTTTAAATGAAATTTAATTAAAATCATAACACAGAAATTTCAAAAAGCATTTAAGAGCCACTAGATGAAAACTTCAATTAGGAACAACTAACCTTCCCTCTGGAAGTTAAAAAGAAGTTTGTGTGGATTATGACTTTGCTTCAATCATAACAGAGTCAGTTCTGAATGTCTCAGTGTAATTCCATACCTGATCAAATTTTGGTTTAATTAAAAATATTCAAAGTATAGGATTGGCAAGGCAAGCAAAACCATCATTAGGAGGCAGGATAAAACAAATTATGAACCTTTTGCTGAAATAATCCAAGAAGGTAATGTACCCTTCCATTTTCCGTTGCATCCATTGAAAGGACTTTCAGCAGATAGGTTATTGTCGATCTTAATAATACAGTATATTTTCCCAGTGTGAATGGCCAAAACTACTGTGTCTCTTATATTATTATCATCAACCACACAATTAGCAAAGTGAATCTTTTTTGTTCCTACACATTCCATCTCTGATGAACTGGTATCATGAGGTGATGTGATTGTGTTGTTATCATCACGACCTCTAGTGACCAAAGAAAATTTCCTCCTTAAAAATTCATTTGCAGAAGCACAAGAATTGATTCCATGCCAATTTATTTGCAAAGATCCTTCATGGATACCATTCAATGTCTCAAGTGGTAGAAGCAAATATAAGTGTTTTGGGCTCCACAATGATTTTGGGTCTTTTCGAACAAAAAATTTCCTTTCCCCTCCTGCTGATTTGGACCGAACAACCAATCTCCCAAACAAACCATTGAAAATAAGCTCATGGAGGCATTTTGCTTTCATCATGTAGTAGAGAACAATCAACAAAGCATTGAGTTAACTTCCAAAATATAATCAGAAGAATGCTATATTGGATATATAAAACCTTTTTTTATACCTGTTCAGCATCCAAATCAACTTGCCCACATGAAAAGATGGAAGCTTTCACGATCTTTGAGACTAAACGAAGATCTAATTCTACATTTCCCACATCATCATCAACCTTTGACTCAATCAACAGAATAAACCCAGAGTATATTTTTTTTTCCAGCAGAAAATAGAAAATATATTAAAGAAAAAGAAAAACAGAGCAACAAAACATGGGGGACCAAGCCAATACCCATGAAAAAAAAAGGCAAGATAATCTGTAGCTAGGAAGACCTAAGCCAAATCTATAGAAATCCTCCAAACAAAGAGGAGCATGATAACATCAAGAAGAGCTATGATGTTGTATACCACTATAAACTAAAATAAACTGCTTGTGGAAAGGAAAAGATGAGTCCTATACAAGCTAAAAAAGATGCCAACTGTTAGAGGTGCATCACCCTAAAACAGCAAGCTTGAGATGCAGCATCTAAAAGTTGACTCAGCTGCTGAAAAAATGCAGCAGCAGGCTACAAAACTACAAACTCTAAAATAGAAACGAAGATTACAATCCCTGTTAGATAAAAGGACTAAAATAGCACATCCCTATCTATCCAAAGGAGAGACATCACAAAGCAAAACAAGTCGAACTGGCTTGCAAAAAAAACACTATAGGACTGAACATAAATAGAATGATTATTTTTTCCTGGAAGTCCTCTTGCGCTGAGTGGATGGAAGAACCACTTGAAAGTTGTTTGTTGTGACTGCAGAGTTGTTCATGTTTGTTGCCATATCTATTTCATCTTTCTCCACTTATCCCCAAAAATTTGCAAGGATTTGAAGATCCTTTTGTACAACCTCTGGAAAAGTTGTTTTTTCAAGTTGCTGCTTTTTGAGATTTGGAGGGAACTAAATTGAAATTTTGAGAGTTGCCACACTCTGCCTCTGTATTATCTGGGTTTGATATATCATCTGATTCGTTGTCAGTTATATCAGCCCAAGACTTGGACAAGGTTCTGATGTCATTCTGAAGTATTGGTTGCAAAGCATATTCATGCAAAGAAACATCAATTGAGATTCCAGCCTCTGAATTTGTAGCAACAACAGTACCTTGCACTTCTTCTAAGTTAATATGAGCAACTTCATTGCACTCATTGATTGCTTCCATAGCCTTAGAATGTGTATTATCTTGTGTTTCATTGACTTGTTATGAGATAATGACAACGTGGTCTGGGAACTTTTGTCGAACAACTGAGGGGTCGATTTGAACTTGCTTGGCCCCAACAGTTTCTGGTTGAGCCCCAACAGACTCTGGATGATCCCCAAGAGAGCCATTTTGTTCATGCATTTTGTCAAACAGCTTGTCTGCAATAATTTGACAAGCATCCAAATTATGAGAGTTGTTGTGCACAGTATTCCCCTCATTTTCCGGCCTTTGTTTATCTGCATTTTTTGCAACATACTCAGAGATAACAGGATCTTTGCCTATCGATTGCTTATCTTTCTTCATCTTATCATTTAATGAACCTTCTTTCTTGTTACAGTTGGCCACTACATGACCAATATTTTTGCAGAAGTTACAGAACAAAGGTAATTTCTCATAGGCTATTCCAACGAAAAAGGCGTAAGAATCTCTTACAACTAGAATTTCATTTGGCAGATTACCTAAAAGATCAACGTCAACTAGCACTCTAGAAAAATGGCCAAAGGACCTCAACTTTCTGGACTCATCCAGAGCTATCGGAGTGCCTACTACTCCAGCAATCTTGAAAAGAATTTTTGGTCGCCATTCGCCAGTATTCTTGGGCAAGCCCTTGAATACAAATACAACATTGAATGTGTGTTTGCTTTATACTATTATGATTGAAGTCAGCACTCCATTGGGACAGTCTAAGCAAACCGGGATAAAGGCTCCATGTCCCCACTATCCAAACACTGCGAAGGTCCTCTAAGGATGCAAAACTGAACTCAAAATAACCTATGCCTAAGGGTACCATATTCCACTAGCCAATGGGCTTCCACAACTTTGCAAGCTTTTGGCGTAGCTCTTCAGCTTTAACAGGGTTACATCCTTTGGCTAAGATGAGATGGTCATGTAAGCTATTTTGACAACTCTGTAATCCTTGTTGATATCCCTCCTCTGAAATTTTGATGGAGATAGCATCTCCTTTTAAACAAGGCTTGGGAAGTTGGCTAATAGGAATAGCACATGAATTTTTCAGAGCTTGCACAAAGGAGCGATTCTGCCATGGATGTGTTTTTTTGGTTAGTGGAGGTGGAGAAGAAGAAGGAATGGCAAGTTCTAGGAAAGCCCATGGACAAATGGGAGGTACTACCGCCATAGGGGAAGGCAATATTTCTAGGAAATCAGGGGTTTTCAAACCCTAGCAGAGGCACCATCTCAACCCAACCCAGAGTATTTTTCACTAATGATATTAAATGTGAATTCAAATTTATAGGCATGAAATCTGGCTCCATCGAGTTTGTTTCCCCATCCACCGCTTAATGCACAAATGTTAGTTATTCCATGTATTTCGACACAAACAAACATTTGATACATTCCCATATAAAAGGAACAATGCAGAATCCGACACATTTTGATATATGCAGGCACCATGGATATTAAACATTTCAAACCTGCAAGCATACTCATACATACAGTCCATGGTGGTCAAACTTGAGAGTTTATGTAAAGTCACAGAGGGTCAATAAAGTTGTAAGAGTTTACCTTATATCAAAACCATTTTAAAAATACATAATCATAGTATCCAAACCAAATATAATTCCATAAAATAATAAAACCCAACATTCCAACTTCGAAATAAAACATCCATAGTAACAATATATCTGTGATTCACTGTGTTTTATTATGATTCAGTCCATCGAATGAATGGAAATAATTCTTCACATGACTTGCATTTGTTCAATAGTATCTTTTAAATTTATTTTATTTCTAAAATTAAGAAAACGTTTACTAATTAGAAGAAAAATTATTTTAAAATTAACTACAAAAAAATAGATGGACAAATAAAAGACTACCATATAATAATAGCCTTTTTTTTTTTTTATCATACATACTGTTTTCACTTGCTGGCAAAATGTTATGGTAAAAAGACAAAAAGTTGATGTTTTTAGGGTAAAAACAGCTTTTTCATAAAATTTATGAAATTGAAGGTTTTTTTAATATTCATTATTTCACAACTTTGACACAAAAAATAATCTTTTACCATCCAAAAATCAATTCCTACACAATCCAAATAAACATATTGTCTTGAAATCATTTTTCAGTAAATAAATCCAAACATGAAACTGATTTTATCATAAAATTTTAGTCATATTTTTTACAAAATCAAATATACACCTTTTTGCCACCTAGGAGTTCCTAGTGGTTAATTTCCAAACAAAATACACGATGGTGATTCTTTGTAAGTATTTAATATGAAATCAATTTGTGTTGTGGGAGTCATTTCCCCATTTATCAATGAATTCCATTGGTCGTCAATGATTTCACAAGAAGGTGAGCATCAACCCAACCTCAGCTCCGCTTCAGGATTTAAAACTTTCCCCATATTAAGGGCATTTTCAAATGATTCCTAAGTAGCCCGCCTAAACAATACCCGTCATTCCTCTTTCTTTTCAATGGCTTCCTCCAACTCCGCCTGCAAGCGCTGGTTTTCTTCAATAAGGTGTTGCTCTCTTTCCTTGGAAAGGTTGTTCACATTCTCTAAGTCAACATTGAGCTGAGTGACCCGAGCCTGAAATTTCTTAAGATCTTCAAAGAGTTGCTTCGAAAGTGCTCGACTTGATTAAGAGCTATTTCTTTATCTGCCATAACTTTAAGGGGGTTAGCATATCCGCAAGTCTTCTTCAGCATAAGATACTTCCTATAGCCCGGGGTCTTATGAGTAAAGAATAACTCCAACCCCACTAACACCGCGATTGAGGACTGAAGGTCCTTCAAACCACTTTTCTCCACTTCTAGCCATTACTCTGACCCAATGACCCATCAATTTCTTCACCGCAGGCCATCCAGGCTGGAACAATAGATATTTGAGTAGTGGAGCTCGAGCTTGGGACCAGGGCGATTACACTGGATTCGTCCATATCCATCTTAGGTCTTTTTGAAGAAGTAGGATGCGATGAAGTAGGCCTCTCATGGATCAGAACTCCCTTAGCCGGGATTTCAGTTGAACTTTTCTTGTTTTTTCCACCCCTGAATACCTTCTTCATGGTCTTCGCTTTGTCAACTGCAAAAATGGCGATTAGAGATGGTTGTCTCCTTGCACGCCCCATTAGTTCTTTTGCATAAAAAGAAAATATGATAAGTTATTGTATGTCGGACACAAAAACTATGACAGTGAAAGTGACAGTATAAACATAACGATTCACTCAACTAATTCAACTTCCCACTATTCATCTTCTAAAAGTAAAAAAAATAACATTGAATAACTAGAGTAAAATGAATTTTTAAATTAATTACAAAAAAATAGACGGACAAATAAAAGACTACCATATAATAATAGTCATTTTTCTTCTTAAATGTTGTTTTCACTTGCTAGCAAAATGTTAGGGTAGAAAGACAAAAAGTTTATATTTTTATGCTAAAACAATTTTTTTCATAAAATTTATGAAATTGATGCTTTTTTTTATTATTGATTATTGATTATTTCACAAATCACAACTTTGACACAAAAAACACTCCTTTACAATCCAAAAATAAGTTCTGACACAATCCAAATGAACTTATTGTCTTGAAATCACTTTTCGATCAATAAATAAATCGAAACATGAAACTAATGTTAGCATAAGGTTTTAGTCATATTTTTAAAAAATCAATTATACATATTTTGCAACCCAGATTCAGAAGTTCATACTGGTTATTTCCAAACAAAAATGCACAGTGGAGATGTTTTGTAAGTATTTAATATGAAATGAATTTGTGCAGTGTGACATGCAGTAAAAAAGGATAAAAATTGTATTAAAAAAATTGCCAATGATTGTAGGAATATATTGTTTTGGATGTTTGAGGCATGCTCAGTATAATGCAAATTGCAAATTTCAAACTAAGAAGAAATATTTAACCACAACTTATTAAAAAAGATAAAAAGAAAATTAATTAGCAGATAAGATATACCTGCAGCAGAACATGATTCTTGGTTTTCCATAATACAATAATCTTCTGAAGGATATTCAGGGAATGAAAGCAGATGATTAGTGAAGGCACCCATTTGGTGCAGCTTCTTACATACTTCAAAGCATGCAAGATGCCTAGCCAAACGGATATCTGTTCCTGAAGGACCAGTTATAGTTTGGAAAGCGGCATTGGAGGGTAATTTTATTGTGCATTCGAAACCCCCTAACATAGGCATAAATGAAAAACTAGGCTTTTCTCCTGACAACTTTTTAGAATATTGGTCTACATGACTCACAGTAGAATATAAAGTGTTAGACACTCCAGTAGAGTCATTGTTGGAATTCATGGCTGTGGTTTTGAAGCTTGTAACACAGAACAGAACAAAAACTGAGAAGCGTTGATCAGAGCAGTGAAGTGAAGTGAAGTATTGAAATGAGTTTGAAGGTGAGGTGGGACAAGTATATATAAGGGATAGGAGAGATGGAAAAGTAAGGAGAGAGGGCAACATTGTCATCATTCCTGGCATCGGTGACTTCATAGATTCCTTCAACGACACCTTTAGCAGTGGTGGCATCCTCATCACCAATGACACTCACTACAGCAACATCCGCAGTTTTACTCACAAAGAAACCATCCGCCATTTGTTGGTCATACTCGTCGGCTTCCCTGGTGTCAACCCTTCTTGACATCCCAAAAATTGTGGGAGTCATTTCCTCATTTACCAATGAATTCCATTGGTCGTCGATGATTTCACAAGAAGGCGAGCATCAACCCAACCTCAGCTTCACTTCAGGATTTAAAACTTTCCCCATATTAAGGGCATTTTCAAATGATTCCTGAGTAGCCCGCCTAAACAATACCTGCCATTCCTCTTTCTTTTAATGGCTTCCTCCAACTCCGCCTGCAAGCGCTGGTTTTTTTCAGTAAGGTGTTGCTCTCTTTCCTTGGAAAGGTTCTTCTCATTCTCTAAGTCAACATTGAGCTGAGTCACCTGGGCCTGAAATTTCTTAAGATCTTCAGAGAGTTGCTTCGAAAGTGCTCGACTTGATTAAGAGCTGTTTCTTTATCTGCCATAACTTTAAGGGGGTTACCATCTCCGCAAGACTTCTTCAGCTCAAGATACTTCCTATAGCCCGGGGTCTTATGTGTAAAGAATTGCTCCAACCCCACTAACACCGCCATCGAGGACTGAAGGTCCTTCAAACCACTTTTCTCCACTTTTGGCAATTCCTCTGATCCAATGACCCGGTCAATGTCTTCACCGCAGGCCATCCAGGCCGGAACAACAGATATTTGAGATGTGGAGCTCAAGCTTGGGACCATGGCGGGTACACTGGATCCACCTGTATCCATCTTTGGTCTTTTCGGAGGAGCAAGATGCGATGAAGTAGGCCTCTCATGGATCAGAACTCCCTTAGCCGTGGTTTCAATTGAAGGTTTCTTGTTTTTTTCACCCTGACCACCTTCTTCATGATCTCCACTTCCTCAACTGCGAAAATGGCGATTAGAGATGGTTGTCTCCTTGCACGCTGCATTAGTTCTTTTGCAGAAAAAGAAAAATATGATAAGTTCTTGTACGTCGGACACAAAAATAATGACAGTGAAAAACACAACGATTCACATAACTAATTCAACTTCCCACTGTTCAGCTTCTAAAAGTAAAAAAGAGAACATTGAATAACTAGATGAAAATGAATTTTTAAATTAATTACAAAAAAATAGATGGACAAATAAAAGACTGCCATATAATAATAGTCATTTTTCTTCTTAAATGTTGTTTTCACTTGCTAGCAAAATGTTAAGGTAGAAAGACAAAAAGTTAATATTTTTATGCTAAAACAGTTTTTTTCATAAAATTTATGTAATTGAAGCTTTTTTTTATTATTGATTATTGATTATTTCACAAATCATAACTTTGACACAAAAAACACTCCTTTACAATCCAAAAATCAATTCTTACACAATCCAAATGAACTTATTGTCTTGAAATCACTTTTCAATCAATAAATAAATCGAAACATGAAACTAATGTTAGCATAAGGTTTTAGTCATATTTTTAAAAAATCAATTATACATATTTTGCCACCCAGATTCAGAAGTTCATAGTGGTTATTTCCAAACAAAATGCACAGTGGAGATGTTTTGTAAGTATTTAATATGAAATGAATTTGTGCAGTGGGACACGCATTTAAAAAGGATAAAAATTGTATTAAAAAAATTGCCAATGATAGTAGGAATATATTGTTTTGGATGCTTCAGGCATGCTCAGTATAATGCAAATTGCAAATTTCAAACTAAGAAGAAATATTTAACCACAATTTATTAAAAAAGATAAAAAAGAAAATTAATTAGCAGATAAGATATAGGCACCCATTTAGTGCAGCTTCTTACATGGTTCAAAGCATGCAAGATGCCTAGCCAAACGGATATCTGTTCCTGAATGACCAGTTATAGTTTGGAAAGCGGCATTGGAGGGTAATTTTATTGTGCATTCAAAACCCCTTAACACAGGCATAAATGAAAAACTAGGCTTTTCTCCTGACAACTTTTTAAAATATCTGTCTACAAGACTAACAGTAGAATCTAAAAGTGTTAGACACTCCAGTAGAGTCGTTGTTGGAATTCATGGCAGTGGTTTTGAAGCTTGTAACACAGAACAGAACAAAAACTGAGAAGCGTTGATCAGAGCAGTGAAGTGAAGTGAAGTAGTGAAGTGAGTTTGAAGGTGAGGTGGGACAAGTATATATAGGAGATAGGAGAGAGGGAAAAGTAAGGAGAGAGGGCAACATTGTCATCATTCCTGGCATCAGTGACTTCATTGACTCCTTCAGCAGTGGTGGCATCGTCGTCACCAATGACACTCACTATAGCAACATCCGTGGTTTGACTGAAAAAGAAACCATTCACCATTTGTTGGTCTTGCTCGTCGGCTTCCCTGGTGTCATCAATTCTCAACATCCCAAAAATTGTGGGAGTCATTTCCCCATTTACCAATGAATTCCATTGGTCGCCGATGATTTCACAAGAAGGCGAGCATCAACCCAAACTCAGCTTCCATTGACCTGTTTCATTATTGCATTGAACGCCTTTCCATTTGCAACAATCTCTGTTGTTGTCATCATTCCTCCATGTAGACAGCATGCTAGAGTCATTTACGATGCCATGTTTGAAGTTGAGGAGTGCTTGTCTCTCCTTTTCGATGCATTTCACATGTGAGCTCTCTGATTGAGAGTTCAATCCAAGAATGGATATTTCAGTATGCAAAAAGCACACTAAAAATATTGAAAACATGATTTTGAGAAAGTAACTATCCATTAGGAATTTCCAGATATGAATTATGATTTACGAGTTGCAATATGTTGAAAACAGAGCAGCAAGATTTAAGTAGTAACTGTACTATACTTGTACGGCATAGTTTCTACGTCCTTTGTCTTCATTAGCTATTCCAAGTCAAGCAATCAAGAAAGTTTCAAAGGTAAAAGTTCTTTGAATGAAAAGAAAATTAAAAGAAACTCCTCACGTCTAAATGAGATAATGGGAATAGAGTTGAAAATGAGAGACACAATTACTTCTTTATTATATATTTCTTGGCTTTAAATTAACATAATTAAGAAGCAACAAGTAAGTTGTAGATGTAAAAAATCTTGAAATATAATGGAACTTTAAAGGATAATATATTCATACTAATATATTAATTAAATACGTTTTAATACTGAATGTTATAAAAATATTTAAAATCTTGTAAAATTATTATTTTAATTCATTAGAAAAGTAAAGCATAAACAACTAAAGTAGAAGGAAGAGAATATGCTCAGCTTAATTCACCAAAAAAAAAAAAAAAGAATATGCTCAACCATTTTTGAGACAATAACTAAAAGGAGGGGGAGGAGGATTCGCTTGAACTATGGATATTAAAATAATTAAAAACAAAAATATTGAACAGCATAATATTTCTTGAGTTTAAACTGTTAGAAAATTAAATTCTAACATAACGTACATTGATAACCGGACAAACCGGTTACAGTAAGACCTACTGATACACGTATGGATTCGGGAAAAGGATCTCCCGAATATAGGGTAGCTGTCGTTACACCAGGGAAAATACTTAATGAAATGGGTGGGGTACCAGAAAATATAGCAAGAAAGGCACTATTTCAATAGCATCATCCAAAATGCCTATACGAACTCAATTCATTGTTTCAGGGTAATAAATTATAACCAAAGGAAAGAGGTCTTTAGGATGAAAACAAAAAATGCAATTGTAGGTTCCTTTTTTTTAACACAAACTATTTTTACGTCAATTTTTGGACTGAAAGAATAAAAAATTATATGATTCAACCCCAACAGTTTCTTAAAATCATCTTTAAAGAATAACATTAATTAAAATGTCATCCTATCTGTTAATTTAATATTTTACAGACATAAATATAATATTTAAAATGTCATCCTTGACTGATAATTAAGTTAATTTTTTTTATCAGCCAATGTTAGTGGTTAGTATTTTGTTAGAATATTAATGGGGGATTCGAACCCACAACTGCTCCCCCTCCTCCCACAACCCTTAACTCCCTTCCCAACCATCAATCCAATCTTATAACTCCTAAGTTAATTGACTATATATTTTATTCAAATCTTGAGTTCAAGCAATTAAATGTGTCATGGATTGAAAATTGAATTGCTTGAACAAATACAATTATGATGTGGTCTCAATGTACATTATGTTAGAATTTAATTTTCTATTAAAGATGACACGTAAGTACCAGTGTACATTAGTCTTTTTTTCTTAAACTTTGATAATATTCAAATGAGAAAAATGGATGTCCATTGCAGTGAAATTAAAATAAACATTTCCGGCTTGATTGCAGGAAAAAAAAAAGAGTACTTTAAGAATAAATTTTCTAGGAAGAGTGATGAGTGGGAAAAGCCATTTTATAAAGATATTGATCATCAATGTTATTTAATTTCATATGACCTCATGGAGAGGAACCAAATCAAATTTTGCAATCCAAATAAAGAAAAACATAATTGAAGAGAAAGGTGCCTCACTTTTATTTTTTCCCAAACATGATGATATCCATGCATTACCTTGACTTGGAGTTTAATTGCAATTTCCCATCCTTCGCAGAAGTTTCCTTTTGGATTTTATTTTATTAAAATAAGTTTTTGCCACAGACGGCCATGGATTACCTTGACTTGGAGTTTAATTGCAAATTTAAGCATGATGATACGTAAAAAAAAAAAAAAGAAGTTTTAACTAATCATAATAAGATAGTTACATGGTCACGAATCACCTTCACTTGATTCTAATTACAATTGTCAAACAAGTTGATAGAAAAAGTTTTTCTCTGAATTTTAATTACATTACAATATGATATAATTAAAAAGTAAATTATGAAAAATATAAATAATTAATTTAAAGAAATGAGAAAATAAATACATGCAACTATCACCTAGCACGTGAATAAACTAAAACGGTGTTGTTCCATTTAACCAATTAATAGAGTCAAATCAAGGGAGTCTAATTCAGTTGGTTAAACAGGGTACGTGAATTGATGTAAACTCCCTATTACTTGTCTTCGATTCCTTTGGATATAAAAAGTTAATAAACTCAAATTCGAGCCCAAAATAAGTAGTTGTGCTAAATATTTGGAAGAATTAAAGTTTTGCTGCCCATAATCTGATACTCTCTTTTCCTTAAAGACTACCTGCTCTCATGATCTGAAACCTCTACTGTTAGCTGATGCAGTTGGCAGTTGGGACAGCTTTTGTTAGGTGTAATTATTTTTCTTTTTCCCTGTTATTTATTTCTGCTTGATAAAAAAAAATTATATTACACCACGGTTTTTAAGTTTATATGCTTACCAATCATATTAGATAGGACATGGCATCGGCCACGTCAATTTTATACCCTTTAGTATTACTCATTTAGTTCCTATTTACTGTACGTAAGCAATATTTTTGTAAATTATACTGGATCACTTGAGCTTGAATGATGATTTAGTCATACAAATATTCAAATCCTTCGTTTAAGAAATTATATTTGTCCTTGACTGATAATTGAGTCAATCGACTATATCTTTTTTCAAATATTCAAATCATAGGTTCAAGAAATTAAATTTGTCCTTAACTGAGAATTGAATTTACTAACTATATATTGTAAAGTAAATTACACTGACGCACTATGATGTTTCTTAAAATTACACATAAGTCCTTACTTTTTTAATGTGTACAACCTCTTTTATAGTTAGAGGTGCACAGTATAATGCTGTTCAAACAATTAATAGGATTAGTATACAAGTATAAAAAAAATGAGGGGTATCTGAAGAAATTTGACGAAATTTCATGAGTGTTAGTATAATTTACACTATATTTTATTCAAAATATTCAAATCCTTATAAGGACAAATTTAAGTGCTTGAACAAATACAATTTTGACGGGGTCTCACCAATTTAATATACACTTTAGATTCATAAACCTCATTGACTTCAGATATACATTGATGACCATTGACCTATGCTCCTTGGCATACAAACACTTAGAGCTAGTAACCGAACAGACCAAGCTAAATCAATAAATGCAATCAATCACCCATGAGTTTTGACCGAGAAATTACATGAGAAAGAAAGGTGCTTGAATCAGAGTTAATGCCTTTAAATCTTTATATTTTCTAACTATCCACATATTCAACCAACCTCTACATAAGCCTGGAAAGTATTAATGCAAAACACCAACAAACTAAATCAGTGTTACACCAACAAACTAAACATAGGCTTTTCTTTCTCCATGCAAATCACAAACAGGTACAAACATTCCCATTGGTGGTCATTGCCAACACATTCTTTCTAATGTGTTTTGATTCACTTTCTACACATCTTCCTCAATGTGTAGAAATCATCATTTGCAAGTCATATTAGAATGGCTTCTGAAAATTGTTATGCAAAACAAAAACTCTTGCTAACCTTCCATGTGTTCCACCAAATGATATGCAAGACCAATTTAGAGACATTGGTGTCAATATTATTTGTTGCCTCTTTGTTTGAAAATTGTTCTCCTCATTGTATTCTCTGACTGTAAAGTCCATTTTAAACTTCTTTTCGCTATCAATTGAATTGTTTCTGCCAAGGCAGCCTCTAGACAACTAAATCATAAATCAATTATCTTCCTTAAAATCATGAAAGGAAAATATAAATAATGTTCATCCACAACATACTATTTTCTAATGATTTACACTAGTCATCGAAGGCTTATTTATACTCTTTTCTTGGCTTCTTAACTAACTAGCTAACAATATAACCAACTAACTATAACACTCTTTACCAATCGCATCAACCACCACAAGCCTTTTTTCAGAGTTGGTTTTTACCATTGACATGGCCAACATCTATTAATTTTATGTTTTGGGATTCTGGTAGAGAATATGAATTATGCCTATGAAAATAGTGATTAACTTGAAAAGTATCAGACACTGACATTATTTGGATATCTCACATTCTTGGACATGCACAAATTTTGTCATCAGTCTGAATATATCAGGCTACTAGCAAGCATTATTATTCAAGATAGAATGCAAAACCTTCACAGTTTAGATATTAATAGTCTTGGCTTAAAAGGAAAATAGAATAAAACTACAAATAGATTATACAATAAAAGACTGTCAAATCAGTACAGTGATTTTGCAAGTCATTACTTCAAAATATGATTTGTCAGATTTTACATTGTAGACTTCAATGTTACGAATCTTAAACTTCCAGCAATTCATGATGCTTTCATCCAGATTAGAATCTTGAAATCAATCTGCGATAAACTGCAAATTTTGTGCTACAATTCAAATTAGAGACATAAGTGGTGGTGGAAAAAAAAATAGAGACCAAAATTTTAAATTGGTGAAAAACAGTGTGTGCATGTGGGAGAGACATAATAAGTTAGAGATGTAATGAAATAAGCACTACTTCTTGGAGTTAGCATTAGCAAGGATAAAAAATTAACTAATTAAGCATATTCTAACGATTAGATTCTAGATAAGATGTACACTATTTTTTAAAACAACATTCTCCCTTTCCATATCAAAAGAAGTTATTGATTTATTTAACTGAAGCTGAGAAATAAACGCTATATATGAAATTCAGCAGTTGTAGTGGGAGACTTACCAAGCGTAGATGTCAACAATGAAAGAGATGGAGTCTGTTGCAAGGGTAGGTGAAAACAATGGAATTGATGAAGTAGCAAGTTTATCATAAGAAGTAGGTATATTCACAGTCTTGAGGGTGCACTGTCGATATTGGTGGTGGCAATTCTATATACTTCAATTATTTTTCGAATAATTATTGGGTCAATAACTATTTCAAGGTGGAAATTCACATTAATTATTTTTAATTATTTTTCAAGTTGATGCATTCCCATTAGACTTCACTTCAACAACCTTCACAATTCACATATATAGAAGGAAAGAAAAAACATGTGAAATAAAAAAACCTAAACTAGTATATAAAACTAGAGAAGATGCAATAAAATTAATAAACTGCTAATTTAGTCTTAAGGTTTTAGTTAATTTAACTGGAGTAAGAAAAATGCCTAAATTTCACAATAAAATTTCAGAATTAAAGAAAGAAAAAAACAGCTTATAAGAATTAACTTCATAATCTAGTTCTCAAACTTTGAGAGAGAGAATCGCCGGAAGAGGTAGTGGCAATCCTTTGAGACTCAACGTGACTATTTGTCGGAACGAGAGTTCGGTGCATATGAAATTGTTATATATAAATTTGTATCTGTTGTCTTGTAACAATTATTATTTATTATGCATATGTTAAAGAAATATAATTGATTATTTATCTCTGTGAAGAACAGAACTACCCTAGCAAAAAAGTAAAGAACTTACGAGGAGAAAAAGAGAATCAAACCTTAAATAAAAAAAAGATTGAGTAAATATAGGACCTTTGCACATTGGAGAATGCTCTTGAGAATTAACTTAGAATGAACCACTAGGACCTTTGCTTGGAGAATATGGACTATGGAACCAAAATTTAGCATAAAACTTGAGAGGGTAAAGAATTACATAAGACTTAACAAGACGTGGGATGATTCATGAATTGGGCTCATGAAGTGTGTGAAAGTGCATGTGGCACTTGCTGTGTGGATTGTGATGTGTTGCCTAAGTAGTTGTGGTTGGTGCGATTTTGAGAGGGAGAGAAAACATTCTTCCTTTCTCTTGATGCACGAGGATCATGGTGAACGTGTTATGTTTGTGGTGTCACATGTAGAGATGACACACATTTCGAGGAAATACAAGTCAACTGTGAAAGCGAGCTATAAAGTGAGTTATGTGGGAATTTCCAACCGTAAGGGGACGTTGTGTCTCGAAGGGGACAATGTGTCTTGTAGATGGGGTTAGTATGGAATGACCACCTGGGGTGGTGAAGATCTTGATCTTCAAATGACATGTCGTGGAGCCACAGGCATGGCCTCGAGCTCATATTGTAGACTAACCACCATCAGAACCATTGGCAGAGGAATCCCACATAGACCTGTAAAGGACGACCCCGATGGGGAGAGTTGTTAAGAAGTCAATCCTTAGAGATTGGATGACCACAAAGTGATACCTGGGAAATGATAGCAGGCATGATCAACCTTGGGGTTAAGGCGCCGAGTTGTGACAATGGGTCACATAACCGACTTGGCAACCTCAACTAAGCGCGAGACATTTTCATGTTGGTTAGAGCCTCGTCATTGTACCGTGACGATGGGTGTACTCCCAATAGTCATCCAGCTTAAAATGTATAAGTCCACTAAATTCTGGGGTTTCCAGTGGCAGTGGGCCCGAAATGTGACGAGTTAAGGAATTAGTATAAGAGACGATTAGGGTTACGAGTGAGACCCGTGAGAGAACCACACCGATGTGGTTAGTGTTTTATGTGTGACCATAAGGTCATTTGTTTGTGGTTTTAGAGGAAACGAAGGACTCACTCCATACACCTTATTTGTCAGATGGAGACGAATGATTCTATGCGATCATCAAAAATGGAATGAGATGACTATGACAAGCGCTAAGGATGGGGATGAACTCATTCGAGGAAACGGAAGACTCCTATTTTGAGGATGTCTAATGGGCTAAGTGGGAATATAAGGGTTGAATTTTATTGAGTCACTGCTCTGAGTCTCAATCCTTTTCTTGTAAAACAAGAGGGTAGACTAGGTTTTCATTTTGTGATGTATCAATCTCTTGTATGTGACTCGGATGTTTTATGTACTCAATTTCAAGGATGTGAACCTATATTTTCATTTGTAAAGTATAATTGCTTAATGATGGAAATTGAGGATTTTCAAATGGAATTTTATTGTATCTTTAATGGTTTATTGGAAATCAAGTATTTTATAAATTAAGTTGTTTTTATCAAGAATGGTATTTCGTTAACGGGCGTATTTATAATGAATGCATAAAAGACGAGTTTCGTTTTGAGTTTCAAGTAATGACATTTTACAGCAAAGACAAAAAGTTAATTATGTTTTTGAAAAGATGTTAGATAATTTGTATTTAATTAATTCCATAATTACAAAAATAAAATCAGAGAAATTATAATAGTAATTGGGGGTGTTGCACACATTCCCTTAGAAAACAATGCTGGACCTCGTGCCAGGCAATGCCTATTAGAAAATGAGGTTTGACATGAGGCACAGGAGTGCCCAGTCTAGCATGGGTGTGCCAAACACTGCCCTATGATGCATGATTTTTCATTTGTGTTCTTGAATATGTTTAACTTGTTATTGAATTATTACATCTTGCAAATGAAAATGTAATTGTACCTTGTAACGCCCTTGATTCTATAAGAGAATTACTGTTTATTCACTCAATTTTATGCGGAATTAAAATAAATTGTCCTTAATTATTAATCAATAAAATAAGGATTTAATATTGAAATTAATCAAATTCGTAATCAATTTAGAACATAATTGCTTCACGTTAGAAAATACACATTTTTTTTCTTCACTTTTATGATGGAAAACTGGTATTTTCCAAAATAGTAAAAGATCATGATCATGCACAAATTGATTTCTGAATAACAACGTCAATTATTTGTGGCGAAAGGTTCAAAGTTCAATGTAACAAGGGATCATCAAACTTAATTACAACCCAAAACATAAACATAAGTGAAAGTAAATACATAGAAAGAAAATTGTTCTAGACTACACACCCCATACATTCAGATGAAATGAATACCTAGTCAGAGCAATTATTCTAAACTTAACTGCACTGTGCTCCTAACCTAAAACCCAACAGCTACGAAGAATCCTTAGAAGGATCATTCTCTTCCTCACTCTCAACCTCTGATGGATCCTCCTCCTCACTATTATCTTCTGGAACTATGACTGAAGCAGACCCCTAATCAATAGATCGTTCGGGCAAGAAGAAACCTGTCATTGTTGCCAGATCAAACAACAGATAAACTGCTAGCGAAATCTCAACATCTGGAGATGGTGGTACAGACTCCTGAACAATAGGCTCCGTAAGAATATCAGACATAGTAGCAGTGGATAAAGAACTAGAGGATGGTTGTGGAGACTCTGGTACGCGCATGTATCCAGGTGCTGGAGCATGGGTCAAGATCATAGTGAGATCAATGTAAATAGGCCTAACAAACAATCCCTCAATGCCAGAGATAAACCAAATTTGACGTCACCTGTGAAAGTATCCTCATCAAACCAGTAATCATGGGTCCAGTGACCCGTCATCGGTTGGATCGTAAGCCTGAAAGCTGGGTCCCTCATTTCGTTCATCTTCCTCTAAAAAAATAAAAGATGTATGGGTGAGTCTCCCATCATTCGTCATGTTCCAAACAGTACGGACCATCCATCCACAAAGCACATACAAGTAAACACTCGCACACTCGTAGTCCTAGTCTTTTACTGCACATTGGTTCTCTACATTCGGCCAATTGCTCCTTGATATGTCATCATAGAGGTCTTTGTTTGATTTATCGGTGATGTCATGGGAGTACATGCTTCGACCCTGGTACAACAGGCCAAGCACTCTCACCAGATGGCTATGCTCTGTGCTTGTTGGGATTGCCAAGTTGGCTATGTGAGTTCCTCAACCTCACTGAGGTATCACGACTCAGCACCTACTTATCCCCTTCAGGACTCATGGTCCACACTTCCATACCTCAGGTACCGTCTGTTATCACCCTCTCACCTACGGTTAGGCACTCCTCTCTATCTCTCCTCACAGGATTGCATTTAAGGATGTCTCCCACTTGTGATCATCCTGGCAGGGCTTGCCAATCGGTACTTGTGATATGGTTACAGAGGCAATGGATACACCATTTAATCAATTCATCATAATAATAGACCACCATCACTTCACTTAATGAGATATGCTTCCATAGGACACTGTGCCACATTTTCAGCCATTATTCCTCTTTCAACAATTTCCATCATTGCCCTTACACAGAAGACCAAAACAAACTCCGTGTGCACTTCACAACTTATCATCAAGATCAATCTCACGTCGAAGGTTTCATTCCTCTTTCATCATTGTGCCCACAAGTTGTTACTCCTTCCTACTCATGTCGTACAAGATAGGCTCTTTACCTCATAGGATATACACTTTCAAAGTAAAGAAGAAAGGAATTATCCTTTTCTTCATGACACAACATGTCATCATGACATGACATTCAATCTTTAATCATTCATACATATAGATGCTAATAATTTAGCATCTTTCACAACAATCGCTATTTTCGTTCAATCACATAAGTTTTATGCTTCACATTTCATGTTTGCTCTTCACCAAGCTTCTCGACACACTTATTCATGCTCACCCATTAATATCTATAATAATTATGTTAATCTAAGCAATTTTATGAATAAATATTAAATTCCCGCAGGGACACAAAATGCCTAATTTAAAGTCACTATAACTTTGTCGTTTTACATCCGTTTGCCTTCAAACTTTGGGGATAAGTTCCCATAACTTTATAGTACTAAAATATTTCATTAAACTTTTATTTCTCTCACTATAAACTTAATATTTTAATTAAATTTAGGGGCTGGACTGCAGCCCTCTCTTGCATTAAATAACGCATTGTGGTAGGAATTAAACGCTAAATTTACGTATATAAATATGCCACGATAAAGAGATATCATTCAATAATCAAAATAATTAAATATTCCTAATAGAGACTTGACTGAGAAAGTGGAGATTAGAGTTCACCCACTAACCCATGCCCGCAAGGGGTCAAAGCATACAATTCACATCTAACAATTGAAATAAATAAAATAATGTGTAATTCTCAACGAATAATCCACATGATCAATTTTCATTATCATAAAACATGAATAATAATATCAATTATAATAAAATATGTCAGCCACTAATACACAACCAATAATCACAAATTCTCACATATTTCAATTCACAAACACAAGGATTAAATGTGCTAGTCTTTAGTAAAATTTTCCAAAACTCATGTAGAAGTTAGATAATTATTATACCTCATAAAAATACATTACTAAGCACTTTTAAACACAACAAATGCCCTGTTTTTCCAGCCATAAAAATTAGTTTAATTTGTTCCTTAAAACACATTTAATTAGCTAGTTTAAGCTCCCTAACATGCACAATTAATTGTCTAAGTTGAGAGATAAAAGCCCCAACCCTTCCCACGAGTAAAACATCATTTAAAACATATTTAAGAGTCAAAAACTCTTTTTCTGCTGCACATATTGCTGTCCAATAATTACTCTAAAAACTTACTTTCAAGACCAAATTTTACATCCAATTTTACTAGTAACATGACCATATGATACCTACAATTAATCATCACCATTTGAACATAGTTACATGTTATAAAAGCACTAATTTACTGCACATATGCTCTGTTTTTCATTATAAATTCTGCACATACAAGTTCCCTTAAGTTATCTAATTTGCTAAATTAAAAATTCTAATGCAGATAGTTTCAACTTTAAATCAATCATAAACCAAAATTAACACTTCCATGAATAGATACATCATTCTCATCAATAATAACTCAACAAAATCCCCTGTTTTGGGCTATTCCAGCAGCCCAAATAAAATAGCATTTTTAAAGCATCAAATCTTCATATTATGCACTCCAAATGGCCTAAAATTAACCCTTACCATATATATAGATAAGAACCACATTTTTCACATTTAAATATTCATTTAAGGCATTAAAAATCCATATAATCACTGCACATAAATTATTTTCGTTCATCACCAAAAACATAGCAAAAAGAGTACCAAATCATCATTTTTGAGCCACCAAACACTCTAGAAATTATACCCATGACATATATATATATATATATATATATATATATTAAAACCACCATTATCAAGCATGGAGAACTCATTTTTAAGGGTTTTAAATTAATTTTAAGCACTATTTTTGTGCAGCTATCAAAACAGAAACATTACACACATATAAATCAATTTTTTCACCATAGAAATCAACAAAAATGGGTTTTAGAAACCCTCCAAGTAAATACAAGTTTCCTTGCATAAATACAACATGAAAAGAAATAAGAAACTCCTCATACCTCTTGTAGAATTTGAAATTATATATATATATATATATATATATATATATATATATATATATATATATATATATATATATATATATATATATATAGGGATTTTGCTAATGCACACCACTCATTTTTTAGTATGAGTGCATTAGCACACTACACAAAAAATTTAGGACAAAAAAATCATCTCTTTTCTCTCTTTTAGTTTAATTTCTTTAGGGATATTACTGTAATTTAATATTTAACTTTTTAAAAATCAAAAAACACATTTCTCTCTCTTCTCTCATCCTTCTCACATAGCCTTTAACCGTCTATTCCACTTCCCCTTTCAATTATCTGGTTCCACAAAATATTTCCAGTTTCTCCTTTTTTTTCATAAGCGTTCATCTTCTTTCATCCACAACAAAAACTCAAATACTTTGTATTATGAAATTTTTTGTAGACTTGATAATTCCGACTCAAATACTTACTATTATGCAATTTTTTTGAATTTGGCATTTCAAAATTTCAATTATCCCTGTAAGCAAAGCTGAAAAAGGAACCCGTGTAGCACATATGTAGAACTAAAAAAAATTCAGCTGGTAAACTTTTAATTTGATCTCCCTTCAACCTCATAGATGCAAACTCAGTTTCTTAAGCTTAAACTGATCAGTTTCAGATAATTGAAAGGGGAAGAGGAACAGATGGTTAAAAACTTAAAATGCTATGTAATCAATTGAACATTAAAAGGTTACATGAGTGGGATGAGAGAGAGGAGAGAGAAATATGTGTTTTTTTTTATAAAAAAAAGTTAAACATTAAATTACAGTAATATCCCTAAAGGAATTAAACTAAAAGAAAGAAAAGAGATGGTTTTTTTGTCCTAAATTATTTGTGTAGTGTGCTAATGCACTCATACTAAAAAATGAATGTGTGTGCATTAGCAACCCCCATATATATATATATATATATATATATATATATATATATATATATATTTCAATTTTCTTTAGCAGAAGCTACTTTTTCTAGCATATGCAATAACACCAAAATTGTTTGGTTATTCTTTTGGAATTTCAGCATAACAATTCTCTAATATTATCTTAATAAGAAAAAGATCCTGCATTGAAAACTCATATGAAACTTTTAAAAGATTTTGTCAAATGGAAACATTAATTTGGTTAATTTGAATTCTCAAATAGACAATTACGACAATGAGTCAAGCACCGATCTCTTACAAATTTACACATTTAGAGTGTATAGATAGATTTTCTGTTATTGTGTCTGTATGGATGAACTTTTTATGACATTATAAAGATATGTCAAATGCAACATCATAAACATTTTTTATTCACTTACTAGTTATCAAATCATGTACTAAAAAATGATTGATTTCGTTATATGAGTAGGCATCATTTGGAAAACAAAAGCTATTATGGAATGCATTCATCTCTTTTGCGGAGAGTGTATAGAGAAATCCATACGCCAAAGGTTGGTCTTCAAACTGCCACCTAGGTTATTATCTCATAAATTTATAGTTTGGATAGTCTAGTTTTATTATCACATTTTCTAACAAATTTAGACTAGTTTTACTACCGTAACAATGAATGCCCTGTTTACTGTGTATATTGTCCTAGGTGTTGGTCACTAAGAGATGACCCAAATTTAATTTGATATCATAATTTCTCTTCTACATCCAGATATTGAAAAGTATGAGGAGGAGGTAAGATGAACATATTGCATCTTGGATTTCAAAATGTATTTTATGTGCATGAAAAACTCATGAACATGGTATTTTGACTTAGGAGGCCATTGACATTGCATGAGGATGAGAGGACTCATAATAAAGAGGTATGACTTTGCTAAAACATTTTTCAAATGTGGATGTTTATTAAAAATAATTCAATTGATTGTTATTGTTGCATTACAATACTAGAGAAAGTAAATGCCTTGATTATCAAACTACTTTTGTTTTTGGCTAACTATCTACTCTTACGTTAAAAATTTGAGTACTCTCTCTTGAACAAGAATTTTTAAAAGTTATTCTCTTATTGAGCTACATGACTTTTCCTACATTAAGTATATCATTTTATTCTTTATATATAATTTTTAATCTCTCTCAAATACCTTTGCTTAAATTTATCTAATTCCAATTTATATATGAATTGAATTTTAAATTTTAACACATCTTATCAAATTGGAGATATTTTTTTTAAAATTAGATTTTTTTTTATATAATAATTTTACTTAAATGTAATCATTCTCAAACTTAATTGACAAATTTGGATTAACACTATCAAATTAATATTTAATTAACACAATTTATTTTCATATTTTATTTCTTCATTTTCAAGGTATTATCTCTTTAGTTTTTTTCCTATATAACAATTTTAAAAGTCTCATCTCTTTAATTTATTCTTATATAATAAATTAAGATCTTCATCGTTAACAATGAGGACATCTCCTAATTATACTTTTTTCCTTAAAAGACACGTGGTTTCATCATTATAATAATGATAATATATAGTCCATAGGAATTTGCCACTATCAATGCAAATTGAATTGGTGATGAAAATATTCCAGATGTGAATAGAGAAATAGGTTCATCTACAAATTGTCACCAGTGTAACACTCTTGTCAGTGCATTAGTGCAGAAAATGCTATTTATATCAGTTAAAAATGACATTTTACATTGGTTGTACAACCGTTATAGATGTAAGCGATATAAAAAGTGATAACTATAAGTTTAAAGAACACACGATAAATGTTAGCGCATGAACTAAAATAAAACATAATTTAGCTAACTTGTCGAAAATTGTATTAATGACCTCCTTCCATGAATCAACAATATTGACGGTGATGACGATGGGCATATGCCTCATGACCTTCTCTCGTATCCGCTATGTAATGACCTGTAAATCTTCCATGATGATACCTGTAAAGGTGGGGGCATGACGTGTAGATGGTCCATAGTATTGCCTAATGCCTATACCTCAACCAAAACCACAAACACGACTCGGGTGCTCTTATCGCCCAATGGCAGTAGCCAATATATCTTGATGCCCATAAGGAACAAAGGATCCTTGCATGCTCTCTTCAACGAGGGAATCCTACAACATATAATTCACAAGCATGTGTAAGACTATGCAAGAATAATGTTAATTACAAGTACAATTGAATATTTACTTATAATCTTGTCAGCCATAATTCATTTTTCTTTATTAATATAGTCTCCCAATTTTTTTTGTGGGGCTTTCTTCCATTTTTCATTGTGTTTGCATGGAGATGGAGGATCAACAACTAATGAAGGATCTGATTGGGATGCTTCTTCAAGTTGTTTCACCTTTTCTTGCATCATGTTCTTCAAGTTGTTTCCTAGGGGCTATCAGTTGCTTGAGGAGAAGATGATGCAAGAAAAGGTGAAACAAATTGAAGAAGCATCCTAATCAGATGCTTCGTTAGTTGTTGATCCTCCATCTCCACCCAAATGCAATGAAAAATGGAAGAGTCTAACAAAAAAAATTGGGAGACTATATTAATAAAGAAACACATTATTGATGACAAGATTGTAAGTAAATATTCAATTCTACTTGTAGTTAACCTTATTCTTCCATAGTCTTACACGAGCTTGTGAATTATGTTGTAGGATTCCCTCGTCGAAGAGAGCACGCAAGGATCCTTTGTTCCCCATGGGTGTCAAGATATCTTTGACTATTGTCATTGGGCGATAGGAGCACCCTAGTCGTGTCTGTGGTTTTGGTTGAGGTATAGGCATTAGGCAATACTATGGACCATCTACACGTCATGGCCCCACCTTTACAGGTATCAGCACGGAAGATTTACAGGTCATTACATAGCGGATACGAGAGAAGGTCACTCAACAGGTAGAGCTTAGAGAGGAGTTTTCACAACAGTTCCAATAATGAAATATAGAGAAATACACTAGAAGGGGGGTTGAATAGTGTATTTAAAATTTCTTTGAAAAACTTTAGCTAATGTGAAGATAGTGTATCTTTACGTTTTACAAGAACTTAGTAAAACAGAAAATCAAGCTATCGTCCAGCAGATTAAAAACAACAGTCCAAAGAAACTACTCTTCTTCGTTTTCGTTAGAATACACGTAATAGATAAACTTAGATAAAATGTGTATAGAAACCCTTTCGTAGTATGTTGAAGAGATAGTTTAAAAGAAATGCAAGTAAGCTAGAAAGCGAGAGAATAGAACACTTAGTTTTATACTGGTTCACTCAACTGAGCTACGTCTAGTTCTCCTTCAAAAACTTTTGAAGGGTTCTACTAATCAAGATCTGATTACTCTCAAGTATTCTAACCTTGCCACTTCTGGCTACAAGTATTCTCTAGGCCACTTCTGGCACACCTTTAATCTCTCCTTGAGATTAAACACAAAACCCAAGTATTCTTTAACACTAAGCCACTCCTGGCTTTCCAAACAGAATAGTTTGAGAGTAGAAAGTAAGACTTAACTCTCACAGAGAGGATATTACAGTAAGTACGAATATACAGAATCGCTTAGCAAAGCTAAGATGAATGCTCTTTTTGCTTAAGTATAGATCGTCCAGTTGTTTTGACAGGGATTCAGCTCTTTATGAATTTTTCGTCAGTCTGATATGTGAGCTCATTCTTCTATATATAGGTAGCTTGTTGAAAGGTATCCGTTGAGGGATCTGTTCCTTTTCCAAGAGCGGTTCTTTCTATAGCATATGACCGTTGTCACGTTTTGACTTAGGATGGAGAGATGGAAGTGACAGCCGTACTTGTAGCGCCTCTCCTACTTGTACTTTTTCTGCAGAGAGAAGCTTCTTCTCTTCCTGTTCAGTACTATTCGAAAAAATCAAATAGAATGGCATGTTAAAATATGAGAGAGTGATCGTTGCCTTATATTGAATCAACATTGAAAACGTATTTAAGATAGAAACTACAGAGAAGGTTATTCAAACGTTGGACGCTTGCTCTCACAGGAGCATTGGACGCTGCCTGTAGAATTCTTACAAAAAACATTTTGGACGCTTTTCTTATTAAAAGCATAAAGTCCAGGTTTGAGAGATACTATACCATTGCGGAATTGGACGACGTAAATCCTATAACACTCAAACTAGATCATTAGATACTTCAAAATTTATCCTTTAGTTGTTATCATCAAAACCGAAATACGAGGGGTTGGACATCGTCCAAGGTCTTAGAACCTAACAAATAATAGTTGGCGTCTCTAGGTCTTTCCCAGCGAAATATGGATGTAGAGCTAGTAGTACCTCATTCTCCTAATCCTGTGAGCTCAAAGGGGAGTTGTGTTGCTCATGATACATTAGGGGAAGACAATTACACTCATATCTCAAATCAATGTGAGTTGTATGTTGATGTTGATCCTCCTTATTTAGTGGCAATTGGCAAAGTGTACAATCTAGGTTCAACAATACACCACAAGATAATACAAGATGATAATGTAAGGGTGGTGGTTGAAGAGTTTTGAGATACAGATGCTTGAGTTCCTCTACCCACTGATGAGGTTCAAATAGTGGAGCAGGCCCCTAATCACTTCATTCGGTGGCCGAGAAGACTTGTGAAGTCTATTTCAGCCAAGGTATTCATAATCAATTGTTTACTTATGTCTTTCTCCATTTTTAGTTGCAATGACTTAATAGTGTTTACTAATATTGTTTTACCTTTGTTGTTTAGGCTATGGAGAGATCTAGCAAAGATGTTCCACAAAAAATATTGGTAGTAAGCAAAATTGGGAAGGATCCTGTATAGCTACCTTGGGATCCTTATGTACTAAGCAGGCCCTCTACCATGCCATTTTATATCCATCAAAAGGATACTTTGGAAGTATATATGGGTAGAGAGATGCTAAACATCTTGGATATATAGTTATTGTTGATGTAAGTACAATTAATTTGTAAAGAAGTTAGCTAATTAAGTATCAATTTATTATAATTAACATTTATTTCAATATCTTAGGTATTTACATCGCTTATGTATTGATAAGAAGAATGCACATATTTATGGTTTCATGGACCCGCAATCCATTCAGAGTGTTGGGAATAAGGTACCAAAAGTTCAAAGCTACTTACAAAGTAGGCTACATTAAGGCAAAAAACAGTGTTACCATGCACCTTACTTGTGTTCTTAAGTACAAGTAGTTTACAAATTATTTTAAATTATGTGTCACTTTTCACTAATTGTTCTCAAATGTAGGAACCACTGACAATTATTGAGTATTTGTTGCAAGAAAAATATTGTGGTGGTGGTGTGTTCTTTGCACAAGAAGACGATAAACAAAGAAATGAAAACCTTAGCTAATTAGTAAGCTTTTATTTCTAAGACATTTGTTTTTTGATGTTGTATAACTCTAAAACCTATAATTCAATTCACATGATTATTTTCTTATGATAAAGCTATGGACAAATATTAGAGGTTGGTGGGTTTCCAGTCAGGATCTAGAAGGAAGCCTACACGGATTTTGCCCCATGTAAGTAGTGTACAACTTGACAATCAATTACAATTTATAATACTTTCTTTAATAGTCACTAGTTATGCTTAAATTCGATATTCATTTGTAGTGTCAAACGCAATTTGTCGGTTATGAGTGTGGGTATTATGTCATGAGGCATATGTGTTGGCTGATATCTGATTGCTTAAAGAAGTTTTGTAATTAGCCTTTTTGGTTTTGATTTTGATCTAGATATAATACTTTTTGGGCCAAGCTTTGTATATAAACATTGGTTCCTGTATTGATTGTTTTAGACTAGGCTTGTGTGTTATTAGATAGTTCAAACTTAGATTCCATTATATAGCCAAAGTCTAACAAAAGTAACTAAGCCTTTAAAAACTGATGTTTTCAAAAAACAAAGCAATTTAATTTATTCCGGATTTGTTTTAATCGATTAAATATTGTTCAAACTTAGTACTGGGAGTTTCCTAGTTACTAATTTAATCAATTACCCATCGGGATAATCGATTACATTGAGTAACCAAGGATGAATGAAACTTGGTTTCTAAAGAAACATGAATCGTCTATTTTAATCGATTACTCTTTAGATAATCGATTACAACATTTAAAGTTCAATTTCTAAGGAAAATAAGTGAAGCCTGATTTAATCAACTACTATGAGTTGTAATTGATTAAATCGTTCATATTTCCACTCCAAAACTGATGAAGAACATAATAATCGATTACAGTGATATTTTAATCAATTATTTCTGTTAAAATTTGAAAAATTGTAAGTAACCTCATCTTCTCTCAAGTCATAACAACTCACTTTTGAAAACATACTCTTGGACTTCTGAGACGGGACTACCGAGGTATTTTTAGCTTGTTTGATCACTGCATTACCAGATTTTCATTACTCATCACACAAGATAAAAGGCTTAATGATTCTCTTGGATTTTCTTTGAGCTAAATGATGGAGATCTACACATAAAGGTGTATTCTATCCATAATATTTTTGCTTTCATTTTAGATTTAGGTTCCAATATAGAGTTTCTCAGGTTCTTTGTAGAAGGAATTTTTCCAGCATTTTTGAGATATCATTGGAGTGGATGTCTTCGAGTCTGTAAGGCAATTCTTTACTCAAAGCTAGCTTCTTCCTAATATTAACTCTAATTTGGTTGTGTTAATTCCTAAAGTGTAGGGTGTGGATGTGATTGAAAAATACCGGCCAATAGCTTTGGCAAATTTTCTAATGTATTGGAACCACTTCTGAAGTGGTCAATCTTTTGCGTAGTAAATCATATCTTACGATAAAGATAGACATTCACAAAGCCTTTGATACACTAGATTGGCGGTTTTGTTGAACATGCTGGAAGCTTTTGGTTTTAATCATACTTTTCATCGTTGGATTAGTGCGATTCTTCATTCAGCCAAGCTATCTTCTATGGTAAATGGTAAGCCAACGAGCTTCTTTGCTTGTAAGAGAGGTTTGCGACAGGGCGATCGGTTATTGCCATTACTCTTTTGATTTGTTGAGGAGGTGTTAAGTAGGGGCATTTCAATGTTTGTTTAGAATGGCTTAGTGCACCCTATTGCTGGTCCTATTTGCAGATGATATTATGATCTTTTGCAAAGGTCATAAACAAAGCTTGTCAAATATGAGGGATCTCCTAAAAGCATTCAGAGAAATTTCTGGACAGTGGGTTAGTGCTAATAAGTGTCATTTTTGGATAAGGTTCCCTTCTCTCCATTATAGGTAGGAACCAATCAGTTAAGTCCGTTATTCAAGGTATGCTCCTCCATGGCTTCTTTATTTATGCATGGCCTTTGGCTTTATTAAAAGATATGGATTGTTATATAAGCAACTTCATCTGGTCTGGGGATATTAGCAAGAGAAAGGTTGTTACGGTGGCATGGAATGCACTCTGCTCCCCTTTTGCTTCTGGTGTCTTAGATTTCAGAGAGCTAAAGAGAAAGAGTATAAAAGAGAGAAGTAAAAGATTGAATATTATTATCCCCACTAAACAACTGATTACATTACTGTATTTATAGAGACAGTTGTCTATATGATAGCTGTCAAAACTAACTCTTACTTAAGTGACTTAACTATAACTACCTGAGATTGCAGTTTTGTAACTGCATCTCTTACAGTACACTCTAATACCCCCCCCCCCCCCCACAAACTCAAGGTGGGTGTGACTTTGGTAAAGTCTCAACTACATTGAGTTTGGTCCTTAAGAATAAAAAGCGTGTTGGTGAGAGAGGTTTGGTCAATGCATCCGCCCATTGATCTAGTGCAGGCACATGTTGGACTTGAAGCTGTTTGGCTAAGACTCTTTCTCGAACAAAAAAGATATCGATTTCCATATGCTTTGTCCTGGCATGAAGAACAGGATTGTGTGATAGAGCAACAACGCTTTGGTTATCACAAAAGACTTGTGGAGTAAAGAAAGTGACCCCCAACTCAGACAGTAAAGTCTGTATCCACAGAATTTCTGCAGTAGTCTGGGCTAAGCTTTTGTATTCTGCTTCGGTAGTGGACCTAGCAACCACTTGTTGTTTTCAGGACCACCAAGAGATTAAGTTAGGGCCAAAGAATATGGCAGCACCAGATGTTGATCTTCTATCATCAATATCAGACGCCCAGTCAACGTCACAGAAGGCTTGAATAGTGAAAGGTTGTGTTGAGATAGTTGGTTTTAGATGTAGACCACAGTAGATAGTTCCCTTGAGATATCTCAGAATCCTTTTAACAGCAACCCAATGAGACTCAAGAGGGTTTGCCATAAATTGACAAACTTTGTTAACTGCAAAATTGATTTCAGGCCTAGTGATAGTAGTATATTGGAGAGCCCTAACTATTGAACGATACAAAGTAGGGTCATGAAATAAATCTGATCCAGACTTGGTCAGCTTGCAAGTTGAAGTTATAGGAGAAGAGATTGATTGGGCTTCAGTCATCTTTGTCTTCTGAAGTAGATCCCTAATATATTTGCTTTGAGTAAGAACAAGAGAGTTATTTGTGAAAGATTTTACTTCAATCCCCAAGAAATAGTCAAGTTTGCCAAGTTGCTTTAGAGAAAAGCTGAAATTGAGTTTGTTAGTGAGTTGCTAAATCAGTTCAGAAGAACTACCAGTAATAATGATATCATCAACGTATACCAGTAGGTAAACAGTGTGAGAATGAGCTTGATAGACAAATAAGGAGGGATCACACTTACTGGATCGAAAACCAAACTGAATTAGAGTAGACTGGAGGCGATCAAACCACTATCGAGGGGCTTGTTTAAGCCCATAGAGAGCTTTATTAAGCCGACAAACTAAGGTTTTGTCCGATTTTCAAACCCAGGGGGCTAAGTCATGTAAACAGTTTTAGTAAGCAGTCCATTGAGGAAAGCATTGTTAACATCTAACTGAAAAATATCCCACTTAATAGACAAAGAGAGAGTGAGAATCAGCCGAATAGTGACACGCTTTATGACAGGAGGAAAGGTTTTATGAAAATCAAAACCATGAACTTGGTGAAAACCTTTTGCAACCAGCCGAGCTTTATATCTATTTACTGTACCATCAACATTTTCTTTTATTCGGAATACCCATTTACAGCCAATAGCTTTTCTATTAGGTGGCAATTGATCTAAATCCCATGTGTTGTTATTTATGAGAGCCACATATTCTTGTTGCATGGCTGAAAACCAATTGGCATCATTTAAGGCTTGCTTTACATTCCTTGGTTCACAGTGTGTCAGAAAGAGAGATGGAAGAAGTCTTGGCTTATGTATGCCAGACTTGGACCTAGTTTGCATAGGGTGAACATTAAGAGGTCTAGAGGGGGACTGTACATTTTATGACAGGAAAGACATAGATTGTGACTGAGCAGAGTTTGTGTGAGACGGTGCAGGACCAATTTGAGAATTACCACCATCAATAGGTGGATCTGTTTGAGACTGAGTGTTATCAGTAGGTTGATCAGGATAGGACTAGACTGAACAGGACTAGAACTAGAATGCTGAGGGGAAGACTCAATGGAATTAGTAGAATTAGGTGTAGTGACCTGTGGGACAATAGGGACAGTGTTTGTGTTGGGTGATATAATGGTATGTTGGCTACAGGAAAAGGAGTGGATGAAGGTGATGATGTAGGTACAGAAGGAGGGTCAAACAACTCAGTATAAGGGAATCTAAACTCATTAAACATAACATCTTTCGAAACAAAAACTTTTCCTGTGGGGGACAGCCATTTATAGCCCTTGTGACTAGTGGAATATCCCAAAAAGATGCATTCATGAGACCTAAAACTCAATTTGTGACTGTTGTATGGTCTAAGAAAGGGAAAACATGCACAACCAAAGGTTTTTAGAAAAGAGTAATCAGGATTTTGGTTAAAAAGGGTTGTATAAGGGACAGCAAAATTGAGAGATGCTGTGGGAAGCCTATTTATAAGATAAACAGCAGTAGTAAACGCAAAGTCCCAAAACTTTAGGGGTAAAGAAGCATGATGCAGTAATGTAAGGCCAAGTTATACAACATGTCTATGTTTTCTCTCAACAACACCATTATGGTGATGTGTGTGTGGACAAATAAGTCTGTGATTAATGCCAAGGTTAGCTAAGTAAGTAGCTAGAGGTCTGAACTCTCCCCCAGTCAGTTTGTAAACTTTTAATTTTGGTGTTGAATTAAAGTTCAGCCATGGTCTTAAATTGTTGGAAAACAGTGAATGTTTCAGACTTATTTTTAAGTAGATAAATCCAGGTATATCTAGAATAGGCATCAACAAAGGTAATGTAGTAGAGAAAGCCATTCATGGAGGGAATGTGAGAGGGACCCCAAAGATCTATACACCAATTCTAAAGGGGAATTATAAACTGTTTCAGATATAGAAGAGGGAAGTCTGTGAGACTTTCCTACACAACAAGCAGAACAGAATTCAACATCACCTTTATTAGAACAGGGTATATTACAATGATTCAAAACAATTTTGAGTACATGAAGATTGGGGTGGCCAAGTCTATTGTGCCACAATGTACTAGGTTTATTACACATATGTACATCAGAACTAGAAACATAACAGGAAACTACAGCAGCTGAGGGTTCTTGTAGCTTGATATTTGGAAAGGAGTACAATCCATCAGGTCCAACACACCCTTGAAGCAAGAGCTCATTGGTAACCTGGGATTTGATAGCACAAAAGCTGGAATGAAACTCAAAAAAAAGAAGACATCATTATCCTTAGCAAACTTACTGACACTAATCCATTTTTTTTGTTATAGAAGGAACATGTAAAAGATGATTGAGAGACAAGGAGACATTAGAGTTATAGGGAGACACAAAACTAGAGGAACCAGAGGAGTTAATGTGCAAACCTTGGCCATTGCCAATGAAAATTTGATCAGGACCTTCAAAAGGTCCTTGCTATTGAATGTGCTGAGATTCACTTGTGACATGGAATGAAGCACCTGAATCAGGGATCCAAGTTGAAGGAGGCTGAGACTGAGGATTTGCATTTGTCAGCATAGCACTTGGAGGTAATCCAGTATTGGAACTAGTCTAAAACTGAGAGGGAATCGAGGGCCTGTAGTTGCTGTTTATCCAAGTATTAGAAGGGCGATGAGTAGTGTTTTGTCCAAAGGCACCATGGAAATTATTCTGAGACTGATAAGCTTGATTAAAGTTCTGATAGTTCTGTCCTGAAGTATCTTATAAGGTCAGTGCAGAATTTAGTTGATAGTGTTGATCGAAGCGATAGTAGCAGAACGAGGTAGTGTGTCCAAACTTGAGGCACACTTGACACTGAGTATTAGCAAATCGGCCTCCACGGCCGCGACCACCACCGCGCTGGCCACCGTGACCATAGCCAGTTCCACGGCCAAAACCACTGTGACTGTTAGATTGAAAATTATCAAAATCGGACATTTACGAAGTTTTGTTTGGCATACCATAGTTATCAGAGTTAGGCGATGAAGTAGAATTAGGGTTCGTCGGAGCAATTTAGGACAAATTGATTGACGGAGAATCAAAGATAAGTTTCTTATGAAACTTCTGCAATCAAGATTCGTGAGCAAGAAGGAGTGCTTCAACCTCTTCAATTGGAAGAGGTTCGAAGTGGCTTTCAATAACAGAGATTACAGAACCATAATCTTGTGGTAGACCTTCGAGGATAACATCAACATGTTCTTGATGCGAAATTGGATTTCCTACAGAAGCGAGAGAATCAGCAATAGCTTTAACACGAAGAAGAAACTCAGTTCTCAATTGCCTAGCTTTCGGGAATGCTTGTTTGTGAAAATACTCATGAATCTTCTCCCAAACTTTGTACGAGTGAATAGATCCTAAGATTCGTGAAAGAAACGATGACGATAGCATCGATTGGAGCCAAGTTAGAAGAACTTGATCTTGTTGCTCCCACGCTGAGTAAGCAGGATTCTCATTCTCTACAGCGCGATCTTCTTCAGAGAGAAATCGTGGCGGAATCGAAGGATTTGCAATGAACCTTTGAAGACGATGCGACTTGATAACTGGTTCGACTTGTTGTCTCCACAGAAGAAAATTGGAATCATCGATTTTTTCTGTAATAGCGTGAGAAAAGGTTTGAGGAGCGGAAGAGGTGGGAAGAGAATTGTTGCTTGCGGCCATTGTCGATCATAGAGCTCTGGATACCATCTTAGATTTCAGAGAGCTAAAGAGAAAGAGTATAAAAGAGTGAAGAAGTAAAAGATTGAATATTATTATCCCCACTAAACAACTTATTACATTACTATATCTATAGAGACAGTTGTCTATATGACAGCTGTCAAAACTAACTCTTACTTAAGTGACTTAACTATAACTACCTGAGATTGCAGTTTTGTAACTGCATCTCTTACAGTACACTCTAATATGGTGGATTGGGAATTCAGTCACTTAAAAGCATTAATTGAGCTGCATATTAAAATTATGCTGGAGCTTTGTTATCCCCCAAAGCCAGATTTTTTAGGGGATCTAATATGGTCTCCTATTATGTAAATTCATCCATTTGGCCTGGCATCTGTCTTTGGCTACCTACTATGTGTGATAATTTGCGATGGCAGTTGGGGGATGATACTTTTATTGCTTTCTGGTCGGATAAATGGCTATAACCCCAATTACAGATATTGCTAATATCTTGAGTCATATTGGTGGTGGGCTTAAGGCTCGGGTTAGTGATTTTATTGTGGATGGTTCTTGGCATATTCTGCTTGAATTGCAGTAGCACTATCCTGTGATATGTCAGGATATTTAGCAAATAATCATTCCTGCGTATCCTAAACCTGATAAGCCAGTATGGTCTCCCTCTCATTTGGGAGAAATGTTGTTTAAAGAAGCTTTTCTCTTTACCACCAGTGGTTTCTTGGGCAAAATTGATTTGGCGGTGTTGTATGGTTGTGTCCATATGTGCTCACTGTGGGAGGGCTTCGGAAACATCAGAGCATTTATTTTTGTCTTGCCCATATGCACTTGTTTTTGGTACGGAGTATCCACCTAATCTCCATCAGGAAATCTGACTGGCCACCTTTAGTGGGGTTCTCTCCTCCCAACCACATTTTTTTCATCCACAAGACTTGAACCCAAGACCTTGCTTAAGGGGACCGAGTCCTGCACCACTCGGACCAATGACTCGTTGGTTATGCACTTGTAGTATGGCAATGGCTAAATGGCGTTCTAAAAAGAAGTGTTGATTTGTCCTTGCCGATGGCTTTATTGTCTGTTTGTAAGCAAAGTTATAGCACTCAGGTTTTGGATGTAGTAGTTGCTGGTATAGTGAATGTGTTGTGGTTCTTGTGGACCAGCAGGAATCGTCTTAGGTTTGAGAACATTTCTAAGCCGTAGAATATAATATGCTCAAGAAGATAGTGGCTGCAGCAGCCTTGGCTGGCAATTTTTCCAAGGACACTATGTTCTCAAGTATAGATGAGTTTGCTATCATAAAGCGCCCATCATCAAATAGGTGGTTTGGTGCCCTCCTTCTCTAGACTGGATAAAGGAAAACACTTGGGCCCTTTTCTTTCCATCTTGGTGTATCATCATCGCTACATGCTGAGTTAATAGGAGTGATGACGGCATTTGACATTGCAGTGGATCATAATTGGTGGCCTCTTTGGTTGGAAACTGGCAGTTGAGGTATTTCAGAAATCGGAGTTAGTCCCTTGGCAGCTTAGGAATCAATGGGATAATTGTGTTTTCGATGCTAAGTCCAGGCAGTTTGCAATATCGCATGTGTTCAGAGAAGGTAACAGATGTGCTGATAGAATGGCAGCTTATGGACTTACTCATGATGGGTTTCTCCGATAGAATGGCACACAAGGTATTTCTTTAGAAATCGTTTTGGCCTGCCTTTTTTGGATTTTGTTTTCTAGCATGCATGAGTTTGGTTTGGTCCCCTCATGCTCCTGTATTGGTTCTTCTTTTTTTTTTTAATTAAAATTAGTGATATGTAGCATGAGAGTTCTTTCTCTCTCTTGGTGCCAGCCTAGTTGGGATTAGGGGAGTTAACCAGATGCTTTAGCATATCTCGCATTATTAAAAAAATAATTTAAATTTACTTATATATATAGATTTTTGAAATAAATTTTTAAACTAGTTTTCAAAATCATAATTAATTTACAGAATTGTGTAATAGTAGTATTATTTTACATTAATATTTCTTTTGAATTCTGATTGAATTAAATATATATTTTTAAAATATATTATAACAACTAATTTTTAAATCTTAATCAACTAACTAAATTGTGGCTTATTATATAAGAAAACAAATATATTTATTTATATATTTATAAGAATATTAGATAGATAACAATAAACTATTATTTTAATCTATGCATTGCACAAAATAAAAAATAAAAGTTTATTTTATACAACTAAAATTTAATTTACAAGAAACATGTTAGGACTCAGGAGAGTAAAATTCACCATCGCATGAGAGGAGTGTATTTAAACAAGAGTAAATGTGAAGGAGAGTGGGGAGAGTGAAGGCCTGAGAAAGCAGATAATCTTACACATTTATATATACAAGGAGGGAGATGTTACATTAATATTTCTTTTGAATTATAATTATCTTATATATAGATTTTTAAAATATATTTTTTAAACTATTTTTCAAAATCTTAATTAATTAACAAAATTATGTCATATTATATACGAAAAAATCTTTTTATTTATATAATATCATTGAATCTTACTTTAATATTACTTTTGACTTCTATTCTTCTTATATACTTATATATGGATTTTTAAATCTTAATTATTTATCAAAATTGTGTCAAACCATATAAGAAAAGATCTATTAACTCATACATTTGTACAAATATTACATTAATATTTCTTTTGAATTCTAATATACGTACACACACACACACACACACGTATTTTATAACAATTTCTGTAAAATCTTAATCATTTAATAAAATTGTATGATACTATATAAAAATATATTTATTTATATATTTGTATGAATATTATATTAATAACATTAAATGTTACATTAATATTTATTTTGAATTATAATGTGCTTATATATAGATTTTTAAAATATTTTTTTAAACTACTTTTTTAAATCTTATTTAATAAGCAAACTATTTTTAAAAAAAATATTAAAAATATATTCTATAAACTATTTATTTAATTAATAAAATCTTATTTTATAAATTATCTAATAATATATTATGTATTATTTAATGCTTTTATAACACTCTATGGGACATTTTTTTTAAATCAAGGTAAATTATATACATATAAACAGAATAAAATATTGAGTAGAATTAATATAAAAGGTAATTTCAAATTCTAAATAAAAATGTTGATTTGTTTTAAGTTCTGATTTTCACTTGTATAGTTAAAAAAGAAATATTAAAATGGTATAAACATATTAGGTATCTTAATTAATTAAATTTGTCGTGTTCAAGTATCACACGTCACAAGACACAACAAATGGCACAAAAAGTCAAATCTCAAAACTTTCTGCTTACTTTACCCTGTCTCCTATCACCTACATATACTTGTCCCTCCTCACCTTGAAACCCAGTTCACTACTTCACTACACTTCACTGCTCTCAGCGCTTTCTCAGTTTCTGTTCTGTTTCGTGTGTTACAACCTACGATGTAAATTGTAGTAACTAACCACCACCATGAATTCCAACATTGATTTTACTAGAGCTTTCACTTTAGACTGATTTGTTGCTAGTGTTGAAGATAGATACTGTGAAAAGTTGTCAAGTGCAAAGCCCAGTTTTTCGTTTATGCCTGTGGAAGGGGGTTACAAATGCACAATAATATTACCACCTAATGCAGCTATCCTAACAATAACAGGTCCTTCAGGAAAATATATTCATTTGGCCAGGGATCATGCATGTTTCGAAGCTTGTAAGAAGCTGCATCAAATGGGCACCTTAAATGATCATCTGTTCCATTTATTCAAGATCCTTAACAAGGTGACCATATTATCAAGAACGAAGAATCAAGTTGGTCCAGGTATATTTTTTCTGCTAATTAATTTTCTTTTTATCTTCGTTTATACATTATGGTGAAATATTTCTTTTAGTTCGAAATTTGCATACATACCTCAGACTTCCCAAACAATGATTGTGCATATTCCAAATATCATTTGCAATATTTAAAATACAGTTTTTGTCCTTTATGGCTGCTTTCATCATCACTGCACAAGTTGATTTCATATTAAATACTTATAAAACATCACCACCCTATATTTTGTTTGGAAATAACCACTATGAACTTCTGAATCTAGGTGGCAAAAGATTTGATTTTTCAAAATAATATGACTAAAATTAAACCTTATGATTAAATTAGTTTCATGTTTGGATTTATTTACTGAAAAGTGATTTCAACAAAATATGTTTATTTGGTTTGTGTAAGAATTGATTTTGGATGGCAACAGATTATTTTTTTGTCAAAGTTGTGAAATAATCAATAATAAAAAAGCTTCAATTTCATAAATTTTATGAAAAAAGTTGTTTTTACCCTAAAAACATCAACTTTTTGTCTTTTGGGGCCACCATGACATTGGTGCAAACAAGAACAAACATGATATTTAGCCAGTGATGATAACAACATAATCACATCACCTCATGATACCATGATATTGTATTATTGAGATCAACAGTAACCTATCTGCTGAAAGTCCTTTCGATGGATGCAATGGAAAATTGAAGGAATACATTACCTTCTCGGATTATTTTAGCAAAAGTTGCATAGTTTGTTTTAATCCACCTCCTACTGATGGTTTTGCTTGCCTTGTCATTCCTACATAATTTGATCAGGTGTGGGATTACGCTGAGACATCAAGGACAACCTCTGTTACGATTGAAGCAAAGTCATAATAATCCACACAATCTTCTTTTTAACTTCCACGAGGAAGGTTAGTTGTTCATTATTGAAGTTTTCATCGTGTGAGTCTGAAATGCTGTTCGAAATTCCTGTATTATGATTTTGATGAAATTTCATTTAGAATTAAACTCTACCCTTTCCTCGAAGTTGCCATATGGTATTACATTTTACATTAAAAAAAATTGATAGCGGATATGAGCTTCTCTATTACTTTTTGTCTTGATAGAATTTATGAGAATCCTTGCATGCACCATGTTAAAGTTAGATTATGATATTTTCTTTGAGTTGAGTAGATGCACGAGGCAAGTCATCACAAATTGGCCCACAACCTCAAGAATGCCAGCACACGTTCACATTCTACCTGAGCATCTATGTGTTCTTTATGTTAAAAGAGATGAGTTGAATTCACTGTACTTGCTCCCATCTCTGATGTACTGCATTTAATCTTTAATGTTATCCAGTCAGCGTAGAGAAAAGATAAATGGTCAAATTAGCAATTTCTACAAGTGCAACATACATAGCTCACTGGTTTGTCTAATATATGATTTTTGGATAAAATTCTTGATTTCTATTTTCATTGTGATAATTATGCATTTTTTTTCTTTTTATAAATGTTAGATTCTAGAATCACTTATAAATTTGAGATGTAGTGGAAATTTTTCAATGGAACATCTTGAGTTGCTAGGAGATTCTGTTTTGAATCATGTGGTGAGTTGTCACCTCTCTCTTAAATATCCTAAGAAACATGAAGGACAATTATTTGTCATGCGATCATCGGCTATTTGTAATACAACCCTACATAAACTGGGGACAGATTGAAAATTACAGGTATTCTTTACTGTTATTTATGTTATTTAAAGGCTCACGAGATTTGGACATCCAGTACTGATAATCAATTGTGAGAAAAAAAAATGACTCGTGATACAATCAAAATCTTGACCAAATGATGAAAACTCTGATACCATTTAAAGACCTATTGAATGATTCATTAGGTGCAGGCACTGGAATAGCTTTTGTTTCTAGCAATAACAATTCTACACCATGCATTTATTTACGCCATTAATGTTATTTGTCTATTATTATGGATGTATCATTATGGTTTTTTAGTATTGGAATGAATTAATCGCTGGTTATTTTGTCAAAAGTAACCACTGCTTGCCCACTAGTAAAAATCCCATTATGATACAAAAATAAAGGTAGGAATTACAAAAGCAACATATATGGGCCAGGCATTGAAAGGAGTTTTCTTAAATTTATACTTTTTCTAAGTGCAAACTTTAATCTGTTGAAAATGATCATTAACTCGAGTTACCAAATGTAAATATATATGATTTCAAATATTGGAACTGATACATCTGTAAAAATAGACAAGAAACATTAATGGCATAAATAAATGCATGGTGTAGAATGGTATTTGCTAGAAACAAAAGCTATTCCAATGCCTGCACCTGATTAATCATTCAATAGTTTTTTAATGGTATCAAAGATTTCATCATATAGTACTGGATGTCCAAATCACATGAGCCTTTAAAGAATTCCTGTAATTTGTGATCTGTCCCTAGTTTATGTAGGGTTGAATTGCGAACAATCGATGATCATATGGCAGACAATTCTCCTTGATGTTTCTTAGGATATTTTAGAAAGAGGTGACATCTAACAACATCTTTCTAAACAGAATCTCCTAGCAACTCAAGACATTCCATTGAAAATTTTTCACAACATCTCATAGTTGTAAGTGCTTCTAGAATCTAACATTTATAAATAGAAAAAATGCATAAGATTATCATAATGAAAATAGAAATCAACAGGCAATGAGTATATTTTTTCCAAAAATCATATATAGGACAAACCAGTGAACTACGTATATTGCACTTGTTGAAGTTGCCAAATTGGCATTTATCTCTTCTTCTCTAAGCTGACTGGATAACAATAAAGATTCAATACGATACATTAGAGTTGGCAGCAAGTGTAGTGAATTCAACACATCCATTTTAGCATCAACAATGCATAGAAGCTCACGTGGAATGTGAATGTGCGCTTGCATTTTTTAGGTTGCGGGGCCAATTTGTTCTGACTTGTCTCGTTCATCTACCCAACTCAAAGAAAATATCATAATCAAAGTTTAACATGGTGCATGCAAGGATGCACAAAAAAGTAATAGGGAAGCTCATGATCAAGGGAGAGGGTAAATTTTAATTTTAAATGAAATTAAATCAAAATCATAACACAGAAATTCCAAAAAGCATTTAAGAGCCACTAGATGAAAACTTCAATTAGGAACAACTAACCTTCCCTCTGGAAGTTAAAAAGAAGTTTGTGTGAATTATGACTTTGCTTCAATCATAACAGAGTCAGTCCTGAATGTCTCAGTGTAATTCCATACCTGATCAAATTTTGGTTTAGTAAAAAATATTCAAAGTATAGGAATGGCAAGGCAAGCAAAACCATCATTAGGAGGCAGGATAAAACAAATTATGAACCTTTTGCTGAAATAATCCAAGAAGGTAATGTACCCTTTCATTTTCTGTTGCATCCATCGAAAGGACTTCCAGCAGATAGGTTATTGTCGATCTTAATAATACAATATATTTTCCCAGTGTGAATGGCCAAAACTACTGTGTCTCTTATATTATTATCATCAACCACACAATTAGCAAAGTGAATCTTTTTTGTCCCTACACATTCCATCTCTGATGAACTGGTATCATGAGGTGATGTGATTGTGTTGTTATCATCACAACCTCTAGTGACCAAGGAAAATTTCCTCCTTAAAAATTCATTTGCAGAAGCACAAGAATTGATTCCATGCCAATTTATTTGCAAAGATCCTTCACGGATACCATTCAATGTCTCAAGTAGTAGAAGCAAATATAAGTGTTTTGGGCTCCACAATGATTTTGGGTCTTTTCGAACAAAAAATTTCCTTTCCCCTCCTGCTGATTTGGACTGAACAACCAATCTCCCAAACAAACCATTTAAAATAAGCTTATGGAGGCATTTTGCTTTCATCATGTAGTAGAGAACAATCAACAAAGCATTGAGTTAACTTCCAAAATATAATCAAAATAATGCTATATCAATATATAAAACCTTTTTTTAAACCTGTTCAGCATCCAAATCAACTTGCCCACACGAAAAGATGGAAGCTGTCACGATCTTTGAGACTAAATGAAGATCTAATTCTACATTTCCCGCATCATCATCAACCTTTGACTCAATCAACAGAATAAACCCAGAGTATATTTTTTTCCAGCAGAAAATAGAAAATATATTAAAGAAAAAGAAAAACAGAGCAACAAAACATGGGGGACCAAGCCAATACCCATGAAAAAAAAAGGCAAGATAATCTGTAGCTAGGAAGACCTAAGCTAAATCTATAGAAATCCTCCAAACAAAGAGGAGCATGATAACATCAAGAAGAGCTATGATGTTGTATGCCACTATAAACTAAAATAAACTGCTTGTGGAAAGGAAAAGATGAGTCCTATACAAGCTAAAAAAGATGCCAACTGTTAGAGGTGCATCACCCTAAAACAGCAAGCTTGAGATGCAGCATCTAAAAGTCGACTCAGCTGCTGAAAAAATGCAGCAGCAGGCTACAAAACTACAAACTCTAAAATAGAAACGAAGATTACAATCCCTGTTAGATAAAAGGACTAAAATAGCACATCCCTATCTATCCAAAGGAGAGACATCACCAAGCAAAACAAGTCAAACTGGCTTGCAAAAAAAACACTGTAGGACTGAACATAAATAGAATGATTATTTTTTCCTGGAAGTCCTCTTGCGCTGAGTGGTTGGAAGAACCACTTGAAAGTTGTTTGTTGTTGCTGCAGAGTTGTTCATGTTTGTTGCCATATCTATTTCATCTTTCTCCACTTGTCCCCAAAAATTTGCAAGGATTTGAAGATCCTTTTGTACAACCTCTGGAAAAGGAAATTCAGGGACATCCCTCCTTCCTGTTTTTCAAGTTGCTATTTTTGAGATTTGGAGGGAACTAAATGGAAATTTTGAGAGTTGCCACACTCTGCCTCTGTATTATCTGGGTTTGATATATCATCTGACTCGTTGTCAATTATATCAGCCCAAGACTTGGACAAGGTTCTGATGTCATTCTGAAGTATTGGTTGCAAAGCATATTCATGTAAAGAAACATCAATTGAGATTCCAGCCTCTGAATTTGTAGCAACAACAGTACCTTGCACTTCTTCTAAGTTAATATGAGCAACTTCATTGCACTCATTGATTGCTTCCATAGCCTTAGAAGGTGTATTATCTTGTGTTTCATTGACTTGTTCTGAGATAATGACAACGTGGTCTGGGAACATTTGTCGAACAATTGAGGGGTCGATTTGAACTTGCTTGGCCCCAACATTTTTTGGTTGAGCCCCAACAGACTCTGGATGATCCCCAAGAGAGCCATTTTGTTCATGCATTTTGTCAAACAACTTGTCTGCAATAATTTGACAAGCATCCAAATTATGAGTTGTTGTGCACAGTATTCCCCTCATTTTCTGGTCTTTGTTTATCTGCATTTTTCATAACATACTCAGAGATAACAGGATCTTTGCCTATCGATTGCTTATCTTTCTTCATCTTATCATTTAATGAACCTTTTTTCTTGTTACAGTTGGCCACTACATGACCAATATTTTTGCAGAAGTTACAGAACAAAGGTAATTTCTCATAGGCTATTCCAATGAAAAAGGCGTAAGAATCTCTTTCAACTAGAATTTCATTTGGCAGATTACATGAAAGATCAACGTCAACTAGCACTCTAGCAAAATGGCCAAAGGACCTCAACTTTGTGGACTCATCCAGAGCTATCAGAGTGCCTACTACTCCAGCAATCTCGAAAAGAATTTTTGGTCGCCACTTGCCAGTATTCTTGGGCAAGCCCTTGAATACAAATACAACATTGAATGTGTGTTTGTTTCATACTATTGGGATTGAAGTCAGCACTCCATTGGGACAGTCTGAGCAAACCGGGATAAAGGCTCCACATCCCCACTGTCCAAACATTGCGAAGGTCCTCTAAGGATGCAAAACTGAACTCAAAATAACCTATGCCTAAGGGTACCATCTTCCACTGGCCAATGGGCTTCCACAACTTTGCAAGCTTTTGGCATAGCTCTTCAGGTTTGACAGGGTTACATCCTTTGGCTAAGATGAGATGGTCGTGTAAGCTGTTTTGACAACTCTGTAATCCTTGTTGATACTCCTCCTCTAAAATTTTGATGGAGATAGCATCTCCTTTTAAACAAGGCTTGGGAAGTTGGCTAATAGGAATAGCACATGAATTTTTCAGAGCTTGCACAAAGGAGCAATTCTGCCACGGATGTGTTTTTTTGGTTAGTGGAGGTGGAGAAGAAGAAGGAATGGCAGGTTCTAGGAAAGCCCATGGAAAAATGGGAGGTTCTACCGGCATAGGGGAAGGCAATATTTCTAGGAAATCAAGGATTTTCAAACCCTAGCAGAGGCACCATCTCAACCCAACCCAAAATGTTTTTCACTAATGATATTACATGTGAATTCAAATTTATAGGCATGAAATCTGGCTCCATTGAGTTTGTTTCCCCATGCACCACTTAATGCACGAGTGTTAGTTGTTCCATGTATTTCGACACAAACAAACATTCGATACATTCCCATATAAAAGGAACAATGTAGAATCCGACACATTTTGATATATGCAGGCACCATGGATATTAAACATTTCAAACCTGCAAGCATACTCATGCATACAATCCATGGTGGTCAAACTGAGTTTATGTAAAGTCGCAGAGGGTCAATAAAGTTGTAAGAGTTTACCTTATATCAAAACCATTTTAAAAATACATAATCATAGTATCCAAACCAAATATAATTCCATAAAATAATAAAACCCAACATTCCAACTTCGAAATAAAACACCCATAGTAACAATATATCTGTGATTCACTGTGTTTTATTATGATTCAGTCCATCGAATGAATGGAAATAATACTTCACATGACTTGCATTTGTTCAATAGTATCTTTTAAATTTATTTTATTTCTAAAATTAAAAAAATGTTTACTAATTAGAAGAAAAATTATTTTTAAATTAACTACAAAAAAAATAGATGGATAGATAAAAGATTACCATATAATAATAGCCTTTTTTTTTATCATACATGCTGTTTTCACTTGCTGGCAAAATGTTATGGTAAAAAGACAAAAAGTTGATGTTTTTAGGCTAAAAACAGCTTTTTCATAAAATTTATGAAATTGAAGGTTTTTTTAATATTCATTATTTAACAACTTTGACACAAAAAATAATCTTTTACCATCCAAAAATCAATTCTTACACAATCCAAATAAACATATTGTCTTGAAATCATTTTTCAGTAAATAAATCCAAACATGAAACTGATTTTATCATAAAATTTTAGTCATATTTTTTACAAACAAAATATTTTTTCATATACATCTTTTTGCCACCTAGGAGTTCCTAGTGGTTATTTTCCAAACAAAATACACGGTGGTGATGCTTTGAAAGTATTTAATATGAAATCAATTTGTGTTGTGATGCATGCAGCCAAAAAGGATAAAATTGTATTAAAATATTGTAAATGATATTTGGAATATGCACAACCATTAATTGTTTGGGAAGACGGAGGTGTGTATGCAAATCTCGAACTAAAAGAAATATTTCACCCCAATTTATGAACAAAGATAAAAAGAAAATTAATTAGTAGATAAAATATACCTGCAGAAAAACTTGATTCTTTGTTTTTCATAATATGGTCATCTTGTGAAGGATCTTTAATGAATGGAAGCAGATGATCATTTAAGGTGCCCATTTGATGCAGCTTCTTATAAGCTTCGAAACATGCAAGAAGCCTGACCAAATGAATATCTTTTCCTAAAGGACTAGTTATTGTTTGGAAAGCTGAAAAACTGGGCTTTGCACATGACCACTTTTCATAGTATATGTCTACAACACTAGCAATAAAGTCTAAAGTGAAAACTCCAATAAAATCAATGTTGGAATTCATGGTCGTGGTTAGTTATTACAATTTACGTCGTAGGTTGTAACAGAACAAAATAGAACAAAAAATGAGAAGTGTTGAGAGCAGTGAAGAAAAGTGAAATAGTGAAGTGAGTTTGAAGGTGAGGAGGGACAATTATACATAGGAGATAGGCAAGAGGATAAATTATGCAGAAGGTTTTGACTTTTGACAATTTGTGTTATTTGTCAGTGACGTGTGATACTCGAACACGGAGCTAAAAATTTACTGCCTCCAATTCTAAATATAGGATTTTTTTTTTAAATTTGTTTATTTTTATTATAAAAAGATATCAAGTTATTTTTGCATTAATTATTTTTTAACAAAAATATACTTTACAATAAATACTATAAATTAGTAATAAGATAAATTTATTCTCTTCCTCAAAATAACTACCTCATTAGGTAGAAAGTAGAGCATTGGTTAAAGAAGTAAAAGAGAATTTTTTTATTATTATTTGGAATGCATAAAAATGCAAACTACTACAATTTTTAAATGCGCTCCCATATAATTTCAAACAAAAACTTTCTCCTTTTATTTCCTTAAACAACCCAAAGTAATTAACCAAAAATGGGTGAGATGAAGAGTCCCAATAATTTTAAGGGTAATTTTTGGAAAAATAATATAAATTGTTAACAAATTTAATACTACTAACTAAATTAACCAACTTTCTTAAATGATGTGAATGTAGTAGTTAAAAGAATCTTATATTTAGGGACAATGGTAGTAATTGATCGCTATATCTAATAAGTTGAAACCATTTAAATATTCCTCTTTGAATGATACTAATTCTACTTAATATTTTTTATTTTGTTTATATTTATATTATTTACCTTGAATTTTTTTTTGTAAAAGACATAAAGAGTGTTATAAAAACACTTAATGACTAAATAATAATTAATATATTATAAGATAAATTTCTGTGCTTTACATGTGTTTCCTTGTTAATAAATTAACAAATATTACATATATTGTATGGATGTTTACTAACAATAACAAAAAATATAAATAGAAAGTAAAATATTTAATTTTAAAATAATAAAGTAATATAATATTATATATTTAATTTTATTTAGGAATTTCAAATATTAATTTTTAAAATGAAAAATTCTTAATTAAATAAACATTTCAATAAACCAAATATTAGAGTGATTTAATATATAACATTTTATATGAAATATTTTAAAAATCTATCTATATGTAAATTAGAATTCGAAAGAAATATTAATGTAATATTCATACAAATATATAAATAAATCGACTTTTTCTTATATAGTATGACACAATTTTCTTAATTAATTAATTTTTTTAAAAAAGTTATAAGTCTATATATCATTAAATTAGAATTCAGAAGAAATATTAATGTAACATTTAATGTTATTCATGTAATATTTATACATATTTATAAATAAATAGATTTTCTTTCTTATGTAGTTTGACACAAATTTGTTAATTAATTGAGATATAAAAAACACTTTATAAAATATTTTTTAAGAATCTATATATAAATATATTAGAAGAATAGAAGTCAAAAGAAATATTAAAGTAAAATTTAATATTATTAATATAATACTACCTCCATCCCTAAATATGAGACACCTTTAACTAATTCACACCTGTTAAGAAAGTTGGTTAATTTAGTTAGTATCATTAAATTTGTTAACAATTTGTATTATTTTTCCAAAATTACCCTTAAAATTATTGGGACTCATTATCTCTCTCTTTCCACTTAATTAGTTTCTACTTAATTAATTAATGTGTGTCAGTCTTCTCAAATCCTCACGAGAGAATGCATTTATCTTTTTAATTCATAGCATTTATTGTAAAGTAATTAAGGGTATTAAGGTAAAAAAATTAATACAAAAGACAACTTGAAAAGATTCTTATATTTAAGGAAAAACAAATTTAAAAAATGAGTCTTATATTTAGGGACAAAGGTAGTACTCCCTCTAGATTTAAATATAAGGAAAAAAATTGTTTTCCTAAATTAAAAAATAAGTTATTTTCCTAAACTACCTTTCATTGGAATCTGATATCAAGAATAAGAAGGAGTCATTGGAATTAAAACCCCTATTAAATGAAGGGTATTTTGGCTATAGTCTCATTAAATAAGGTAAAATTAGTTGGGATTTGCTTATATTTAAATTTATAAAATTCATTGCTATAATATATACTGTTATTGTGTTTTAAAATATTGAAATTATTATTTCAATTTACGTTTATTTCATATTATTTAAGAGTTATAAAACATAAAATATAAAGTAATGATTACAAACAATTCTTTCATTCCTATATTAAAATGTATTACATAAAATGCCAATTATTTACCACTAATTAATGTACAAAGTATACTTAAAGTATTAAATTTTAAATAAACAATACTCCCTCTAGTTCCTATTATAAGGCATAGTTTTGAAGAAATTGGTGGTCCTTAATATAAGGCATTTTACAATTTCTATAAAACTAAGTTATTTTTTTCCTTATGTGACCCTATTAAATATTATGAGTATCTGTGTTGTTATTGAATAATGAGAAGAGAATTTGAGAATTCATTAATAACTATTCTCTCTCATACGTTTTGACCCTCCATCTTCCATTGTGTCATTAATCAATAAATTCATTAATAACTATTCTCTCACATACAATTTAATGATGATTAATGAGGGTAAAATTGGGAGATTAGTAATAAAAATTAAAAAAAATCAATGAAATCAAGTGAATTAATTACTTTTATTGGTTTGTGTAATTTTTGTCCAAAGTGCCTTATAATAGGGACCAGAGGGGGTAAAATGTAAGGCATCATTTTGATATAGTCACAATTTTCTAATTTATAAATTATAGTACTATAATTGGAAAAAAAAAACATTAAATTACTCACTCTAAATTTTTAAGAATCACATCAATATGTTTCCTCATTTTCTTATTCTTCTTTGTTTCTCTCAAATTATCCTTTTCAATCATGTGGCCAATCACATCTAGTTTAATAAAAAAAAAAGTAAGAATTCAACAAAAATAATGTACTGTTAAAAAAATCAAATAATTTGTTGACATACCTTGTAACAATTTAAGAATTAAAAATGAATATAGTTTATAACTCACCCATCAAATATACTTCATCAAAGGCATAAAGTAATTTTGAAAATGGAACAAATTCATAAAAGTTCATTGGAATGCTGTCACACTTCGTCTCTGTTACTTTGGTAGTTGACATGAAAGTTAACTTCCATTTGTGATGAGTAACTCTCCATTTTTTCTCTAGATTGCCTACAATAAAGTTCTCCGTTATATACACTTAGCCTTCATGCATAAGCTTCTCAAATAATCCTTCCTTATGGTAGCATGGATTTTAGTAGACTACAAAAAAAAAATAGATTAAATAATCTATTTTAAAATTAATTATTAAGAATTTCAAATCAAAATATATATACTTATCATAATTATCTTAATCACTTTATTTATATAGTTTAATGAATTAAAAATAGATAAAATTTTACTCTAAAAATTTATGTGTTTATAACAATTAATTTAATTATTCAGGATTTCAAATTAGAATATATATATATATATATATATATATATATATATATATATATATATATATATGTGCATGCTTCTCATAATTACCTTAATTACTATATTTATATAGTTTTATGAATTAACAATAGATAAAAAATTTCCCTAAAAAGTTATGTGTTGACAATAATTAATTTAATTATTCAAAATTTCAAATCAGAATATATATACACACACACACACACACACACACACTTATCATAATTACCTTAGTTACTATATTTATATAAATTTATGAATAAAAAATATTGTCTCTAAAAATTTACTGCAAAAAAATAGAAACAGATCAAACAAATATATTTTAAAATTAATTATTAAGAATTTCAAATCAGAATATATATACTTATCATAATTCTCTTAATCACTATATTTATATAGTTTTATGAATTAAATAGATAAAAATTTCTCTAAAAATTTATATGCTTTGATAATAATTAATTTAATTATTCAGAATTTCAAATTAGAACACACACACACACACACACACACACACACACACACACACACACATATATATATAAATACTTCTCATAATTACCTTAATTACTATATTTATATAGTTTTATGAATTAAAAATAGATAAAAAATTTCTCACTACACCATTTTATACTTTAGGCAATGCTAAACATGCCAACAGTTAAAAAATGTTACCTAAACATAGAATAGACAACAGTTTTATAAACGTTGACAATAACATGTATGTTTTTGTCCACTGCTCACATTGAGATATGCAAGCGTGGGCTATTACTATTAGGCAACGTTTTAAAACCGTTGACAAGACTTAAACCATGCTTTTAAATCTATTGATGAGTTAGGCCACACTATTAAAAATGTTGCCATTAAAATTAAACATCTAAATGAAATAAAATAAAAAAATCCAAGTGGGAAACATTGACGCAGATTGAGTTAAAATAAAATTAAAATATTTCAATTGTATTTTCACCCCCTCTTTCTCTCAAGTTAAGAACAGCATATTGTGCAAGCCCTAAATTGCAAGTTTCGTATACGAGAGTCACTGCTCTATTCTGTGCAAATCTGAAGGCAAAGCTCTCATTTTGAAGCCCTAAATTCTCTCTTTCTCTCTAAACTTGGTTAAGGTACTTCTCTCTCTCCCTCTCTTTCTATTTTTGAATTTCGAATTAGTGGCCACCGCTTGGACCAAATTTGTGAGATTGGTAATTTCTATCAAAGATTGGTGTTATTTGTCAGTGGAGCGGCACTGCCGAGCGAGGAGGTGAGGGTGCGATTCGACATTGGTTGGCGGCAGCGAGAGGGTGCTAAGAACAGGGAGGTGGGAAAATGCCCTTAATCATAAACTCTTTGCTTACCTAATCACATTCTATACAGCCTCGTTCAAGAGCGGTTCAAATCAATAAATGCTTTCAAGCTACAACCTTGTTCTATACATTACTCTCTGGATTTCCTTTTCTCCACAGACCAGTTACACTTTTTAATCCATTTAGGGTCTGGGTGAACCATTTCAGTTTTGGTTTTGTTGATGTTACATGTGCCTATAATAATAAAATCATGTGCTGGTGTTGAGCTTTTGTGGCTATTTGTTTGGCATTTGCAGGACCTTGAGCAATTTTATCATCTTCTAAAGAATGGGTAAATCATAAATTTTGTTGAAGCATTCTTTAACACTACAAGCTTACAAAGTACTGGTTTTTTCAAAATAATTGGAATTTCGATCCTTTTATATTTGATAGTTAGGATTACTGTGCAGTGGCATTTTTAATGATTGTTAAACTTTGACTCATGTGATGTGTCTTGATGATTAGAAACGTGGAAATCATGTCAATACTAGTAACCTCTCAAGTCTTAGTACTATGTAGGTTGCTTAATTTTGTTGAAATCACGATGTGGAAAATTGGGATGTCTTGCGGTCATGAAATGATTGGTTATTTTAAAGATAGCTTCTTTGGTTATTTATATAGCCACAAAGCTTTGGAATACTAACGTCCTTCACTTTGCTGGATTACAAAGTTTTGAAAATAGGGCTGCAAATGACGGTAGAAATTATATTAGATATGATTAATTTAAGAAAATATTTTTATTTCATTTTTAATTACAAAATTGTCACTATATTTTTATTTTATTTTTCAAATATTTATATATAATTTTTTATATTCAAAACAAAAACAAGATAAATACAAAAGTGAAATTTTATAATTAAAAATAAAAATAAAAATTAAAATCAATTTTTTTAACTTGTTTGCAAAATCTTGCATGTTCTTTAATTAGAGTAGAGATTTGTCTTGAATTCTTTCTATGTTACGTCCTTATGCAAAAACTCTATATTGTTGCTCAAGCATGAATAGAACCCCTGAAATGTGTTGCAACTAAATTAATCTTAGGAAACATGCATCTTTCTATAAAGTATTTGAAACTTTAAGATGAGCACATATTTTCTCCTAGTCCAAAGCACATGGACAAGAAGTGCTTTTCCTTTTGCTCATTTGACTATAAAACTCTAACTAGGCAATTTCCTTAGGAGTTAAGCTTATGTTACTATTTTTTTTTAAATAGGTTCTTTAGGCTTGTTATACTTTTTGTCATAATACAGATGTGATAAATATGCACGTATCTCTTACCTTTTTGGGATGTTTGTGTTTTCAAAATTGTCTTGTTGCTAAATGAAACTTATTGGCTTGTTTTCATTATTTGAAGCATGGACATGAAGACCATCCTCAAGATATAGAACAATGCTAATGAGATGAAATGAAAAAAAAATGTATATTATTGGATTTATTTTTTGTGTTTGTAGTCTTACAATATTTTCATTTACAAAGTAGTTTTACTGTTACTATGATTATGTAAAATAAACATTGAATGTGATTATATACTCGGAGTATTATAATTTACAAGTTTAATATTGTTTATTTTATTTAACAATGCTATTAAAAAACCTATTAATGGTTTAATTGCAAAAAACTAAGATTGTGTTATCTGTCCATGTTTAAACAAGTGTTGCCTAAGGTGCATGACATAATTGAAAATTGTGTTTCCTAAAATACATAGCAACACTTATAATTTGTGGCCTAAACATATAGGCAACATTTAAATAATCGTTGTCTAAACCTAACAAGCAAAACTATTGCCTAAAAGTGGTCAAGAAAAGTGTTGCCTATTGTCACATTTGAGGCAACAGTTATTAAAATTCGGTGGGCATAGTGAAATAACCGTTGCCTATTAGAATAGGCAACGCCCACCTAGACCATGCCTGAAAAGTCGTTGCCTAAAGTTTAGGCCACAGTTTTTCTGTTTTAGGCCACGATTTTCTGTTGTTGGCTAAAGTCATTTTTGCTGTAGTGTCTCTAAAAATTTATGTGTTGATAATAATTAATTTAATTATTCAGAATTTCAAATTAGAATGTATATACTTATCATAATTACCTTAGTTACTATATTTATATAAATTTATGAATTAAAAAATAGATAAAAATTTTCTCTAAAAATTTATCACTCAAATGTATAAAAATTCCCTCCAGAAGCATATTTGTTCAAAAAAGTGTAAAATATTCTAAGTTAACATTGTTTTACGTCAATTAAAGTGTCTATTTATATACAAAGCAATGCTACTATTTTCAGTATAGGACCCTACAAAATGGTAATTAATCATGCCAAAATAGTTATTAAATATATAAAAATATTGATGTGTCTTATTATTACCATAAAAACATCAAAATTTAGATATAATATTATAAATTTAATATATCATTTGTTTTTTATTTATTTTAATTAAACTGGATAGGTTATTTAATAATGTTTTGAATATAAAAAGTTAATAACCATGCACTTCATTTCTTTTTCATTGAATTAAAAATAAAAATATGTGAATGTTTGATGTAATAATAAAAAAATATTAAACACAAAATTGAGAAATCAACTAATTATATGTATTATTTGAAAGGTTAAAATTTATTTCTTTATTATACTCAATAATTATATATTATATATGGGATAAAAAATTATATTCATCTTTATATAATATAATGAACATTATTGTGTCCTATTTTCAAGGTGGGTGGTGCAATCCAATATAGGGCATCCAAACTCGAGGATGACAACAACATCCATACAATGTTTCTATATTTGGTAATTACCCTACCATAACCTCTGTTGAGCTATATGTCAAGTTCCAAGATGATGAAGGAGCGTCATCCACTCAAATACAACCATCAACTGCAGAGGACCCCAACAACGAAGATCCAAAAAAAGAAATCATGCAAAAGATAATGAAAGAGAGGGAGAAATATTATCAAAACAATCCTTGGTATAAGACTTTCTTCGGGAGTAGTCCCACTTCCTAGGATTGGCGGAATTACAACCTCTCTCCTAGCTTATAATACATTCATTTCATTTTTTTTAATGTTATTTTTTTCAAATTTAAAAATATAAGTAGATTTTTTCAGATTGTTTGGTTATGGTATAAATAGATTGATTCTATTTAATATGCTCTACTATTTATTTTTAAAGAAAATAATTATACACATAAATCATTTTCAAACATGCATACAGAACAAACGCGACTCGGGCGAATGCATGGGTTACCAACTAGTTCTAATGAATTTAGGAGACCATGATTTTGGAGATTCTCTTAACATAGGCCATGATTTTGTCAATCCACCCCCAACCCCCATTTTTATTTTTTCAATCCCCTACCCACCACTTTTATTGTTTTGTGAAATTCTTATTCTATCTATCTTTTTACTCTCCCCCTCTCCCATTTCTCTCCCCTCCCCCCTCAAGATATTCAACAAAAATTAATTTTTCTCAAAGGCATTTTTACAAAAAATGAGAAGTGAGAAGATAAAAAACATAAGTGAGTAAATTATGGGCTTTACAACATTTTGTTCGGGAAAGAGGATCCTCCTGGGCCTACCTACGCTTCTTAGGGGCCTCTCTCCTCTGGGCCCATTCACAAAAACTTTGATAATGCATTTGTGATGGACATACCAGTGAAAAAGTTACTATAATAATAAACAACTATTAAATATACCTCCTCTAATTATTAAATACACCGCATTTTACAATTTTGGTATTTTTTCTCAAAAATACTCTTTTTCGGAAGGTTTTTTGTGCTTCAAAGACCAAATTGTTTAATCACTTTTCTCCATGCTTTGCCTCAACAACTCCAATCACTACTACAAAATATACAATCTACATCGTCAAATTAACATCGGTTATATGAAAACCGATGTTAACAAATGTGTAGTGGCATTTTTGTAAATAAATGGAATTCATTAACATCGGTTATTTAATAACCGATGTTATTTGTCTTATTTAACATCGTTTATCTCTTATAACCGATGTTGTGTTATTGTTTTCTGACCCTGAATTAACATCGGTTACATGAAAACCGATGTTAACAAATGCACGGTGGCATTTTTGTAAATAAATGGAATTCGTTAACATCGGTTATTTAATAACCGATGTTATTTGTCTTATTTAACATCGTTTATCTCTTATAACCGATGTTGTGTTGTTGTTTTCTAACCCTGAATTCCTTCACGCCAACCTCGCAATCTCATTTTCTTTTGTTCAGTCTCGCTCTTCTTCCCCTCTCTCTCGCAAACCCTTCTTTCATTTGTGAACCTTGCTAGTGAGCCTCTTAGCAACAACGACTTCTGCATGACTGATGCTGACACCAACAAGTTCCCTGACGTCAACAATGGAGGCGCAAATCTGGGACCTCGAACTCAGATCTGGAACAGTGGGGCAAACACGGAACTGTTGGTGTATGGAAGATGAAGGCGAAGCGCAGATCTGGGACAATGGGTGGCTTATGTTGACCACACATGGAAGAAGAACAAAATGCGAGAGAGAGAGAGACGATGATGGTGGCGCCACACAACGGCGATGATGGCGCCTTTCTGGATTCCGACCCACAGCTCTCACAAACCCTTCCTCTCCACGCCACCACCCCTTCGCGGCAGCGACCCCCACCACCAGCTCATTGCAAAATCAGCGTTGTCATCTACTTGAGACTGAGGTATCCCTTCTCCTTGAATTAAACTCTGACTACTCTCTTAACTCTTGTAAATGGAATCGAGGAGATCGAAACCTTGGGTTTACGAATGTGTATCCTGTACATATTAAAAATTAATTACATATATATGTTGTTAATATCACACACGCAGTGGCAATCCAAAGGAAGAACCTGGCACAATTGTTTGCAGAGTTGCCCAATCTTTTCTACATTTTGGGTCATACCGAATACATGCCTCCAGAAGTGATGAGGACCTAGGCCTTGTTCCTCTCCAACTTTGGAGACCCCAACTTCTCATATTTCAAGACAAAAGGTAATACTTCCTCAACTCTAATAATGTCACCTGTTTTGCTTCTTCATCTTGTTACAACTGTTATGCTATGTTCACATATTTAATTGCTTTGTTAAGCAAGTTGCGGTTTTTCAGTTCTACACAAACTGGGTTTTCTTAATTTTGATATCCTTTTGCTTAAATATTGTTAGTTAAAGTTGCTTCACATCGAAAATTTCACGGTGTGGTGGTTCTCAATATTTGATGTACGGACTAGGCTCCTAGCTTTAGACTTTTTTTATTTTATAAATTATATTATATAGCGACTAAGTTTTGTGAGTGATGGGATATAACTCAAGACATGGAATGATAGAAAAATGGGATCCAAATAATTTGAAGTTGAATAATTGATTTAGTTTTGTACTTGTGTTTGAAAGAAAAATGAGATCTTTTAAGGTTGCAAAAAAGTAAGAAAATAAATAAAACATGTTCCTATAATGGCTTACCCTTGAATTGAATTGAACTATACGTATTTGTTTTTTCTTAATTATGGTTTTTCTTAGCCTGTGACAGGATTTTGTGAAGTGGATATCTTGTGGGGTGATGATTTAGGCTTTGATTCGAGGGACTGGTATGATTTCTCTTTCTAATTTATTTGTGAAGTTAAAAGTTAATGGTTTTGTAATTTGATTGTGGTTTTTTCTTTGTTCTGTGCTTGTAGCTTGCCTCACCACCATGGTCATTGTATTGGTGGTAAGAGCATGTTTTATTTGAAGTTGAATAATTGAATTTGATCAAGTATTGTTTTGTTATTTATCATTTTTGTTCTGTAAATACCTTTTTAATGCTTCAAAATTACTATTTTATTTGGTGCTCTATATCTCTGGCTTGTATAAAGGGTAGCTGGTGATGAGTTGGCAGCAAAACTGTCAATTGCTCTTCAACTCTGTCTCTTGGGTGGTAAAAGTGGAGCAGGTCTATTTTCCCCCTATAGGGAAGATTATGTTCTCTTGTGTTCTCCAGACGTTGCAGAGAGAAACTAATTAAGAGCTAGTTCAAATATTCTGTGTGCTGAAAGCAGGTAGAGACATTAAAAGATGGCTTGTGCTTATTTGCATGACTGCATGCTATTCTGAGTATGGCTTATGCAAAATATAAGTGTGTATCAAAGAATTTACTTTTTCCATTTGGAATATTTGATTGATTGAACATTTAATTAGTTTATTTGCTTCTATGCTGATTGCTGACTGTCATAGTGTTCTTGACTTGTCCAGATTGAATACAGTGAAATAGGTGCATGGTTGTCTATGGAACTCGTGTTTTATTTAAGTATTCTTCCACTCACATGTCAGCTGACTAATATCAGTGGTAATCTGTGGGGAGAAAACTCTTCAGGTGAGTCCCCCATCACATTTACTTGCTAACTTCAGGACAGAAAAGTTACCGTTCACAAGAATTCTAGGATTAGTAAGCATTTTGGTCATATTAATAAGATGCCCATGCCATTGATCCTGTTTCATGGTTTAGTCCTTTTCTATATTTGAAATTTGGAGACTTCAACTTGAATTGAGCTGAGAATCTGCAGTTTCTATTTATTTTATGTATGTTATTGAAATTGTCATCTTGGATTTGCCAATTGCTTTCATGCAAAATATCAGGAATAAATGTTCTGAAACTTGACTTGTATATCATAAGCAAAGACACACATTTGCTCTAAAACCATTGTAAGCTTCTGTAATTTTCTTCAGTTAAACACTCGTTTACTAAAAGACAGATTATTTTCTAATATTGTTATCTTATATTTCAATTTGCTACTCTAAATAAGTTTATCTTATATTTCATTTTGGCCCAATACAAGATCAAAAACTCTTCATATGTGGCCAGGTTTCTCGGTCACTCCCTGCATGTGAGGGTGCTCTTCTTGTAGTAGATGCTTCTCATGCGAATCTTTATGCTTTTATGCTCTTCTTGTAGTATAATAATATATTATATTATAATACTAATAATTATTGATACACCACATGGCTCTTAATAATTCTTAAAAAATTTAATCAGTAAGCCAATAAGATAAGGACTAATTAATGTATATTAGCTAACATTTCTTGTATTTGTATCTGTAAGAAGCTCAGTTGATTCTGGAGCCCGTTCTGCTACTGATTCACTTCATAGAATTGATTGGCCTGAAGATACAAAGCTTTATCAATTAGCTAAAATTCATGAAAGTGGTAAGTTTTTTTTCCTGATCAGTTTAACTTTATCTACTGTTTCTCTTTTATTTGCTCATTTTAAGAGTATGTGCTTCCTTCAATATCCTATGCTTAAGAACATGCCTAGGAAATTATAAAATGTTAACTATGACTCTGTGTATGTTTATGGTTTTATATGAGATAATTTTGTTTGTAATACATGCCGTGATTACACATAAACACGTGACATAAAAATTCCCTTCCCTACAAAACACGTGACATATATATTTGCCTGCCAGGATCACATTATGAATAATCATAGCCGTGTAGAGAGAAAGGCCATTAAGGCAATTATGCCCATTATATATTTATTAATGACTATTATCATTATTAATAATTGGGAGTATAAGTATGTAACTTTGTAAAAAAAAAAATAGATTATAAGTATGTAACATTTTTGGAGATGAAAAGTCACTCATATAGATTTTATAACTACTCTTTTTTAAATGTAAATGTATTGAATGTTTTATGTAAATATAGATTAATTCATTTCTTTTGTTAAAATTCAATTTGAACAATTTTTACAATCTGAACCCAATTTTGATTTTTTTTATTTAAAATGAAAATTTAAAACTATAGATGGGGATAAATTAGAAGAAAAAAATTGTATTAATGTTAAAAAGTTTTAAAATTAGTGAACATTCTAATATTTATTTTTAAAATTAAAGTATTGAGAGAAATGTTAAGAGAAGAAATTAATATTTTAATTAAAATATTAATCTATATCTAAAAATTAATTATTTTCAAAAGGTTTACATTATTTATAAAATACTATTGACGATACCTGTATTGATTGCTATAGCAAAAAGAAGCTTTTTAAAACTAAAATTGTTTTATTCTTATCTAAGATTAACAATGCTATGAGATATATTGAATGAATTAGATATCTTGTCTATTAAATGTAAAATATTATAATTATAATTACTTGATTATAAAACTTTCATAAATGATTATACAGCTCCAAAAGCTAAGACAACAATATAAGGATTAATATTTAACAATTTATGTTACATTAAATCTCTTTAAAAATAGTCTTAGGCTGAAAACCTTATAGACACATCCTTGTGAATAATCTATTAAAGCTCCATTTGCGGTACCACTATGTTCAAAGTCCCCCCTTCCCTATACCATTCGATCCACTATATAGCCTCCAACAAGATCCCTGATACTAACTCCCGATGAACCTAGCATGTTGCATTTGTAGCCACTTCACATTGTTTCATGATTAAAGAATTCCCTCAAGACCCTTTTAATAATTGAATTTCCAGAGCCATGTTGGTCGTGAATACTACGTTCCCTTCAAACTGTACCTTTCTTGAATTGCAAATGTTGACCTCAACCCTGCACACATTGATGAATATAATAGAAAGTTTCAAGAATACCATTGTATCATATTCACTAAATAACAACTAATCATGGCTTCAATTTTTAATACACCACACTGATCCCTCACCCTGAAACACACGGGTTAATATCATTGTACGAGTGAGATAACAAGCATAAAAGACAAATTACTAGTAGCTACAAATCCTTAGAAATTACCAGAGTGCATTGTCTTTTATTTTAATCTAGTTATTGTGATTGCCTGGTGGAATTTCTTTTTACAATTTGTTAAGGTTAAACTAAAGTAATGATTGAAAACAACAATTAGCATATCCATAATGGGAAATGCATATCTGCAAGTAACTTTGGAGTTATTATATTGTGCCCCCCAAATAATTCATTTTTTACACTATTTTCATGTTAAATGGCTGCCTAAGTTTTTGAACTTTTTTTCATGTTTAAAATAGATCTCTCTACTCTCCTTTGTCATGAAAGTTGCAGCTGGGATTGTATATCTTGCTTGTTTATTGGAACCTTTTATCCCACCTTTCACTCTTGAAGTAAGTTAACTTCCCTATATATCTAATAATTAACCTTCTGAGATGATGCTTGAGTGATGATTATATTCTTTGGTATCTACTATATGATTGTGGTTGTGATGATGAAATACTTTGCTTTGGTCAAATATGGTTTTTAGAGAAGTTTCTAGAATATGTTTCTGTTTCACAATCCCTAGTGTTTTTTCTCTCCCCTTTTCATTCTCCAAAATTTTGTTAACACTATTGTTTGACACCCTTCCTAGCTGACAAGACTGGACATTAAGTATAGTTGACCAGTGTTCAACTAAACACTTCAAGCAACCATGCAGCAATGAAGCTTCCAATATGAGAGAGAAAGGGTGTCATGATTTTGACTAGCAATTTGAATTTCATGAAAAAAATAGTCTTGTCTCCAACAAAATGTGAAATGTAAAATGTAAAATGTAAGTTCATAATTATGACATGATGTTTATGTAGTTGAGGATTTTTGAATTGATTAGCGAGTGCTTTTGTACTATAGTTAAGATTAATTTTTGAATTGTCATGTGTGCTTATGTTTCATTTTTGTGACTATCTACAATGTAAATCTCTTAATATGAAAATATAAAAAAAAGGGAGATATAAAAAAAACCCATATATATATATATATATATATATATATATTACAAATGACTTTCTACATCGGTTGTAACTAGAACCGATGTAGAAAGTCTCATTTTTTAAGTAGCATAGCTTTCTACATCGGTTATTTTGGCAACCGATGTAAAAACAGCACTTTCTACATCGGTTGTATCTAGAATCGATGTAAAAAGTGCACTTTTTACATCGGTTTCTGACACAACCGATGTAGAACTAAACGTAAAATTTGACTATTTGGATATCTTCAACATCGGTTATGTACTAAACCGATGTTAAAATATGTATTTTAACATCGGTTCAAGAACCGATGTTGAAAGTTGCCCACTTTCAACATTGCTCGATACAACATCGGTTCATAACCGATGTTAAAAGCTCAAAATAACCGTTGTTAAAAGCCTTTTTTGTAGTAGTGAATTTCTCCTCCTCCTGCCATTGTTCTAGCATGAAATGATAATCACTCAAAATTATCCCGAAATGAATTTTATTTTTCAATTAGAAATATGGGTACTAAGAGATGAAAGCTAGCAGAAAGAAAAACACAAAATAGAAAGAGACTTACCAACTCTCTTCCAAAAAGAAGAGAAGGCATAAGCCCCTTTGAAACCAATAAAAAGTAGGAGTGAAGAGGAAGATAATCACTAAACACTATCTCATTCATGATTTTTCTCAACACAGATCACACAAAGCATTCACAATCGAACACAACATTTGTTTCCTCTGGTCATTTCACATAGCACACAAACTCTCTTGAAAACACTCCCACCCATTTTTCCCATATAGGTACCCCTCTGATATTTTTGGATGCTCATAAACACTAATTCCATCATCTTTCACTAAGTCTCACGTTTTCAACAAACACGTACCTCTCACAATTCCACGCAACACATGTCACCAATAAAAGACACATTAGTAGTAGTACTACTGCTAAAATTAAGAAATGCCTAATGTGATGGTTATTAGTAGAGGTGAGCAGGGAACCGACACTCGACTTGAACCCAAGAAAACTTATTGAAAAAATTGGTCTATGGGTGGGTTCAAGAAGGTAAATGGTTTGGGCGGGTCAAAAAAATGGGTTTGAATAGGTTTCACAAGGCAAGTTCAATTTTGGATCTTTGCATATGTCGAAAACCAAACCCACCAGACAAATAGAGAATAAAATTAAGCCCAGGCCCATATCGTGTTGCTTACTTAAAACAAGTACTCACATCTAATGCTAAAACTTAACCATTGGATTTTCTTTCTCCCTCTGAAACCCTAGCGCCGCTCTCACCTCTCTTGTCCCTTTCGCCTCCTTTGCCCCTCTTGTCTCTCATCATGTTAAATCTCTTAAGACGACTCACATTTTTCTGGATTTGTAAACCAAAATCCTCGCTCAATGGGATCAAGACGAGCATCAACTTGGGCTTGATTGAGAGGTTCTGAAGATGGATATTCAAGGTTTAATTTTCTTTCCTCATTAGGATTTAATAATCTAATTGCTTCTAATGAGACCAATTTATTTTTCTTTCTCTATCCATTAACACTCTTCGCTTTGGCTCTATGTGGTTGCTTATTATTCTCCCTAACTTTTGATTTGTGCAGACTTGCTTAAAGCTTGTGATTATTAGATAATATTTTGGGAAATACTTGTCTCTATTGAATTTGTCAACTAAGCGACAACTTTTTCACCTATAAATTTTGTATATTTTTGTGATGGCATTTAACAATTTAGTGCTTAGACATGCATAAAGTGATTTTAGGAGATGGGGCAATGGATTTTTGTATTCATTATTGGTGGAACAACCGGATATGAGGTTTGATTTTTTTCTTTCTATATATATATAGATTGTATTATTCCATGGTATATTTCTTCTTTTGCATAAATTAAAAAAAGATATATTTAACTTCAGCTTTGCTAATGTGCATGTAATGAAAGGTAATAATGCAAAGGTGTGGAAGCAACAAAGGAAGATGCGGTCAACTTTGTGTTTTGGTGGGTAATTGTTGGTGTCGAAGATTGGAACAAACACTACTCTTTGATTCTTTTAATATTATTGCAAAGTTGTCTTTTTTATTCTTTTGACTTTATTGAGTATTAATGTATTTTTTTTATGACTTCTAGATTTATTTTACAATTTTTTAATTTATGTAATTTGACACTTAGGCCATTAAAATTTAAATTTTAAATGGTCCAATTCTAAAATTAAATAACCATGGTCCATTTTAAAATTAAACAAAAATAAAAAATTAGTTAAAACTTTAAAAGTTTGATGAGGCCAAAATAATATTATAAAATTTTAGTAAGAGATAATGTATTTTGTTATTAGTGTTTGGGCTATTAAAAGTTGTAATTTTAAGAAGTCCAGTACAAAAATTCCTAGCCCAATGTTTTGCCAAGGTCGAGTTTTGTTTGTTGAAAAACTAACAAGAAAAAAATGCTTAAATTGATGTTGGACAAAAAATGACATGGCCGAAAATGCTGGCCCCATATCTGAAGTAACCCACCCGACTCAATTTCCACCTATTATAACCTGAATCAAGTCCAACTTGAGGACCAAACAGTCGGTTGTGGGCCTTAATTTTCAGAGTTAGATTTGTAGTGGATTGGGCTTTTAAGGTCCGAACCCGATCGAACACAACTGTTGCCCACCCCTAGTTGTTAGGCTTAAAATTGTATTAAAGTTAGTGGGGTTATTTTATATTTATTAAAATTTATTCCCTAACTTCTCACTCCATAAAAGGATAATTTGACGATTAAAGGTAAAAGGGTGAATTTGAAATAGAGGTAACAAAGAGGTTATCAGACAGTTGTTGGTTTTGACTCCTTGAAAATCCACTACTTTGTTCTCTTTCCCTCCTTAAGAGGGAAGAACATTGCAAAGGGATCCAGGTAAGTTCCTAAAGTCCATTATAGATATTATAGCGTATAATAGTTGTGAGATATATATATATATATATATATATATATATATATATATATATATATATATATATATATATATATATATATATATATATATATATATATATATATATATATATATATATATATGTGTGTGTGTGTGTGTGTGTGTGTGTGTGTGTGTATGTATGTATTGATAATAATAGATGTATGTTTAGAATACTTTATATTAAAATAATGATTCATTATATATTTAGTAAAATATATTTCGTTCATAAAATAATTTTAAAATAAATTACAATAATTTGAACCCAATATAAATAACTTGTTATAAAAAATAAAACCAAATAAAAAAATAAAATAGTTCTAGTGGGCTTGGTGATATATCAACCCATTTAATATGGACAACCCTAAATGCATAGGTTACTTTTGAACACAAATTGGCACAGCCGTCATAGAGGTTCTATTCATCCATCATGAAAAAGAAAACATGCTTCATCCATATATGTGTTGTGGTGCCTCTTTTTTTTTTTTTTTCATTTCATATATTCATCATTTCTTTCCATTTCACTTGTTCGTCCATACCTTTGTTTCACTATCGATCAATTCTCTTACAAGAACAGTGAGTCAGTGAACTTGCAACGAAGCCACACCATTAAAGCTCCAAAAAGACAAATTTTCAGCAAGCTTGTCCATTTTATGGTCAACCGACAAAAGTCATCGATTCTTTTTTAAAACCAGATGAGTCAAATCGGGTTTTACCAAGTTATACCATGTCAATCGCATTTCTGATCTAACCATATGTTTGGTTCTCGATCCAACCGATCTGATCAGCCAATCCAAGTCAGTTTTTATAACATTGATTATGATTATACTGGTGTTGTTATTACTTTATTATATTGTTGTTGTTGTAATTATTATTATTATTATTATTATTCTTATTATTCTTATTATTCTTATTATTATTATTATTATTATTATTATTATTATTATTAATGATGATGATTACTTTTATTGTTGTTGAGCCTTAACACTAGATCAATAGGGATAAAATAGTATGATAACAAGAGAGCAACTAGAGCTCAATGAGAAACTAAGCCCACCAAGTCATAAACCTGCCTATGTATTATAAGAAGGGGAGTTAGAGAGAGATTAGGTTTTCAACCATTAGAAATAGAAGGGAGAGAAAAAAGAGAGCAAAGAGAAGAGAAAAGGAGAGAAAAAGAAAGCAAGAGAAAATATTAGAGACTTAAGCCCTAAAACTCGTCATCATGCTTTCCCCAAAGTGAGTGCTTCCCAACCCTTCCTACACCTTCCTTTCATAGTTTACCTTATTTACCTTTGTTTTCCCATTCTGCCTCTATTGTTAAGGTTAGGGTTTAGAAAGGGTTTGAAATGAATGTTTTGTTGTCAGCAGCGGGGTTGACCCCAAATTAGTTGCTTATGTTTATGTTTGATCCCTTTATTTTGATCCCTTTATGTTTCAATTCAATTTGATGGGTTGTGAATATCCCAAAGCACTTGAATTCTATTGAATTTTGTTATGGATTGCCAAATTCATTGTTTTTTCTTATTGTTTGGTTATGTTTGGTGCTTCTTGAAATTGAGAATTTAGAACTTTTTTTTTTAGAACTTGTGTATGATTAAATTATGTAAATTGAGATTTGGATGGATTAATTTCATACCTTGTGTTATTTGCATGGTCATAAAGGTTAAAACATATTAGGTTTTGATTGTATAAACTTGGAGTGAGTTTTGGACAAAAGTTTTAATGGTCTATGTGATTGAAATAGAAAAGCTTGCATGTCTTTTTGTTGGTTGTGCTTTCATGTAAGGTTATTTTGTAATTGAAAGTTCTTTTTTAAACCTGCACATGCAATTGGGTTTCGGTGACTTTGTTGAAATTTTGTTTTTACAGTGAAACATTAATTTTGAATTGCACATTAAAGTGGGATTGTTAATCACGAAAGTGATCAAATCTATGAAATTTGTAGTTCCAAATTATATGGTTAATTGATATAATTGTACTATGAGATTAATATGTTTGGATTGAATGAAATTATTAATTGTTAGTAGGGGTGGAAATGGGTCGGACCCTACCTAAGCTTGGCCTGGCCTACCTTATATTTCTACAGCCCAAGCTTGGGCCTGTTACCTATCACGGGCCTATTTTTTAGGCCTGGCCTGACCCGTTAGACTATTTAAAGGTCTATTTCAAATTAAGAAGTGTAAAAAATTATGGTATAATAAGAAAATTATTATGCATTCAAGTATTAGAGTGTGAAGCAACGACTTGCATGTTATTCCTATGTTACCCAAAATTGAATGCGTTGTATTCCTATTTACTAACTATCAAAGTTACACTCAATTGTCAACAACACTAACAGATGAGTAGATAATTAAATCGATATTTTCTAATTATCAAAGTTACAGTTAATTTATTTTTGTTTTTTTGAAAAACTAAAAGAATATTGTTAAACCAAAAAGCCAGGTTAATACCACAAGATGTGGCCTCTGGTAGTTTAGCAGAAATGCTATCCTAGCTCACGCGTGTGGGATGTTCGGGGTGGGATCTTCTAGCTGAGAGTTTATTTTTGGTTTGATTCTGTTATGTTTTTTTGTATCTGTTGTTATGTTCCAACCCATGGTATTGGGCCATTTCTTAAAATAATGATAATATTATATATCATATTAATATTAATATTTTTATTAAAAATAATATTGATGCTAAACAAGCCAACCCATCTAGCCTAGCCTATTTAACTAAAAAGGTTCTTTAAAAAGCTAGAGCCTGACCTTTTTGCTAAACAAACCGGGCTAGGCCAGGCTTTAAACAAGCCAAGCCATAGGCCTTCGATGGGCGGCCCGACATACTTCTACTCCTAATTGTAAGGCATTGATTTAATTTTTATTTCCATTTTACTCTTTACATTTAATGATAATTTGGTATTTTTTAAATTTTTTTAGAATAATTTGATATTTTTTAATTACAATAATTTGGCTGTTACAAAGATAAATAAAAAAAACTTGATAAAGAAGTTAAATTAAAACATAAAAGACCAAGAGATATTCTTGTGTGGGCATAAACCTAACACCTCATTCTTACACACAACCAATAAAAAATTGACAAGTGGTACAAAGAAAAATATTCATCATTTATTAGATTGAATTTGATTCCTTCTAATAAGGGTATGATATAATTAGTTTCTTTTAATTAATTAGAATTTGATCTTGATGACAAATTAACTTTAATGAGCCATTAATACATTAACCAAGTCATTAGTACATTGTTTAACAGTTAATGAGATACTTTCACTAAATCGTGTAATGGATGGGGTACCACACATTAGTTTTATACAAAAAAGAGAGATAGGAAGAATAGAGAAAAAAAAGTGTATGATAAAATAAATGATTTCATGAAAAAAAAAATATAATATTATGAAAATTTTTATAAAAAATATTATATAAAAATATATATCTTATAAGCACGAGTGTGCCTTTTTTCTTTGGTTAATTTATAAATTTAGTTTGTATATCAGACACTGATTTTGTGTTAGTTCATATGTGAAAACTTTACATTTAGTCCCAACAAGAAAATTTGTTTACAAATTACTTTTTATCATTTATTGAAGTTATAAATTATAACTTAATTTTTTTTGCATGGGAATCAAAATGATAAATTATATGTCAAGTAAATGGATTAAAATGTAAAAAAAAAAAAAAAACCAATATGAAGTGTGTAAAACATTTTTAAGTAAGGACTAAGACAAAAAAAAAGTAATGTCAAGTATAGAGATTAAATTTAATATCTTTATTAACTTTGACAAATGACAAGAGTTATTTTGTAAACTTATTTTTTTCCTCATTATTAGGATTAAATTTTATGTTTTATATAAGAACTAAGAGATATTCTTGTGTAGGCACAATTTAGTGAAAGAATCTCATTAATTCTTAAGCAATGTACTAATGACTTGATTAATGTATTATTGACACATTAAGGTTAATTGGTCATCAAGATCAAATCTTTATTAAAGAAAACTAATTATATCATATCCTTATTAGAAGAAATCAAGTTAAATATAATAAATGATGAATATTTTTCTTTATATTTTACCATTTGTCAATTTTCTATTGATCGCGTGTAAGAATAAGGTGTTGGGTTTGTGCCCACACAAGAATATCTCAAAAGACCAATGAGCAAATTATGGTATCGAATTGACACAACTATTATTACACTATTTAAAGACATAATTCACACTAAACACCCTCATTTGTGAACATGGTTTCAGTGACCAAGTTCAGTTTCTTGTCAACACTTATGTCTGAACAAAACTCCAAATCACAAATCCCAAAGAAACAAAATAATAGTTATTATTATTTTGACTGAAGGAACAAAACTTCATTGGAGCACCACCAAATGTGGCAGTGTTTGATCAAATACTGGTGGAAGAACTAGAGAGCTTGCTCCACCACTAGAGGGCCTTCTTTGACAACACCTTCCACATTGTCTATAACTTCAACAATCTGTTATATTTCGACTTCAAACCTTTCAATTTTGACATGCTCAACTCTCCACCACCGCCACCAACTGTTGTTGTAGTGTTTGTCAATTCGATATCATCAAAGGAATCGAACGCATGGGCCTTGAGGCCCGTCCTGGTAGGGCCCACTGTGGGACTCGATTGTGGCAAGTTTATGGTCTTCAGTAGCTTTGCTGGAGCTGACAGATGCGCTAACGGTGACAGAGAGAACAAGGTGAAGCAGCATCTCACCAACACAACATTTCCGTTAATGCATCCTTGCTTATTGAGTCTGGTAATTGGAAGGATGCGTCAACGGAAATGTTGTGTTGGTGACGTTGCTTCACCTTGTTCTCTCTTCCACCCTTAGCGCATCTGTCAGCTCCAGTGAGGTTACTGGAGACCACAGACTTGCCATGGCGAGTCCCACAATGGGCCCTACCAGGCCGGGCCTCAAGGCCTGCATGTTCGATTCCTCCGATGATATTGAATGGACAAACACAATGGCGACAGTTGGTGGCGGCAGTGAAGAGTTGAGCATGTCAAAATGAAAAGGTTTGAAGTTGAAATGTAGCAGATCATCGAAGCTGTAGACGGCGTGGAAGGTGTCGTCAAAGAAGGGCCTCTAGTGGTGGAACAAACTCTCTAGTTCTTCTGTTAGTATCTGATCAAACACCGCAAGTCTGGCAGTACTTGCGGTGCTCCGATGAAGTTATGTTCCATCTGTCAAAATAATAATAACTATTATTCTCCTTCTTTTTGATTTATGATTTGGAGTTTGTTCAAACATTCAGTGTTGACAAGAAACAGAACTTCAACACATAAACCATGTTCCAAAAGGTGAGTGTTTAGTGTGAACTACGTTTTTAAATAGCGTAATAATAGTTGTGTTAATTCCATGTGTAATAATAATTAACGGGTATTTGTTACAAGAGACAAAAGTATAAAAAAAATTGATTAAATAAGACTCCGACTTCTTTTAATAATTTGAAATGTTTAAAAACAATTCAATTATTTTTAAATTTTTACCATAATTTGCACATTTGTCTTTTTTTATTTTAATTTAATTTCTTTATCGAGTTTTTATTTATTTTTCTAACAGTCAAAATGATCATAATTAAAAATCAAAATATTATTAAGTGTAAAGAATAAAATGGAAATAAAAATTAAATTAAGATATAGTGTAAAGAGTATTGTGACTGTTAGTTTGTCAAGTCAAGTCAGCTAGATATAGTTACTAGAATTACAATTGGTTATAGTTGGTTAGCCGAACCGAAACCAGTTATTACAATTGTATCAGTATCTCATACTTGTTATTGTGAACCACAGAATAAAGAAACAGATTAAGATCTCTTACTCTTCCAGTTTGATGGAACAGAGCACTTTCTTTTTCGCATTTTGGTTCTCACAATGCTTTTCACTTACCACCTGGCGCTACTGAGGCACAAACACTTGCTTGATGGATCTGCAACAGTTATAGGTGTGTGTGTCACTTAAAATCTTGACTTTGCACAACTTCTATCTGTGATCTGATGATCTCAATGATGTTGTAGTGGCGTTGTACATTCCATGCTTAACTGAAGTTTCTTGAATTGCAGATCTATAATTGCCTGACATGCCGTATATATTATGATTATCTGCTTGGCAGGTTCTATCTTGGCGTCGAACTTCTAAAATGTAAAGGCAGGTTCTATCTGGAGCGAGTTCATTCTCAAATCCCTTTGGCATCACTCAAATGCAGTTTTGTGCTGCTATTTAAAGGTAATTTCTTTTGGTATCTTTATTCTGATAAGAAAAGAATTTTAATTCCCGCTCAGTTGATGCCAATTAATTTCATTTGTGATCCACACAGTCACAGATACATTTGTATGTATTTCATTTTCTTAAAAAAATGATTTGATTTTTTATGTATCAGCTTAATACAAGCATTACTTTTAAGAACTCAAATGTTCAATTCTAACAAATGGAAGTGAATTAATTATTGATGACACGGGTTGGGATTTGGGGGGTTTAAAAGAAACAGGAAATAAAGACGCAAGGATGACCCACTTGACATGAAAAAGTTGTTTGGTTTGGTTGTCCTTATTTCCTACAACTTGTAAAATTTGGTGACTTTAGATAAGATGTGCTACAAATGTCACTAGCAGAATGTGAGTGTGTTAACTAGTTTTGTTATTTCTAATACTAGATACTAGATACTAGATACTAGATATATCATCACAATAGTGAGACTGAGATGCTAGTTTAGTCTAAAATACTGTAGACTTTTAAAACTGTAAGTGGCTCATTTATTTCAATCTCGTGCTGAACATGGTTGTCCAGTACATGTGTGTGCATATTCTTGTTCTATTACTTCAATTGTACTGCATTATTTAGACTGCTCAGGATGTGTGAGGAAGTCTGTCACCGAGCTATGCCTTGCATGTGTCCAAAATCTTTTTAAAACATTGTGATATTAATATTCTTTCCTAAATATTATTTTATTTTTTAAAATAATTGGCTGCTTGATAAATATGATAATGGACATCAATAGCTCGATTGAATGTTTTTTAAGTTATCTTTTGCTGTTTTTTTTTATATTGATTATACATTATACTATTATAAAACTATAAGATACTTTATAACATTTAAGAATTTATATAAAATTGAAAAATATTATATCAGAGAAAAATAGATAACATAATAATATGTAAATAGAAAAGTCTAATAATTAAATAGAATAAATATAATAATGTTTATAAAGTGAATTGCTAGTTTGCCACTCCAAATATTTTGTTCTCAACTAACTCAATTTCTAAAAGACCTAGCATTTTCCTAGTTTCTTAAAATATGAAATGTTGTTTAAAAATAGGTGAAGGCTACAGCGAAGATGTGTGTCAAATGGTTCACCGGTGGTGAATGTGAAATACCCAGAATAGTAGGTAATTTTTTTTATCCGGTTAATTGGAAAACAATCTTATTAAATAAATGGCATATATACAGCCTTAAAAAAAGAAAAAATAAATCATGCAATTTGTTAATTATTCTCTACTTCCTCCCAAACAAAAAGCAAGAATGCTTTGTCTTTCTCTTGCAGTCGTTTTTTATTTACCTGTTGTGAATAAATTGTGTGTTTTGTTCAATTTATTTAAAATAACATAATTGCTTATTATTTTATTAGTTTTTAGGGAAAATTTTGAAGAGAAAAAGTAATTATATGGTTTAAATATATTGTTAGTCCCTCAAATTAAAATGTACATGTTTTAGGACATCAAATTCGTGAAATGCTTTTTTTAGTCCCTTCGGACTGATTTTTGACGATTTTGATGCACAACTTGTGATGGTTTTTTATCATGGGAAGGACTAAAAAAAACATTTCGTGAATTTGAGGGACTAAAAATGCAAATTTTAATTTTAGGGACTAAAAATGAGAGACCCTTAAGTTTAAGGGACTAAAAACATATTTAAGCCTAATATTTATATTATATTTATTTCTTCAATATTTTTGACAAAATATTTTGTTTTCTTTTTACAGTTTTCTATGCAAAGATAATGATATTTTTTATCTAATTTTTAAAAAATATTTTATTTATCTTTTTATAGTCTTTATTATGAAAATAATATTATGAAAATAATTACATTATTTTCTCTTTTTAGTTAAAATATTTAAGTATTATTTATTTTCCTATATAAAAATCTTCCCCTTTGTTAATTCTTTATTTATATTTTAAAGGCTATAAATTATTATTACAATTGCAATCAAATGATTTTATTAGTCTTCAATTTAAATTGAATTGATTATAATTTATTTAAAAATTGATCGAGTTTAAGAATACTGTGTAAGAGATTGACAACACACGAATAAATATCCTCTCATCCAATCAAAATCTTTGTATACTATCTTTATTTTTCTCCTCTCATCTATGTTTTTCTAGATACTACTATACTAACACGTGCCTGCATAGGTGTTGAGTTTACAATTTACAAATTTTAATGTATTTCTCATTCATTTTTAAATTTTATATAAATATATTAGTACAAAAATATATTAACATAGTTATGAATATTGAAATATAATTTTATATTATATATTATATTATTTTAATTTATATAAATGTTTGTTTCAAAAAATATTATTTTTATAAATATATTTGTATTTGTATATAACTTAAATATATACATAATTTTAATAAGAAATATTAATAATAAAAAATATTCTATATTACATTTTATAATTATTAGCTTTTTTAAAAATATGTTTTCATCATAAAGAAAAAATGACTAAAATAAGAAAAAAAAAGAGTAGATTTGTGTGTATTTATCTTATAATTTACAATAAAAAAAATTAATAATGAATAAATAAAAGATAATGCTTATATAATAATATTATTGATCTTATTTTATTTTTACTAATAACTAAGAGACCTATAAATTTTTCTCTTCCGATTTTGAGTTGGTTTACTCTTCCATGTAATATTTTCATATTTATGTATGAAAAATAATTAAGTCTTTTGTGTGTGTGTGTGTGTGTAACTATAAGTTATCTAGGACTTCTATTTGACATTCAAATAATCTTCCTCCTAGTGACTCTAGGGATAGCAATGTGCCCAAGTGGATACATGTAGTAGTCACCCGTTGCCTGCCCTGCTGGATAAATATCCACCCCGTGCCCGCTCGTTACCTGCCGAGGTACCCATTAAGCAGTTATCCATGGATTTTTTAAATATCCATAGATATCCGTGAATATTTTTGAAAAATAAGAAATCTTTTAAAAATATTTTAAAAAAACTTTTATTATTATTTTTTTGAAGTCAAAGTTTTATTATTCTAATATTTTCTTTTTAAAAAATAATTTTAATATTTACAACAAAAATTATTTAAATATTCTACACAATTAAAAATATCCATGGATAATTCTTAAAAAATAAAAAATGAATAAATAAAAAAAAATTGTGAGTTGCAAACAAAATTATCTAAAAATTGCTCTCTAGAGTATAAACTAAAATAGAACTGCACTAAAATAAAAGTCCACATAAAATTATACTCCAAAACATAAGTACAAATAAAAAATATATATAAATATTTAAGTATTTTAATATTAACGAGTAATTGGTACTGTATGTATGGTTACCATGATACCCATCCCGCCCATTAACAAACGGGTAGTAAAAATACCCATACCCGTTAAAAATACCCATTTATTATTCATTGAGGATTTTATCCACAGATATTCGCCGGGTGTGGATTTTTTTGCCATCTCTAAATCAGTCAACCTATTTTGGGGTAAAGTGGTATCCTTCAGTCATGAATTAAATCTTTTTAATTTGTTTAAGTATCTTAATCAATTGTATGAAAAGTGAAACTTAATAAACACACATTCAATTTATTTTTATTGGACATAACCAACAATTAAATAACATACCATTATAAAAAATTCATATAAAGAAAAAAAATTAATTTATCTAGTACATTAACACTTTCAGCATTCCTAAGATTTCCTTCTATGAATTAGGAATCCCACCCAAGACATATATTAATAAATACCAAGAGAAATATTGCTGGTCATATTCTTGCTATCACTTTGATCTTCGTCCCTTGTAAAACTGTCCACTGCTGGTGTGAAGACACAGTTTTCGAAACTATAATTATAAACCCAACCTTTTTTCAAAGAATCCTTACTCCTCTACTGTAGCCCACCTCACCGAAATTGTTTGTGATAATGTAAATTATATTTATTAAATATTTTTGAATTTAAGATACTTAATAGATATCAAGATTTAGTGTAATTTCTTTTTACAAATTAACATAAATTAAATAAAATAAATCCACACAAATTAACATTTATTTATTTCTATTTGCTTTGTTATTATTAATATTTTAATTCATTTATATGTATTTCAAATTCATGAGTTTTGTTCTATTAGAAAGAAGCCCTCTCATTTGCTGCTAGCAATTTGCAAAGTCGTTATCGTCTTCAAGAGGGATCCAAGCTTTGTTTTAAGAAAAAGAAAGAATGAAATACCCTAACAAAGAAAAATATATATAAATGAAAATTTTAAAATAGAAGTAAAAGAAATAAGAAACCTTAATATAGTAGAACTCATCTTATTTGTTTTTAAACCTCTCCTTCAAGTCTTTTGTATTAGTTGAAAGTGGAGAAAGTGTAAAATATATATATAATATCAACAAACAAACTTTCAATATTAACTATTATACAAAATCTGTAAAAAAAAATCAAATAACACTGAAAAATATAAGAACTCACCTTAGATAAAGAATAAAAGGATAAGCCGTGTTTCTTACTGGTATTTATTCCTCAACTAAAACTGAATAAAAATATTAACAAATGACTATTTTAGAAGAAAAAAATGACGAAAATGAAAAACAAGAATGTATTCATAGGTATTTATAGATGAGTTGATCATATGACTTTTTATTTCATAAAACTTAAATCAGGCAAGATTTTAATTTGAATTTATTATAAATTTGAATAATAATATATATTTGTATTATCAATTAATTTTAATCAAAATACATTGTGTATCAATGTCAATGCTCAAATTCTGAAAATCATATTGATTACAATTACCTTAATTAATATAATTATGTAATTTTTTATGACTTTTTATGAATTAAAAATGAAAAAATATTTATATTTTAGGGAGAAAACTTTTTGAGATACATTTGCCCAAAATAAATCTCATAAAATTTCTTCATTTAAATTTAAATTTACTATAAATTTGAATAAAAAATATATTTTATTAATTAATTTGAATCATAAAATATAATAATGGTATTATCAATTAAAATTTCCAAATCATATTTTATTACTGTAATGAAATACAATTGATAATTCTGACTTTATTCTTATCATGATTATATAAGATATGCACTTTACACATATTTATAATTAGTATATTTAAAATAATTATTATCCTTTTGGATTGGAGAAAAAACTCAAATATAAATAATCAAGGCTAAAATCTAATTCCTTAACTATTTTAGTTGTGTGTTTGGATTCATGTTAGATTATCTAAAATCACATTGAAATATTAGTTAACATGATTTAAGTAAATGTTCACATATATACATGTTTGGTCTTAATGTCTTATGTTGAGGAATTAATTTTAGATTTAAAATATATAGATTTTGAGTTGAAGCAACTTTAAATACTTTGTTGCGTTAGATCGAAACTTCTATACTGAATTTTACTATTAACTTGCTTTTAGAATAAAAATATTCAAACATAAATCACTTCACTTCAAAATTAATTTAACCATAATCAATTTTATAAACATTTAGGTAAACACATACTAGAGGAACTTGGCACTGTTAAGGTGAATTATAAGGTACATCATGAAATTTCTGTATACAAAAAAATGACTTAATAATGTAAGAAGCAAAAACTTCTAATGTTTACTTTAAGTTCTTCTCCTGCATAATGACTAAACTATATTACTATAGTAATATTTTAGTTAACTTAAACACTCCTTTGTCTTATTAATAGGAGGGAGTGCAAAAACTTGTTGTCATTAGCAAGTACTGAGAAATTACAGACAAGTCTTAGAATCTAACTAATATCTATTCATTTCTATATATTCGGATCATCGGCAATCAAATTTTCATGCATTCACACATTTAGAAATTCTGAACTGTTTGATAAAGATCAAACGATTCATATTTTATTTAAGTAATTCAAAGTTAAAACACACATTTAAAATATGATATGCTTGATCTTCATTTGACGGATATAAATATACTGATTGCATGAATAGATGCAAATTTTACTACACTGAATCCAGTTCCCATTTCTACAAACAAACCCACCAAGGCCTCCTTATTAGCATCCCTCTCAAGGTGCCCAACTTTCTCGTTGAAAGCAAGTTGTGTCCATGTGAGGTTCTAGTGGAGGTTAGGCACTAAGACCTAATCCAATAGAGGTGCTCTACTTCGTAAATAATAGGCCATAGACCACAGTTTTAAATTAATATTATATCTAACAATGTACATATTACTATAGTAATATTTTAGTTAACTTAAACACTCCTTTGTCTTATTAATAGGAGGGAGTGCAAAAACTTGTTGTCATTAGCAAGTACTGAGAAATTACAGACAAGTCTTAGAATCTAACTAATATCTATTCATTTCTATATATTCGGATCATCGGCAATCAAATTTTCATGCATTCACACATTTAGAAATTCTGAACTGTTTGATAAAGATCAAACGATTCATATTTTATTTAAGTAATTCAAAGTTAAAACACACATTTAAAATATGATATGCTTGATCTTCATTTGACGGATATAAATATACTGATTGCATGAATAGATGCAAATTTTACTACACTGAATCCAGTTCCCATTTCTACAAACAAACCCACCAAGGCCTCCTTATTAGCATCCCTCTCAAGGTGCCCAACTTTCTCGTTGAAAGCAAGTTGTGTCCATGTGAGGTTCTAGTGGAGGTTAGGCACTAAGACCTAATCCAATAGAGGTGCTCTACTTCGTAAATAATAGGCCATAGACCACAGTTTTAAATTAATATTATATCTAACAATGTACATATTACTATAGTAATATTTTAGTTAACTTAAACACTCCTTTGTCTTATTAATAGGAGGGAGTGCAAAAACTTGTTGTCATTAGCAAGTACTGAGAAATTACAGACAAGTCTTAGAATCTAACTAATATCTATTCATTTCTATATATTCGGATCATCGGCAATCAAATTTTCATGCATTCACACATTTAGAAATTCTGAACTGTTTGATAAAGATCAAACGATTCATATTTTATTTAAGTAATTCAAAGTTAAAACACACATTTAAAATATGATATGCTTGATCTTCATTTGACGGATATAAATATACTGATTGCATGAATAGATGCAAATTTTACTACACTGAATCCAGTTCCCATTTCTACAAACAAACCCACCAAGGCCTCCTTATTAGCATCCCTCTCAAGGTGCCCAACTTTCTCGTTGAAAGCAAGTTGTGTCCATGTGAGGTTCTAGTGGAGGTTAGGCACTAAGACCTAATCCAATAGAGGTGCTCTACTTCGTAAATAATAGGTCATAGACCACAGTTTTAAATTAATATTATATCTAACAATGTATATTAACTTGTATTTGATACTCTAATGTTTCCTTTAGTGTACTTGTTAGATTATGTTAATATAATAATGGCTCATGTAATTTATAGAATGACTTTAAATAAAAATGCCTAATGTGATGGTTGTTAGTAGTGGTGGTTTGGGAACCAACACACCCGATCTGGACTCGAAAAAACCAATTAAAAAAATTGGAAGTTGATGGGTTTAAGTGGGTAAACGGATTGGTAGAGTGAAAAAAGTGGGTTTGAATGATTTCACTTGGTGGGTTGGGTTTTGGATCTTTGCATCCATTTTAAACGAAACCCATCGACAAACAAAGAATAAAATTAGGCCCAGGCCCATATCATGTTGCTTACTTAAAACAAGTACTCATGTCTAACCCTAAACTTAACCATTAGATTTTCTTTCTCCCTCTGAAACCCTAGCGCTACTCTCGCCTCTCTCGTCCCTCTCACATTTTTCGCCTCTGTTGTCCTTCTAACCTTTTTTGCCCCTCTCGCCTTTCATCGAGTTAAATCTCTTAACATGACTCACCTTTTTCTGGATCTGTAAACCAAAATCCTCAATGAGATAAAGACAAACACCAACATTTGGGCTTGACTGGGAGGTTTTGAAGATGGATATTCAAGGTTTAACTTTCCTTCCTCATTAGTATCTAATAATCTAATTGCTTCTAATGAGATCAATTTATTTTTCTTTCTCTATCCATTAACACTACACTTCCCTTTGGCTCTATGTGGTTGCTTATTATTCTCCCTCACTTTTGATTTGTGCATACTAGCTTAAAGTTTGTTATTATTAGAAAATATGTAGGGAAATACTTGTCTCTGTTGAAATTGTCAACTAAGTGATGGTAGTCAGTGATTCATTGCTGAAAGTGATTTTATGATGATGGGGCAGAAAATTTTTGTATTCATTGTTGGTGGAGTAACTTGATCTGAGGTTTGATTTTTTCTTTTTATATATATTTCAATGATTCAATGCTTAAACATTCATAAAGTGATTTTAGGAAGATGGGGCAAAGAATTTTTGTATTCATTGTTGGTGGAGCAACCACATCCGAGGTTTGCTTTTTTCCTGATATATATATATATATATATATATATATATATATATATATATATATATATATATATATATATATATATATATATATATATATATATATATATATATATATCAGGAAAATGTATTTTTCAATAACGAGGCGCTGTCATAACCATTTTTCCATGCATCCCGAGGCCTAAACTGGTTGCAGGCCTTAATTTTCAAAGTTTGATTTGTAGTGGATTGTGTGTTTAAGGCTCAAACCCGCCCGTTTCCCACCCCTAGTTGTTAGGCTTAAAGTTGTATTGAAGTCAGTGTGGGTTATTTTAGATTTATAAAAATTAATTCCCTCTCTTCTCACTCAATAAAAGGATAATTTGGCAATTAAAGGTAAAAAGGTGAATTTGAAAAGGGAGGTAACAAAGAGGTCATTTGATAGTTGTTGGTTTTCACTCAATGAAAACCCACTATTTTATTCTCACTAAAAGAATTTGTTAATTTCCTACTAATTTTAACTACCAATAAAATGAGTAGTTAAATCCAAGCAAATTAACTATTAATTTGGTACCAATTTATTTTTCTAGCTACACCTAAAATAATACTACCTCCGATCCTTTATATAAGAAACAAATGGTAGTATTTTTTTGTCTTAATTATAAGAAACATATGACCACTTTCAAATGTATTATTTGTTAGTTTCCTTTTATACCAATGATTTATAGTGAAGTCTATTAATGAGATATCACTCATTTTCCATAAAAATGGATGCATTTATTGAGCATTATTCCTTGGATTATGAGTAGTGTCATTATATCTAAGCACCACTTATATCAATTAATTCTATGGGTATTTTTGGAATAAGATTTAAATTCATGATAATATTAATTAAAATTAACTAATTTAGCTATTTTTGTTGGTCTTGCTAAATTGAATATTTGTTTCTTATATATAAGACCAGAAATAGTATTCTTTATATATATATATATATATATATATATATATATATATATATATAATTTATTTTCTATTCCCGTTGTGGTCATGTTATCTCTCTTGTTCGTTCTCAATGTGACCTACATAGAAGGCAATGGTAGGAGACTACTCCAAAGGAGTCGAATTTTCAGTGTTCACCTCATGAAATAGCTTCGTCCTCCATGTAAACTCATTTAGGTTAGTTCTCAAACCCTAAACAAAGCTTTGATTGATTCTCTCATCTTTCGCTGAAAAAACTCAAATAAAAGGTTAGAGATCTTAAATTCTCCATTCCCAATCTCTAAAAAATTATTAATTCTCTCAATCTTTTTTATTTAATGTTTGATTCTCTCTTTCTCCTCGTAAGTTCTTTACTTTTTTGCTAGGGTAGTTCTGTTCTTCACAGAGATAAATAATCAATTATATTTCTTTAACATATGCATAATAAATAATAATTGTTACAAGATAACAGATACAAATTTATATATAACAATTTCATATGCACCGAACTTTCGTTCCAACAAATGGTTGTGTTGAGTCTCAAAGGATTGCCACTACCTCTTCTGGCGATTCTCTCTCTCCAAGTTTGAGAACCAGATTATGAAGTTAATTCTTATAAGTTTTTTTTTCTTTCTTTAATTCTGAAATTTTATTGTGAAATTTAGGCATTTTTCTTACTCCAGTTAAATTAACTAAAACCTTAAGACTAAATTAGCAGCTTATTAATTTTATTGCATCTTCTCGAGTTTTATTTACTAGTTTAGGTTTTTTTTATTTCACATGTTTTTTCTCTCCTTCTATAATTGTGAAGGTTGTTGAAGTGAAGTGAATGGTAAAGTATCAACTTGAAAAATAATTAAAAATAATTAATATGAATTTCCACCTTGAAATAGTTATTGACCCAATAATTATTGGGAAAATAATTGAAGTATATAGAACTGCCACCACCAATATCAACAGTGCACCCTCAAGACTATGAGTATACCTACTTCTTATGATAAACCTGCTACTTCATCAATTCCATTGTTTTCACCTACCCTTGCAAGGGAAGAGACTCCATCTCTTTAATTGTTGACATCTACGCTTGGTAAGTCTCCCACTACAAATGCTCCTTTGACTAGGCCAATATCTGCTCAAACAAACATGGTAAACCAATAAAAATATTAGAATAAAAAATGTTTCCCATTTCTAACTCTCCATATGGCTCCCCTTTGTCAGTACAATGTACAAGGGGTTATAGTCTTCACCATCAGAATATGTCATTTAAGATTACCTCCTCCACACTGACATATAATGCTGATAACGACAATTAGAACCATCGCAGCAACCAGTTGAACTTTTAAAGTATTTGCATGGTTTTTGAATTTTAGATTTTGCCTCCCTAGGGTTATTAATGTTGTTATGTGGCCGTTTCAAATCTTGGAAATTATTACGACTTTGCATGTCTTGCTTATGAGAACCATGTGTTCTAATAGTTTCTTATAATAGTTGACATCTTTCACAGCACTTGGTTGGGAAGACACTGAACCAAACGCGGAGCGCACCCTTTTGCAGAAAATGTCCTTTCGCTTTCCTGTGGTGCTGCTCGCTTTATCCCTTGTTATGGAGATGTAGGTAACTAGGTATTGATGGAGGTGGAGATGTAGGCCTTGTAACTGATGAAGTAGCAGATTTATCATAAGTGGGTATACTCACAATCCTTGAGGGTGCACTGTTGACAATGGTGGTGGCAGTTCTATATACTTCAATTATTTTCCCAATAATTATTGGGTCATTAACTATTTCAAGGAGGAAATTTGCAATGGTTCTCATAAGGTTGTTTGGCTTCAGCAAAGAAATGTAAAACAAAAGGTATTAAAATATGTGGATGAGTTAATTGTTTAAAAGCTTAGATTGGTTAGATATGCCTCAAATATGTTTCCAATTAAGCACTCACAAGCTTTTTTTGGCCTCAATTTCCTTCTATAAAAGTTATGTGAGATTTAACTTTTTTCCTCTTCCCTAATGTTCCACATTCTTTCAAATTCTAACATAATATTCTTTTTTTTTAAATATTGGAAATGAACCAAGAAGATAAAGCTGAAGAAGATAGTGCCAACATTGATATTGACTCCTAAATGAACGGAAAATGTGTTGGGCTAAAGACATATACTTGACAGGTGATAAACTTGAGAATTTCATTCTTTGACAGAAATTTTATGTCTCTAGATTTCAATTTCCAGAGTTCATGTTTCGTTAAGATTATTTCTTAGTTTTAATAATGCTTTTGCATTTAGATTAAATGTATTATTGGTTCATTCATTTTCTACATTGACAGTGGACTACTAAGCCTGCTTGTAAAATTTATAAATTTTACTTGCTAGTGTCTAGATAGATGGTCTAATACAATTTACTTAGCATGATAATATAAAATAGACATTTATTTACACTTGGATCTTATTTTAGGCTTCACATTTTGGAGAATGTGTAGTCCATCGCATCCATGAGGAAATATCCACCCACAAAATAACACACGTGCACATAGAGGCTATAAAATAAATCTGTTCTTTAATCTCAAGAACTTTGTTACATATTTTACAATCAAATTAAAAATGCCATGTTCATGACCATCTTATAGAGTTCTTTGAAGCTTTAAGAAGTATGATAATATTTTGTTGAAATTATTAATATCAAATGCAACAAGACACTATATTGATACAAAGATTTTTATCCTTATTTTATCTTAAACTCCTTCTAGTTGTTGCGAAGGCTCTTAGGTGAGTTGCCGAAGCGATAGCTTCTGTTCAAGCTGAGGCTGCTGAATGGAAACTTAAATGAGTTTGAGAGGGCAGAGAATCTGAAGTTTTTTTGGTACAGGGAATCTGGAGTTTGAACATGCAGGTTCTAATAATTGAATAATTACAGGATGCATATTCTTTATTTATATTTTTTATTCTATAACAGTTAATATTTTATAAGGAAAGGAAACTTTTCATCTATTTTTGACTTAACTATAATCATGCTCTCTATATACTTGTAGATTGATGAACAATTTTATTTCTTTAGGTTGCTTCTGTTCTTATATTTCAGTTATATACAATGTCTATATTTCCTTTCTTGATGTAAGGGTATAAATAACTTATTGTTAGATTTAATGTAAATTTTACAGATAATCATATTAGTGGGTGCTAAACTACAAAGGATCTTTACAAAGTTGGGACTAAGGATTACAGACAGAGAAGTTGTCAAAGGTGCACCTGTGGTTGAACTAGGGAATGATCAATTTAAACCATAACCATTTCAAATCTTCTGAATTTTAAACTAGTAATAAAGTAGATGAATTATAAACCAGATGTTGTACTTTATTTTCTTGTACCTACAATGGTTGCAGCTTATTGTTACTCAATTACTCTACTAGTAACTCCATTTAATTTGCAATAAGATAATTTCAAACTATTCTTTACACACTTCTTTTCTTCAGGGATATATAAATTCAATTATCTGATGATTTACAAATATCATTCTTATATAGAATGTGATGTCCTGCTATTCCTGATGCAGTTTTTTTTTTCTGTATTGTGTGTGTGTGTGTATTTGTTTAGGGAGAATAAGCAATTAGCTACAAATTATCTACGAAATAGTTTCACAATGGAATTTTTAAATTAACATTTAACTATGAATTAGCTAGTTATAGATATATGGTAATTTCAACTACATTTTAGCTACAAATTTACTATGACAATATCCTAGCTATATAACTAGGAAAAAAGAAAATTGAATGATATAATTGCTACAAATTAGCTATAATTTTTTTTAAAATAGATACAAATTAACTAGGATTATTTTTCTAGCTAATTTGCTATTTATTCTATGCTACCAACAAATTTGTAGTTATTTTGTAGCTAACTTGTATCAAATTGTTTTTACTAGAGATTAGCTACAACATAACTACTAATATTGTTATAGCTAACCTTGAAATTTCTTGTGGTGTCTTTTTCCCTCCAGAGAAGCCTTTTCAGGTATGGTTCTCATTGTTAAAGAAAGGAATATTCAAGAAAAGGGAGTCTGAGAAGAGAAAAGATTTCAAGAGGAAAAACAACATTAAAGAACATTGCAATATGGATCCGGGTAAATTCCTAAATTTCAATATAGATATTATAGAGTATAATAGTTGTGAGAAATATGCTATCTAAGATTCCTATAATGTAATTTATTGTATGTTAAACCCTAGAAAATTATACATATGACAGTAAAATTGTACTTACATATTTGCTAGTATCATAGTAGGTTAGATATCATATTTTTACTTTAATTTTCTAGAAACCTCAAACAAGCAGTTTTTCAATGGTAGATCACAATATATCTAACCACTTTAAGTTACTTCATTAAACCTGTTGGTTCACTTAAGTAGCTAGATACAAAAAGTTACTTTTTAAAAATAAGTTGAACCAATGCACATTTTACTTTCAAGTACTGAAGAAGTCTAAACTCTCGATTTTATAACTGGTGTCTCCATCTGGTCAGAGTACCAGGGAGCAAAAAGGAAGCAGTTGATGGAAACAAAAAGCAAAACAATTCCTTAATTTTACGAATTTTGTGTCCAAGAAAATAATTAATATTTTCTGATTTTATAAAATCAGAGAGAGGGTGAAAGATAGAGTACGAGATCTTAATCTGATTCTATATTTTGTTGTTCACAATAACAAGTCTGAGATACTGATACATCAAAGATTATGTACTTGAGTCTAACTTGCAGAGCTATTTACAGCTGTAATAATTGGTTTCAGTTGAGCTAACCAATTGTAACATACCAGATGGTGGAAGGTTATAGTAACTATATCTAGCTGACTTGACATGACAAACTATCAATCACGATACTCTATACACTACTTGTTGGGAAAACACACACCTTTCCACGCACAATAATGAGAGAACATACAACAAAATAAAAAAAAAGGCAACATCATAAGAAAATAAAAAGACAACAAAAATTTATTTAATGTGGTTCGGCCTTTCATACCAACATCCACAACACAAATTTATTTAATGTGGTTTGGTCCCTCATGCCTACATCCAAATCTCATCACAAGTTTTCTGGATAAACTTGATAAACCCATCCCTTCACATGACCCCCTTCTCTCAGGGTGCTGACCCCCTCTTCATGTTGGGTGGTTCTTCTCATCTCAAAAATCCCCATTTATAGATGTAGCATCCTAATCTAAAAATAGAAAATAAATAACTAATTTACAGATAATATCTTTAAATATAAACAACATCCTAATTGAATGTTGAACTAATTTGTTTAAATAAATAAATCAACACTTCCATATTATAATAAAAATTATGACAATCAAACCACATGACGATATCAAATAATTCAACACAGGCAATAAGACTACATTATTATTCGCCCAAAACAATTGCATGGGCAACGACGTGATAATCTGGAGACTAAACTTATTATTTTTAACTTCCACTTAAACTAAAGCAACAAACTCGCAAAGGCATTCAACTCATCAAGCGCATCAATCATCACGATCCTTTAGAAGTTGTCGCTTGAGTAATCCTCCTCAGACTCCTCCGCCGCACAATCAACTATTTGTTCTATTGAATAACAACACTACTATTTATTGCAATTGCACTGATTCCACCTACTACAGCACCCAACATCAATTGTGCCTTGTTGAGGCCGACCAGAGGGGCAAGCCAGCTTCAAGGTACGACTGGTGCACTCACCCACACCCACATCAATTGTTCAGCTTTATAGGTGAGGAGGGTGGAGTACATGTGAGTTATTGTCTTGTTGAGTTTTTAACTTAGTTAAAGCCTTTGAAACCCATTCAAACATATATTTTAATGAAAATATTTGATGTTTTTTATTTAGTGTTTTGATATGGTAGATAAAAAAATATTATTATTATTATCACCATCATCATCATCATCATAATTGCTGTTGTTGTTGGTTTGTTTTTAATTTTTTTTACCTTATAACTACTTCCATCTTTTATACTTATTTGTTAATTGAAACATATAAAATATATTTTTAAATAATTTTAAAATGTAAAAAGTAAAAAAGTATTATTTTGAATGGTTTGAGATACATGATTTTTTTTTATGTTAAAAACTTGTTTTCGAAGCAATCTTTGATGTTTGAATAATTTATTATCAACTATATAATAATAATGATAATGATAATGATAATAATAATAATAATAATAATAATAATAATAATAATGATAATAATAATAATAATAATAATAATAATAATAATATATAAAGGGAATTCCCTCATTTAGTGTACACATTTTCTTAGACGTCTTTGCCCCTGCTCTCTTTAAATTGCAAGTGAAACACGTGTATAAGTTCAAGGATAAAATAGAGAAAAAAAATTGTGTACACAAAAAAATAATACAAAAATAACTACAAACTCTCTTAACTGCCCACTCTTGCTGTAACACTGTAATTTTTCGTAACGTATATTAAGTGCTTGATCAATACCGTAAGAGGAAATTAAATTTAAAACTATAGTTATTGTGAGATTTTTTAGACTTTTACGTAAGTTCCGTAAGTTGAAAAAAAAAAAAAAATATATATAAGAGAAGGGGGGTGTTCTTAGAGGAAGATAGGTGCGAAAAGTAATTTTGTTAAATAAATTCAAATCTGAACGTGAATCTTCACGTTTCTCCCATTTTCTTCTTCCTCTCCTTTGAGCTTCTCTTTTCCTCCCAAAAGCTAGGGTTTTTGAAATTTCTTCAAAGAGGACTTTGTTTCTTCTTCTCTAGAGCTTCCTTTGATTGATTTCAAGTGGGTAAGTTCAATTCCTCCTTATTTTTGATCTCTTGGTTCATTCCTCTTGTTCCTTCAAGAAATTAGAAATGGGTTTTGATTTAAATTTTGATGGATGGATGAAAATTTGATTGAAGCCTGATTTGATGTTGGTTTACGCTTCTTCTAGTTGATTCCATAGCTAAAGTTAAGGAAAGATCACTCAAGAGTCACAAAGTTTCTCTCTTTAACTCTCTCTCAAGGAAATCTCAAAGTTGTTGGGTAAGGGAAGCTTCTCTATTTTTAGTTTAAGTGTGGTTGAGAGTTAGGGGGCTCAACCACATACAGCATGTCTGCCCCTTATCTGGACTGTTGTTGTGTTTTATTTGAATGCTTAAGCTGAAAAGTTGATGAAATGGGTTGAAACCCTTTGGCAGTGGCTGTGTGGGATTTTCATTTACTGTCTTTGGATTTTTTTAATCTTTGAAATTGATTGGGAAGGCTCTTAAAACAAAGGAGACCATGCCCAAATTTTCTTGAAATCATTTGATAAGCTTTGTATGTGAAAATCAAACCACAAAATAAAGTGGCAGTGGCTGTTAGGTTCGTCCAGCTCTGGACAGTCCCCACGATTTTGTGATTTTTGGAAGATCTAACCGTTGGTTTTTCACGAAATTTGTTTTGAATAAAAATAGACTCAAAATGGAGCAAATTTTATTTTTACACTTTGGTGAGATAACTTTGTTTCGAGGTTCATCCGTGACCCACAATGTGGCTTCTCTGTTTTTCGAGTTTCCCTGGAACATGTCTCGGTTTTTCCTAAATTCCTAATTGTACATATAATATTTTGTTTTCGTTTTTGTGCTATTAAAAACTAGACAAAACAAGATTTTTAACTGTGTAATTTACAAAAATTAACATGTCCAATTCCTAAATTAACTTTTTGAAAAGGAACAGGACAAGGGTTTGGAGCTCTGTTTGGAGTCCGAAATTTAGGCTGTTGGAAATAAATTTACTGGGAACATTAGGGAAAGAATTTGGGGGCAAGGGTTAACTTTTTAGAAAGATAAAGATGTTATCTTTTTACTGTAAAAAGTTCAGCTCAAAACAAGTTTGGGAAGTGGGAGAAATTTACATTTCTTTGAGCTATGTTCAGTGAGCACTTAAAAAAAAATTAATTAAGGGCTGCTGACTTTGAAAATTTTTATAGAATTTTCTAGATGTTGATTTTATAAGTGGGATACCTTTCTTTAAAACATATCCCAAGAGCTTCGATTTGATATAAAAAGTTTTTAATTCCGAGGTCATTTGCTATAATCAGTGAGAGCTCACATTCAGTACTGCCAAAGAGAAATTGACTTTATTTGGTCAACTTGGTTAATATGATATAATTATTAGAATGACATTTAATTTCATTTTAGACCATTTGGAATGTAGAAAAATATGTTGTTAGATTTATATTCAAGATTTAATCAAGAATCATGAAAAGATGAAATTGATTTTGGATTTTTATATAATTGATATTAGAAGCTTGAAATAATTGTTTGGAACCATGTTTGATTGATTGGATGATATGTTGTGATAGATTGAAATTGATTGGTTGGTTTGTTGTTGGATTGAAATTGCTTGATTTGGCTTGATTGTGTTGTGAATGATGTTGGAAATTGTTGAATGTTTATATTTTTGTAGGTGATTGTTTAAAATTACTTATTTAATTGTGATTATTAACATATTGCATATGCATGAGTCTTTTTGGGGGATTTATAAAGATTCAAGTGAAAAATAATTGATGTTGGCTAACCGGGACTGCGGTAGCCATGAAAATGAAAAAAAAAAAGAAAAGAAAAGAAAAGAAAAGAAAAAGAAAAGAAAGAATAAATGTTGACTAACCGGGATTGCAGTAGTCATGAGAATTGAGTTGATCTATGAGAAATGACTTTTGTTGACTAACCGGGACTGCGGTAGTCATGTGAAATGAAAATGATTGAGAAATGATTTTGTTGACTAACCGGGACTGCGGTAGTCATGTGAAAGGAATATGATTTGAGAATTGAATCTTTGGGGTGAGCAGAATAAGTTAGACAGGGCTGTATAGTCTGTGATTATATAGTCTGTGGGGTGAAGGATATTGGCAATTCCACATGTGGCTGGAAACTGGACTGAGTTGCGGTCGTGGTGGCCTTCCGGGTATCCTGATCTCCTAATTCTGTCTAGTTTATTCGCGTTTAGTAGGGGCTGATAGCTGAATTGCAGTACGTAATGGTAGGCCAGTTACTTACTAAACACTCAAAGGGGAAGTCTCCATGGAGCAGGGTCAAAATGATTTTGAGTCAAAACTGCATTTGCATAAATCATACTGCAATTGTTTTAATTATGTGACTTATGATGTTATGACTCATTGTGATGAGTGGTGATGGTGTATGTGGTTGATCTTGTTGATGATTCATGTTATAAATATGTTTATAAACTAAGTTTTGTATAACATTTTCAGTTATTATGTATAGTATTTTGAAGTATATAAAATCTAGTTTTTCGTCCTTTTCCTTAATAATTGGAAATTCACTTATTTTCTTATATGTATAATTTTGTTTGGTAAGCTTACCCTTGCAATGTTTGCACATGTGGTTCGTGCCTGTGATGATCTCGGACATCGTGTTCGGGGGAGCAGATGATTTTTAGGTGGATCTTTCTCTTGGAGAGTTTGTGGATAGAGCGTAAGAAGGATTGAAGACATTATCATTTCTTTCTATTTCTTTGTTTGGTCTTATGTATAGAATGAACCAGTTAGGGGTATTATGTATTTTATCATGTGAAAAGATGCATGTACACATAGTTTTATTTAGTTGAGTTTTGTATAAGATATATTTATAAATTAAGCTTTAAATTTTATCTGTCGATTTTGGGAATCGCGGAAAAATTCTCCAATATTTTATCAATAAACTAATTAGAGAGTTTTTAAAATTTAATGAAATAAAATCTTTAGTATAACAAATCTGTAACGAAGATGGGTCGTTACACTTGCATCACGTTTTTCCCTTCCCGTAGACAAAGCAACATCAGTCTTGCATGCTGATCTAGTGTTCCACATTAAGCATATTTCTTGGGTGTGGTTTAAATATAAATGTCCTCCCTCTCCTGGTGTTAGCTTAGCAAGCTGGTATATTAGCCCCTTAGATTGTTTTTATACTGTACTCTGGCTTTTATTGGGTTGGTATGCCCCATCTTTGGTCTATTAAGATGTACTATTTGGACTTTTTTAAAAGTCGCAATTTGTGCCCTGTTTGAATAAAACTCATCTTTGCCTTTAAAAAAAAAAACTTCTTATTAGTCTCTCTTTTTTTCCTGTAACTTCTCATCAGCAACAACTCCTACACATCTTCATCCCGTGGAGTTATAGAGCCCACCCCCAATCCACATAACCCTTCTCCTAATTTGGATGATTGAACAAATAAATCTACTTTGTGAAAACAATGGTAATTAAGGATAATTATGGTCAATTTGTTCAGCTTTAAGTGAGACCTTTATATTTTTTTCTTTCTAATGGTATGTTAAAGTTAATTTTGTAGCTTTGATTTGAATTGAATACAAATGTATGAAACTTTTTTCTATGGCAATTTCTGGGATAACTCCAAGGATGCTCTTAATTAAAAGGTTCTACAAATTGTTTCTATTCCAGGTGTTGTGGAAGCTACATGTAAGCCCCGTAGTATACATTTTGAGATAAATTAATCTTCCACAACACCTGGAATAGAAACAATTTGCAGAACCTTTTAATTAAGAGCATCCTTGGAGTGGATGGTTTTCTTCTGATAACAATTCCTTTATTGGACCATAAACCTTTGATGTTAACTTGGACATAGTAAAATTCCTAAAGAAGCTTACTAGAGAAATCCTAGGGCGTATATGACTCACCAAGATCCAGTGATTAACACTGATGAACATGTCATTTGTCATAAGTTGCATCGATATAAAGGAAGTTGGTCAATGCACCCATAAAACTTGTGTGTGATCATAGTCCTAAATATTTGAGTTTAGGTCACTTCTATTTTATGTTGCACCGTGTCCTTTTAACAGTCATTTTGAAAGCAACTTAAGAATAACATGTCTTGCATCAAGCATTTGTCTTGACCCTTCAACTTAGAGTTCTAATGGACCATGTTAGAAGGGAATCAGTACTTAAGAAGCAAAATAGATCAACCAGAAGAGTTAGGAAAATGGTTACTAGGAACATGAATAAACAAGGATTTGAATAGATAAAATTTTAGATGGAAATTTATACTTTCACTAATAATTACCTCATAAACTCCCTTGCAATCCATCGTTTCTACACCATTACTTTTATGAATGGTCTGGATGAGCCTACAATGGAGTTTGTGAGGATTGTGTGCAGACATATGGCCAGTATAGATGTATAAATTGACCACAATATTTTCTATTACATGGCTTTCATTTGTCTTGTGTCTTTTCTACTGAATTTTGCCTGTCATGGACTGACAACCCTATGTCCATTATAATTTAAGTTGTCTAGTTCTATTTTCAGTTCTCTTGTCAGAGAAAACAATAATGACTGAGAATATCACAAAACCAAAATAGAATAATGGCAACATGAAACAATAAACAAGTGTACCTTTAATTCTTCTTAAACATGAGAAAAAGCCCATTTGAGAAGGATATGCAGGTGTATTTAACCATTGAATCGACATTATTAAAAGCAACACAGTGCATAAAAGGTTGGTTGCTTCTGAACCACTGATGACCAGTGTTTCAAATTGTAGACCACATCAAATGATGCAGGTGTTGCCACAACTGCATCAAGTTGTGATTGTGGACCATATCAGAGTGCATCAACAAACTGTGATACAACCATTGCCACAATGCAACACAACTACAATTTGAAACCCTAACAATGTACTTAAAAATAAAGTACATATGCATAGTGGCAAACCACATGCCATGATAGTTTACATCTAGAAAATCCCAGTTGCTTTTCACACTCATTTTTATCTCTGGTGCCTGGTCAGCTACATATATAAATCAACGTACCATACAACACCATAATGTTCTGTTGTGAAACAATTCTACAGACAAATGATTGACTTCTTAATCCTTCTTTATGGTTTTGCCTATACATTTTCTCAATCTTCCTCTACCTCTAGCAATTAGTTGCTAAAGAAGCAGTTTGGATGAAGAAATTCATATGTGAACTCGGTGTGGTTTCTTAAATAGAAGAGTCGGTTCCACTATAATGTGACAATAATTGATTTATCACTTAAGCAAAGGAATCAATATCACACTAAAAGTCCAAACACATTTTACAAAGGTATCACTTGATTAGAGAAATCATTTAACGTGGTGACGTTAAGAGAATGCAGCAAATCCATTCACCAAGACACTTGGAATAAAGGAATTTTGACAAGTGCAAATGGAATTAGGAATGAAATACATGAGTGATAGACTCTAGTGCAAGTGGGAGATTGTTGGAGATAAATGTGTATGCCCAAGACTCAATCCATCATGTAACCAATTTCAGTTCTAAAGTATTATTAGTATTTCATTATCATATTCTACTATAAAATAGTTGATTTGATAAGGTCCTTGATTAAAATTATGGACTTGTTATCATAATAGAGATTATGATAATGAAAAAATAAGTCCTTTATAATTTTAATCCAAATTGTTCTTAATCGTAATATTATTGTGAATAGGACATCAATAATTCGGATAGATCAATATATATGTATTGGCCTTTATTGGATAAACATTAATATATATCATTTATTAAATTACATGTGTAGATGATGCACATGGTAGATGTGATCATTGAATTGACACAACTGAGAATTCCTAATGGTTAACATTATCTTAATCTGTCAATAGGAAATTCTCAATAAGAAACGTAAAAGTTTCCTTTGACCTGAGATTATCATAGTAATTAACAAGTTATTTATTATATTTTAATTCCAAACACCTAATGTATCAGGGCACTAATTGAATGGATATGGATATGATTAAATACTTGTAGAATTAAGGATTAATCAAGAAGGAATCCATCGACTCTAGGTAATGAGTTTGAGCTCTACTAAGACCTTGGCCAGGGCAATTGAATGAGAAAAAGACTGAGTTTCTTAAGTCATTTGTTAACTTATTAGAGTTCGACAGTAATACCATACTCTAGAATTAACTTGGAGCTATAAGTGATGGAAGGAAAATATTACATTATTCTTCTATTGGTTCTTGAAGCTAGGTAAAGGGTGTTACTTCATGCTATCCGGACGCTAAGGAGTGTTGCTAGACACTTACCTTGATTAGTAAGTTAATTAATTTACTAACGGTTTAGTATTGAACCTACAGGACCACACACAAATGAGTGTTTCAATCTTTGCATAAGAAAATAATTTATTTGATAATGAAATTAGAGAAATTAATTTAATCAAATTATTTTAGTGGAATATTATTATATTCTTTGCTAGCACCAAGAATATAATTAATAATAAATTAAATATTATTTTTTTCTTAAATGTGGAAGTTGTCCACAAAATAAGAATCATATTCTATTGCTGCATATTAGGATTAAATCATGTGATTAGTCACTGTAATTAATCATGTGATTATTTGGAAAGTATCTTTGGCTTAAATCAAGAAGCTTCTTAAAATAAAGAGACATTGGTTTATTTTAAATCAAATCTCTCTTTTAAAAAAGCCCAAATACATATCTCTTTAACACTATTTTTTTTTTTAAAAAAAAGCTTGAAAAGCATCAAACTAGCACCATTAATCCCAACTAGGTTGGCACCAAAGGAACTAGAAATCACATGCTCCCAAACTAAAATTTATTGATAGACCAAAGCAAAACAAGTAAAAAGTGGGGGGACCAAACCAAAACCCACCAAATCAACAAAATCTATAAGCTGGAAGGCCAAGCCTATCCCTAGAGAAGAATTCCCTAATACAAGTAGGGACAGAATCCCACCAAACTAGTCCAGACAACGAGATACCAAGATTAGCCAGGCGATCAGCAATTTTTCCATAGATGAGAGCTGGGCTAGGCAATTTTTCCATTTAACTTGAAGCTACCATGGAATAATATGAGGAGCCTGAAAAGCTTCAACGACCAGTTTTGAATCACACTCCAACCAGAGCTTCAACCAACCTCTTTGAAGAGCTAAATCTACTGCTGTGATTGCTGCAACAAGTTCAGCATGCAAAGAATATGAGCATCCAATCTATAACGAAAACCCACCCAAGAAATCACCCGCTGAATCTCTAAACAAAGCTCCACAAGCTGCAGGTCTAGGGGCTCCTTTGGCTGCCCCATCTGAATTACATTTAATCCAGCCCCTAAGAGGTGGATACCAAAGAACTTGTTTAATGTTAGGGGCTCTCGCAACATGTCCCAAAACATGAAACTGTTTCAGAATAGACCAATCAACAACAGAGTTTCGCATGGTTGCCTTGGAAAGATTACCAGAAAGGGAAACAGCTGCCACAATATTATTTCTAATCTTGTTTACAGTCATTGGGCCACATTGAAATCTAGCATGATTACGACTTATCCAAAGGAACCAAATGGTGTTAACAATAGCAGCAACAAAAATATCTTGAAGTTGAGTACTGGAGGCTCTCGAAGCATTAGATAATAACATGAGCAAAGAAGAATTATCTATATCTCTTTAACACTATAAATAGAAGCATCTGTCTAAGAGCAAAATGCACCAGACGCAAACTAGAAAAGCTCAACAAGAGTTTACTATCTAAACCTGAAAACAAGTAATAATAATAATAATAATAATAATAATAATAATAATAATAATAATAATAATAATAATAATAATAATAATAATAATAATAATTTTCTATACAATAACATTTATTTTTAGGACCATTTATGTGTCAATTCAGATTGTTTTCTATGTAATCATTCTATCTTGTAATTGAAGTCCAAATTCGATGATTTGAGAAAATATAAAACAACCAAAGTTAGGGGAGGAATTGACAATTCAAACTTTTTCAGGTTAGGGGAGAAAATATAAAAAAACCAAAGTTAGGGGAAGAAGAAGTAATATTAATAATAGTTGTTTTTGTTGTTTACTTTAATTCCTAATTTGAAAATGAAATTTTACAATTTTATCACAATAGCATTTTAATTATAATTTTTTGTATTCATGTTATTCATTTACTGTTCATAATAAAAGTACCTAGCGTCCAACTTCAAAACAAATACTGTTGTTTAATGTTTTTTATACAGTAAAATTTAATTTTTGGGACCATTTTTTTTGTCAATTCAGACTGTATCATTCTATCTTGTGTTTGAAGTCCAAATTCGATGATTTGAGAAAATATAAAACAACCAAAGTTTCTTATCATGATTGTATAAGATGTGCACTTTATACATATACATATAATTAGTATTTTTTTAAAAAAATATTATCCTTATGATTTGGGGAAAAAATTCAAATATACATATTCAAGGCTAAAATCTAATTCCTAAACTATAAGTTGCGTGTTTGGATTCATGTTAAACTATCTAAAATCACATTAAAATGTTAGTTCATATGATTTAAGTAAATATTCACATAGTCACATGTTTGGTCTTATGTTGAAGAATGAATTTTGGATCTAAAATAGATTTTGAGTTGAAGAAACTTTAAATACCTTTTGCGTTAGATCAAAACTCCTATACTGAATTTTACTGTTAACTTGCTTTGAGAATAAAAATATTTAAACATAAATAACTTCACTTCAAAATTAATTTAACCAAAATCAATTTTATAAATGCTTAGGTAAACACATATTAGAGGAACTTGGCCACTGTTAAGGTGAATTATAAGGTACATAATGAAATTTGTGTACACAAGAAAATGACTTAATAATGTAAGTTGCTAAAACTTCTAATGTTGACAAGAAAATGACTCCTACATAAAGACTAAAGACTATACCATTATAGTAATATTTTAGTTAATTCTAACACTCCTTTGTCTAATTATTAAGAGCGAGTGCAACAACTTGTTTTCATTAGCAAGTACCAAGAAATTACAGATAAATCATAGAATCTAACTAATATCTATTCATTTCTATATACTCGGATCATCAGTAGTCAAATTTTCATGCATTCACACATTTAGCAATTTTCAATTGTTTGATAAAGATCAGACAATTCATATTTTTTTATAAATCAAAGTTAAAACACACATTTAAATTTTGAACTATCTGGTCTCCATTTTATGGATATAAGTACAATGATTGCTTAAATAGATGCAAATTTGACTACACTTAATTCGGTTCCCATTTCTACAAACAAGCCCGCCTTGGCCTCCTTATTAGCATCCCTCTCAAGGATCCCAACTTTCTTGTTGAAAGCATGTTGCTTCCATGTGAGGTTCTAGTGGAGGTTAGGCACTTAAACCTAATCCATTAGAGGTGTTCTACTTTGTAAATTATAGGCCATAGACCACAATTTTTAAAATTAATATTATATCTAACCATGTATGTTAATTTGTGTTTAGTACTCTACTATTTCCTTTGGTGTACTTGTACGGATTATTTTAATCTAATAATGGCTCATGTAATTTATAGAATGACTTTAATAAATAAAAAATGCCTAATGTGAAGGGTGTTAGTAGGGCAGGGAACCGACAACCAACTTAGACTGGAAAAAATCGATTGAAAAAATGGCCTATGGGTTGGTTCAGTCAGGTAAATGTGTTTGGTGGATGAAAAAAAGGGTTTGACTAGGCGAGTTCAATTTTGGATATTTGCATCCGCCGAAAGCTGAACCTACCCGACAAACAGAGAATAAAATTAGTCCCAGGCCCATCTCGTGTTGCTTACTTAAAACAAGTACTCACGTCTAACCCTAAAACTTAACCACTAGATTTTCTTTCTCCCTCTGAAACCCTAGCGCCGCTCTTGCCTCTTTCACCCCTTTCACCTCTCATCGTGTTAAATCTCTTAACATGACTCACTTGTTTTGTATCTGTAAACCAAAATCCTCACTTAATGAGATCAAGACGAACACCAACTTGGGCTTGATTGGGAGGTTCTGAAGATGGATATTCAAGGTTTAATTTTCTTTCCATATCAAGATCTAATAATCTAATTATTTCTGATAAGATCAATTTATTTTTCTTTCTCTATCCATTAACACTACTCTTTCCTTTTGCTCTATGTGGTTGCTTATTATTCCGCTTCATTTTTCATTTGTGCAGACTTGCTTAAAGCTTGTTATTATTAGATAATATGTAAATAAACACTTCTCTCTATTGAAATTGTCAACTAAGCGGCAACTTTCTCACCTATAAATTTTTATATTTGTGATGGCATTCAACGATTTACTGCTTAGACATGCATAAAGTGATTTTTGGAAGATGAGGCAACAAATTTTTGTATTCATTGTTGGTGGAGCAACCAGATCTGAGGTTTCATTTTCTTTTACATATATATATATATATATATATATATATATATATATATATATATATATATATATAATGAGATTGTATTCTTTCATGCTACTTTTCTTCTTTCGGGGAAATTAAAGATGATATGTTTAACTTGAACTTTGCCATTGTGCATGTAATGAAAAGTAATTTTGCAAAGGTGAGGAAGCAACAGAGGAAGATGCAATTAACTTCGCGTAGTGGTGGGTAGTTGTTGGTCTCAAAGAGTTGGAACAAACATTATCCTTTAACTCTTTTAATTTTATTACAAAGTTGGCTTGTTTATTCTTTTGATTTTATTGAGTATTTAATGTATTTGTTATGACTTCTAGATTTATTTTACAATTTTTTAATTTATGTAATTTGACATTTGGGCCCTTACAATTTTAAATTTTAAATGGTTAAATTCTAAATTTAAATAATCATAATCCATTTTACAATTAAACATAAAAAAAATGAGTTAAAACTTTAAAATTTTGATGAGGCTGAAATAATATTCTAATATTACAATAAAAGTTAATGTAATTTGTTATCAGTCGATTGTAACCCACCCACCCGACCCGATCCCCACCCTTTAGAACCCAAATCTGACCCAACATGAGGCACAAACAGTCGATTGTGGGCTTTCATTTTTAGAGTTAGATTGTAGTGAATTGAACTTTTAAGGTCCGAACCCGTCCATTGCCCACCCCTAGTTGTTAGGCTTAAAATTGTATTAAAGTCAATGGGGGTTATTTTAGATTTATTAAAATTAATTCCCTATCGATCTTCTCACTCCATAAAAGGGTAATTTGGCAATTGAAGGTAAAAGGCTGTATTTGAAAATGGAGGTAACAAAAAGGTTATGGGACAGTTGTTGGTCTTCTCTCCATGAAAACCCACTACTTCATTCTCTTTCCTCCTTAAGCCTTTTCACAAACGATTCTCATTCCTAAAGAAGGGAATATTCAAGAAGTGCTCCACCATCATAGACACAAGAAAAGGGAGTCAAAGAAGAGAAAAGATTTCAAGGGGAAGAACAAGGACATTAAAGAACATTGCAATATGGATCCGGGTAAGTTCCTAAATTCCATTATAGATATTATAGGGTATAATAGTTGTGGAGAAATATCCTATCCAAGATCACTATATTTTAAAATATCAATATGTGTGTGTGTGTGTTAAATATTATTAATAATATATGTATGTTTAGAATACTTTATATTAAAATAATGATTCAGTATATAATTAGTAAAATATACTTCTTTGGTAAAATATAATTTAAAATAAATGACAATAATTTGGACCAAATATAAATAACTTGTTATAATAATAAGCTAAAATAAAAAATATAATATAGTTCTGGTGGGCTTGGTGATACATCAACCCATTTAATATGTAAAATCCTAAATGCATAGGTTACTTTTGAACACAAATTGACACAGCCGTCAAAGAGGTTCTATTCATCCATCGTGAAAAAGAAAACATGCTTCATCCATATATGTGTCGTGGTGGCCCTTCTTTTTTTCCATTTCATCTATCCATCATTTCTTTCTTCTTCTTTCCATTTCACTTGTTCATCCATAACTTTGTTTCGTTGTTGCTCAACTCTCTTGGAAGAACGATGAGCCAATGAACTTGCAATGAAGCCACGTCATTAAAGCTCTGAAAAGACAATTTTTCAGCAAGCTTGTCCATTTTATGGTCAACCAACAACTCACCATTTTTTTTTAAATTGGCCGAGTCAAACCGAATTTTACCGAGTCATACCAAGTTAATTGCATTTCCGACCTAACAAACAAGGTTCTCTGACTGGCCATATGTTTGGTTCTTGATGCAACCGATCAACTGGCCAGTATGAGCCAATTTTTATAACATGGTTATATTGGTGTTGTAGTTATTACTTTATTATATTTGTGATTATCATCATCATCATCATCATCATCATTATTATTATTATTAATGTTGATTACAATTATTGTTATTGTGACTATTATTAGTATTGTGTTGTGTATCATTATTATTATCGTTGTTAAGCCTTAATACTAGATCAATATGGATAGGATAGTAAGATAATAAGATAGTAACTAAAGCCCAATGCAGAACTTAGCACACCAAGCCACAAACCTGCCTATGTATTACAAGAAATGGAGATAAAGAGAGATTAGGTTTTCAACCGTCAAAAGTTGAAGGGAGAAAATAGAGAGAGCAAAGAGAAGAGAAAGGTAGAGAGGAAGAAGAAAAAGAAAGGAAGAGAAAAGATTAGAGACTCAAGCCCCAAAACTCATCATCATGCTTTCCCCCAAGTGAGTGCTTCCTAACCCTTCCTACACCTTCCTTTCGTAGTTTACCTTATTTACCTTCATTTTCTCATCCTGCTTCTATTGTTAAGGTTAGGGTTTAGAAAGGGTTTGGAATGGATATTTGATTATGGGCAGTGAGGTTGACCCTAGACCCCAAATTAGTTGCTTATGTTTATGTTTGATCTCTTTATGTTTTAATTCAATTTGATGCGTTGTGAACACCCTGAAGCATTTGAATTATGTTCATTTTTTTTATGGATCTCCAAATTAATTGTTTTTCCTTTAAATTGAGTGTTTGGTTTGATGCTTCTTGAAATTGGGAATTTAGAACTTGTGTATGATTAAATTCTGTAAATTGAGGTTTGGATGCATTACTTTCATACCTTGTGTTGTTTGCGTGGAGTGAGTTTTGGACAGAAGTTTCAATGGTATGCATGTTTGAAATAGAAAGTTTAAGGCATAGTGAAATTGTATTATAAATGCAATAATAAATTACCTGATTGAAAATTCCGTAGCTTTCACGTCTTTTGTTGGTTGTGCTTTCATGTAAGGTTATTTTGTAATTAAAAGTTCTTTTATAAACCTGCACTTGCATTTGGGTTTTGGTGGCTTTGTTGAAATTTTGTTTTTATAAAGAAACATTAATTTGGAATTGCACATTAAAGTGAGATTTGTTAATCTCCAAAGTGATCAAATCTATGAAATTTGTAAGTCCAAATAACTATATGGTTAACTGATATAATGATACAATGTGATTAATATGTTTGGATTGAATAAAATTGTTAATTATATGGAATTGATTTAATTTTTTATTTCCATTTTATTCTTTACATTTAATGATAATTTGATATTTTTAATTACAATAATTTTTACTTTTACAAAAAAAAAACACTTGATAAAGAAGTTAAATTAAAATATAAAAAACCAATGAGCAAATTATGGTAAAATAATTAAAAATAATTGAATTTTTAAACATTTCAAATTATTAAAGAAATCATAGTATTATTTAATCAAATTTAATACTTTTGTCTCTTTTAAAAAACACCTATTAATTATTATTGCATGGAATTAACATGACAATTATTATACTATTTAAAGACACAATTCACACTAAATACCCTCATTCTAGAACATGGTTTCAGTGTCCAAGTTTAGTTTCCTGTTAGCACTAAACATCTGAACAAAATTCCAAATCACAAATTCCAAAGAAAAAGAATAATAGTTATTATTATTTTGACTAATGGAATAAAACTTCATTGGAGCACCACCAAACACAATGGTGTTTGATCAGATACTGGCGGAAGAACTAGAGAGCTTGATCCACCACCAGGGGCTTTCTCCGATGACACCTTCAGCGTCATCTACAGCTTCGACAATCTACTCCTTTCGACTTCAAACCTTTCGATTTCGACATGCTAAACTCTCCACCACCACCGCAAATCACTGCTGTAGTGTCCATAAATTCAATATCATTTGAGGAATCAAATGCACAGGCCTTGAGGCCTGGTCTAGTACTACTATTGTGGGACTCGACCATGGCAAGTATGTGGTCTCAAGTAACCTCGCCAGAGCTGACAACAACACTAAGGGTGGCAGAGAGAACAAGGTGAAGCGGCATCGCCAATAGAAGAGACGAGTCACTCGGTGCACACCAAAGGCAGACCTATCGATCCAACCTAAGGTCCAACTACGAGCTTTTTAACTCCAACAACTTAAATATATGCTATTGGAGTTGGAATTACTGTGGCTACTTGCAATAGACTTGTCCTCTAATGGAATCTCGTTAAGGGATTTATATTGTACTTCTTTCAGTTACCAAACTCAATGAGCAATGATGCATCAACGGAAATGTTGTGTAGGTGATGTTGCTTCGATGATGCTGCTTCACCCTTTTCTCTCCACCACCCTTACCACATCTGCCAGCTCCAACGAGGTTACCAGAGACCACAGACTTGCCACGGTAAAGTCCCACAGTGGGCCCTACCAGGCTGGGCCTTGTGGCCCGCGCGTTCGATTCCTTCGATGATATCGAATTGACGAACACTACGGCGACAGTTAGCGGCAGCAATGGAGAGTTCAGCATGTCGAAATCATAGGGTTTGAAGTCAGAATGTAGTAGATCGTCGAAGCTGTAGACGACGTGGAAGGTGTCATCAAAGAAGTGCCCTCTAGTGGTGGAGCAAGCTCTTTGGTTCTGTAGTATATGATCAAACACCACCGTGTTTGATGGTGCTCTGAAGAAGTTCTATTCCATCAATCAAAATAATACTAATAACTATTATTATGTTTCTTTGGGATATGTGATTTGGAGTTTCTTTCAGACGTTCAGTGTTGACAACAAATTAAACCTAGAGACTGGAACCATGTTCCAAAAGGAGGGTGTTTAGCATGAACTACGTCCTTAAATAGTGTAATAATAGTCGTGTTAATTTAATGTAATAATAATTAACAGGTATTTGTTACAAGAGACAAAAGTATAAAAAATTGATTTTTTTTCAGCAAAAAATAGAAAATATATTAAAGAAAAAGAAAAACAGAGCAACAAAACCTGGGGGACCAAGCCAATACCCATGAAGAAAAAAAGGCAAGATAATTTGTAGTTAGGAAGACCTAAGCTAAATCTATAGAAATCCTCCAAACAAAGAGGAGCATGGTAACATCAAGAAGAGCTATGATGTTGTATACAACTATAAGCTAAAATAAACTGCTTGTGGAAAGGAAAAAATGAGTCCTATACAAGCTAAAAAAGATGCCAACTGTTAGAGGTGCATCACCCTAAAATAGCAAGCTTGAGATGCAGCATCTAAAAGCCGACTTAGCTGCTGAAAAAATGCAGCAGCAGGCTACAAAACTACAAACTCTAAAATAGAAACGAAGATTACAATCCCTGTTAGATAGAAGGACTAAAATAGCACATCCCTATCTATCCAAAGGAGAGACATCACCAAGCAAAACAAGTCGAATTGGCTTTCAAAACAAACACTGTAAGACTGAACATAAATAGAATGATTATTTTTTCCTGGATGTCCTCTTGCGCTGAGCGGTTGGAAGAACCACTTGAAAGTTGTTTGTTGTGGCTGCAGAGTTGTTCATGTTTGTTACCATATCTATTTCATCATTCTCCACTTGTCCCCAAAAATTTGCAAGGATTTGAAGATCCTTTTGTACAACCTCTGGAAAAGGCAATTCAGGGACATCCCTCCTTCATGTTTTTTCAAGTTACTATTTTTGAGATTTGGAGGGAACTAAATGGAAATTTTGAGAGTTGCCACACTCTGCCTCTGCATTAACTGGGTTTGATATATCATCTGATTCGTTGTCAGTTATATCAGCCCAAGATTTGGACAAGGTTCTGATGTCATTCTGAAGTATTGGTTGCAAAGCATATTCATGTAAAGAAACATCAATTGAGATTCCAGCCTCTGAATTTGTAGCAACAATAGTACCTTGCACTTCTTCTAAGTTAATATGAGCAACTTCATTGCACTCATTGATTGCTTCCATAGCCTTAGAAGGTGTATTATCTTTTGTTTCATTGACTTGTTCTGAGATAATGACAACGTGGTCTGGGAACTTTTGTCGAACAACTGAGGGGTCGGTTTGAACTTGCTTGGCCCCAACAGTTTCTAGTTGAGCCCCAACAGACTCTAGATGATCCCTAAGAGAGCCATTTTGTTCATGCATTTTGTCAAACAGCTTGTCTGAAAGATCAACGTCAAGACAGTTCTTTTAATAATTTGGAATGTTTAAAAACAATTCAATGATTTTTAATTTTTACCATAATTTGGACATTTGTCTTTTTATTTTAATTTAACTTTATCAATTTTTTTTTGTAACAGTCAAAATTATCATAATTAAGAAAATCAAATTATCATTAAATGTAAAGAATAAAATTGAAATAAAAAATAAATTAAGATATAGTGTAAAGACTAAAGAGTATTGTGATTATTAGTTTGTCAAATCAAGTTAGCTAGATATAGTTACTAGAATTACAATTTATTAAAGTTGGTTAGCCCAACTGAAACCAGTTATTACAATTGTATCAGTATCTCAGACTTGTTATTGTGAATAATAGAATATATATAGAATCAGATTAAGATCACTTTCTCTATCTTTCATCCTCTCTTTCTCTGATTTTATAAAATCATAAAATATTAATTATTCTTTGGGATACAAAATTCATAAAATTAAGGAATTGTTGATTCTTCTTTTTTCCATTAATTGCTTTCTTTTTACTCCTTGGTGCTCTGACCAGATGGAGACATCAGTTATAAAAACGAGAGTTTAGACTTCTTCATTACTTGAAAGTAAAATCTTTCACTAAATTTTGATAGTTAAATGTGCATGTTTGGTTCAACTTATTTTGAAGATTTGATTTTTTGTATATAGCTTTTTAAGTGAAACAGCAGGTTTAATAAAGTAACTTAAAGTGGCTAGATATCTTATGATCTAGCATTGCAAAACTGCTTCTCTGAAGTTTCTTGAAAATTAAAGTAAAAATATGATCTGAAATTCTATCACAATTCCAGTGTGATCTATACTGGTGTATGTGCTAGGTACGTAAGAATTTGTCATAAAAAAGTCGTTACAAATTATAGTAAAGAAGTCATTACAATCCGAGGGGCATAAATTCTCTTGACATGACAGGAATTGTTTTTGGAATAGAAGGCCTCAATACTAAAGTGGCATAATTTGTACAAAGGGATAAAGATTGTCGTGTCTGGTATGCTTATTGAATTGGACCCTTCAATCACATTGCGAAAGGTTATTTATGGATTACTAACTCCTAGATTTTGTATATATATTAAATTTGAAATGTTGTGCATTTTTATAAATCAATCTACCAGTAGCTCTTACAAATAGGTTCATCCATAAACCAATTTGAGAACCAGAAGGAAACAGAACCAGAACCAACATGGAACTAAAAACCATGCTTTAAGCATATTAGCAAGGAAACAATTGTTCTTATTTAAGAAAGCAATTAATGTCTATGCCTGCTTTGCTATGTTTTTCCATCTTTAATTTATTTTGTTTCTCATTTCAACTCTTTTGCCTCCTTTGAGATTTTATGTTGTTTTATTGATTCTTAGCTTCTTTTGTGTTGCTAAACTTCACAGATATGCAATGATTGGGAAGTTAAATAAAAAAAATGATGTCTATAGTTTTATTGTTGTTCTTCTTGAGCTTCTTATAGGAAGAAAACTTGTTGATCATACCATGCCTCAAGGACAATAGAGTCTTGTCACATGGATCAGTCTTCCTGCTAAAGTGAAGATATTTTGTTGTCTGAGATATATATTTGTTCACATTGGTATTTTTTTGTAAGAGGCTCCAAGATTATGTGAAGATAAACTGAAACAGTGTGCATACCCAAAACTGAAGGGTGAATACCCCTCAAAAGGAGTACCTAAGGTATCTATTTCTCTTTCTCTCTACCCTTGCACACCCACATGTGCAAAGACTCTTGACTCACGAATAAAGTTCTGGTGCTTGGATCTTCCTTTTTTAGGCTAACATTAACAATGCTTATTATTGACCATACAGCTTGCAGTTGTTACAGCACTGTGCATGCAATATGAAGTTTAGCTTAGGCAAAAATTATAAATAAATATGAGCTTTTTTGTTAATTCACTCCAACCACTTCTGAAGTCTCCTGCTCTTGCACCAAAAAGTTGAAGCAAATAAATTGAAGAAGTTCATAACATCACTTTGGATTCTGATCATGCAGGTTCTAATAGTGGTATAATTACAAGATGCAGATTCTTTATTTATATTTTCTATTTTATAACAATTTATATTGCAAGGAAAAGATCCTTTTATTTCTAATAACATAAAAGGGAGAGTATTATGAAGGGAAACAGAGGCGACAATTTTGTAATTTTAGAAATATGTCTTCTTAAGGAATTGTTGACCTCTCTTTCTCTCAAAGCCATCATTTCCCATTTTGCAATTTCAGACCTCTTTGTATTGACATTCTTCATTCGCCTCTCTCTCACTCTTAACAGTGCCAATCTCTCTCTCACTCTAAGGTGCTCGTGAGCTTCTGCGTAGCATCCTCCGCTATGTCGAAGGTTCCAAGGCATTAGCTAATTTACACCGACCACCTCATGGTATGCTCCTCACTCGTGGGATTTTGGGTTTCAATTTTTATTTCAATTGCTGATTATTTTGGACAACCCTTATCACTCCAACCCTTATGCCCCTCCCCCAACCACCAAGCCACCTTATGACTCCCATTGCCAAGCCATATAACATAGTCTAAAAGTTGGTGCAATCAAAGTATGAACAAGTTGGTAAAAGTAAGTTCATACTTAAGGCACCCTCACTCTAAAACATTTTCTCATTGATAGATTTTAGAGGAACCACTAAATCTCAAATAATGGACGACAAAGGCACAAATAGCGGAAAACAAAGTCGAATTGTCCAAAATAATCAGCAATTGAAATAAAAATTGAAACCCAAAATTCCATGAGTGAGGAACATACCATGGGGAGGTGGTCGGTGGAAATTAGCTAATGCCTGGGAGGAGGCTATGCAGAAACTCACAACTCACAAGCACTTTAGAGAGAGAGAGATTAGCGTTGTTGAGAGTGAGAGAGAGGTGAATGAAGAATGTCAATATAAAGAGGTCTAAAATTGCAAAATGGGAAATGACGTTTCTGAGAGAAAGAGGGGTCAACAATTCGTTATGAAGACATAATATGTCTTCAGTTGCAAACTATAGGCTATCATTCTTCTAAATTTCAACGTCTATTGTTTCAAGGGATTTTACATTTTGAGATGCAAAGTATGTAACGACCCAATTTTTCCCACTTAGGAATTTAAATTGTTTGATATATTTTAAGAGATGTTATTATTTCTTAAAATAAAAATTTGATTGAAAGGAATTAGATGCGGGGTAAAATGCGGTTGATTCCTTAAGTATTTAAAGAAAATGGGGGTTTTAAGAATTACTTATTTGTTATGAAATATAGGACATGATGTGTGATTAAATACTTCAAGCTTTGAGTGAATTTTAATTGCTTTAAATTGACTGAAATTGATTTGAATTGCTTAACTTGGTGTATTTTAGTTTGATGTTTGAAATTAACTAAATTAGCATATGGATGTAATTTTATGAAATTTAATTATTTAACTTAGTATGATAATTAAATTGACATGCTTTGAATTATATAAATATGGACCTAGAGAGATAAAATAAGAAATTGGGCCTAAGATTTAGAAAACCAAAAATCTGACAGGGGGTGTAGTCAGCGAAATGGTGGGTGCAGCCAGTAAAACTGGTCATTGCACTTTGAGGCCCAGGAAGCAAAATAGAGGTGCAAACAAGGATAGTTGGGCTGTTACATGTTTTTTTGGCCCAAAATGCTTAAAACACAAAATAAATTGGGCTTTTTTGTTCTAAAACACCTAAACCCACCCAAAATACAAATAAATTAGAAAAAAAATATGAGAGAGAGAGAGAAGTGACATGGGGAGAGAGGGAGAGATTCTGAAAATTAAAAATACTATTCACACATGCATGAGTCATTTCAATCTCCTCCAACACTCCAAAATTCATAATTTGGTCAAGCCTTATTTTGCTCCAAGAAAAGCCATCCATTGGTCTCCATTGCCACCCCACATGAAAGAGTGTTCAGCCAAAGCATTCTAGGACATTCATCCTTCCCTATAAATAGAGCTCACTTGAAGCTCACTTCACACCACAAACAACTAGCCTTCTAATGCTAAGTTGAGAGAAAAGTTTGAAGAAAGTTTGGTGAGGTTTTGAGTGTTGGAAGAGAAGCTTGAGTTAGCTTCTCCCCCTTGGTGATTTCGGCAGCCCCTTGGAAGAGGAGAGGGAAAGAATTTCAAGCAAAATTGTCTCCCTTGATCATCACAAAATTAAGGTATGGGGGGAGTGGGGTTTATTCTTTCAAATGTGATGTTTTTCCATGGTTTGGGTAGTGGTGGTTCTTGAAGAACCTCTTACTTCATGTTCATGACTATCTTGAATATGAAATGCTAAGTTTTCTTGATGACTAAATGGTGTGTTGTGGCTGCCATAGTTTTATATGTATGCAAAATGTTAAGTTTGATGCATGAGACATGCAAGTTTATGGTGTAAATGTGTTATTGGGCTGCTGCCATCTAAATTGCAACATGAATTGATGATGTTTGAGGTTGGAAATAAATCATGTAATTGGGCCTTGGTGTGACCATGAGAGAAATAGAAGAAAAAAATGGACTAAAGGGGGGTGTATGTAACGAAAGGAGGGGGGTGTTAGCAAATTTTATGATTTAATTGTGTGTGTGTGTGACGTGAGTGTATGTGAGGAAATGGGAATGTGTTAACAAAATTTAATTTAAGTGGTTAAATAAGTATTAAGTGATAAAATAATTTTCTAATTATAATTATATAATTTTGTTAAATAATATTCCCTAAAAGGTTATTTATTTGTTGAATAATTGATTTTGAAATGATCATTTATTTTGTTAAATAATAAATATTCTCTAATAAGTTATTATTTTATATGAGGGAAATAATGGTGTATGTGAAAAAGTTACTACTCTATGTGAAGTAATATGATAAACTTTTGGAGGGATCTTTCTTTTTGAATGAATTCACTCAAATTATTAAAGTTAGATAATAAGTATTATTTCATGAGTAAAATGTAAAGGAATTATCATGAAAAATATTTCATGGACTTTTATAGAGTATCCGTATTTGAAATTAATTCTAAGAGAAAAAGTTATTATTTTATGTAGAAATATTTAATTTCTTGTGGATAGTCTTATTTTGAAGAAATATACAAGAAAAGAAATTAATCATGATATTGTCACTTCCGCGTATTAAGTTAATAATTACCTCATAAAAAAAATTGATATTTCAAATATTAATGATATTCTTTAATATGATGGTATGAGACTTAAATAAAAAATTTAGTGACAAGGCCATAATATATTTGACTAGAGAATGCTTAACTACGAATTAAGTTAAGTAATGGTTAAAGTGGGAAGTGTATCATTGATGTGTATTAATGCTTCTTGCACTATGTCCTTGTGAATGATTATTTAAAATTAAAGTATGTTATAACTGTGGAAGGGTGAGAACGACCCTTGTAATGTTAGTGAGTACCTTAGAGCCTAAATGGCTTGGACTTAGCCAAGCTAGATGGAAGGTATGTTTGGACGTGGTGCGGGAAGCTACAGCGTGGTACCCTGTAGATGGTTTAGGGCGTGATCTTTTGTGGGTCTAAGCGGTGAATGGCGCAAGTGCGTGGAATCCTAGGGGTAGGCTAGCTACCTACGAGCCGGGATGAGCGATGCAAACTCGCACACATCGATAAATGCCGGGCTATCTGTGATGGAGTGGAGGGTATATCTCTTGCGGGGTTTCGCCCGGAGGAATAACGCGTTATAAGATAAAATATGGATATTGATAACTGATGTGCCGGGATTGGTGTCAGTGTACCAAGGATTGAAGGATCAGAGATATACTTACTCCCCCTCGCTTCCCAAAGGATGAAATGTGATTGAAGGTTGATCAACCGAGAGTATGGATCCATACGAAGATGATGAAGAGGACAATGATGTTAGTAATGAGAATTAGACACGAATTAGGTCCCCTGTAAACATGTGTGCATGATTGATTGTTTGTTGGAGTGAGAAAATGTCACGACTCTTTCCATGGAAACGACATCGAAAGAATACAACCTCACTTCATATCTTTATGTTTCTTTTGTATTATGTACTTCGAAGATGGACCCAGCGTTTTGGCACGTGGAGGTGGAGTTCAGCCCGATGGGGCATTGGACTTACTACCCTGAATATCGTAGGTGCCGCTACCAAGGAAACATTATCGTTAGCTTCCAGCCCTTGCAAGGAGTACCACTAGCACCGCCGGTAGATTGGACATTTCGTGTTCGCCTATTCTTCCCCGTGGATTGGGAGCAAATTGGGTGATGAGAGGGAGGATTAGATTAGTATATTAGGTGCTACTCTGCTAGGGTCATGGGTTAGGATGGTTAATGTTCTCGTTGGTAGTTATGTTATTTATGTATTTCCTTCATTTCCATGTATTTTCATTTCAGTTGTAATCTTTTCAAGTTGATGTACTAAACCTCTATGATGGTTATGTTAATGTTATGTTCCTGTGGTATTGATGTTTAAATTCGAAATGTTTGTCGCGCGAAAAATTTTCACAGTTTTTACAACGAAAGTAAATAAAGAGTATTATTAAAATTAACACAAGCTTCCAAATATGATTATTAATTAAATGAATATAAGGGGTGTTACAAAGTGATTAGACGGAATTGGAACATTTTCAATCCTTGTTGGTTCTTGGTCTCCTTTTATTTTCTTTGGAGAGAAAGTGTTATGATTTGTCTAGTTATACTTTCTTTCTCTCCTCTTTAATACAACTTCTTATACTAAGACATATTTATTTCTTGGTAGCTTCTTATTAAGCAGGGTTATGTACTTATAGTTTGTATTTGTTGTAGAGGGAAGAGAATGAAGCACATGGGTGGACTCAACTAAAGCTTCCAGGTCAAGCACCTTCTCCCTGATGCGGCCATACAGTTACATATGGAGGACACTTTGTAATCTCATTTGTAAAATCCTTGTCTCTCTAATTTTACTATTTTTGTAGATTGCTTTTAGCATTTTACTGTCAAATATGTATTTTTATATTGTTCCTACCTTATTCTATAATAGAATGACCTGCAATTTGGGTTATGACTTGTGAGGTTAGTTTAGGGTTTGTTGCTACCAAAAACAAAATTAATCCTTATCCCACAAAATGGGGTTTACTAATTAGTATGAGTTTTAAGATAATTATTATAAAAATCAACAAAGGAACCATATGTAATGATTTGTGATTAGATGACAATCTAAAAATCTACATACACTATTTACTCATATATCAGTACTCTTCTCTTATTTCCTTTAATATCTTCATGACAATGCCAATGTCTAAAAGATTTGTTCAGATACTCATAACTATGACATAAATTAGGGATGCTTTAACCTGTATGAGCCAGTTTGGAAAACAAATATATCAACAAAGTGAACAAACACTTAAATAAGAAAATAAAAAGAATTAAAAAATAAAATCAAACTCTACTCATAAATTAAAAACAGCTTATAAATTTCAATTTATAGAGAAGATAGATGTGAAAGTCTCAGAAAATCTTTGAGTATATTTTCAACTTACAAAAGAAATTTGATCCCTTTTACTCCCATAACTTTTTCTCTTGTTAGTACCTACATATCTTTCTACAGAGACTGAGTTGTCATGATTTCTACAGACTACAGAGACTTTGAGTTGTCGTGATTTCACATGTAACGTGAAAAATAAGATGGTAATCTGAGCATATGCAGAGTTCCAACTAAAAGTAAATCATTTTTATGCAGTAAAAATATATGTTGACACCTAGAAGATATATCAAGTTATTGTCATAAATTCATACCTAGATACTAAAAGTTCAATATAGTATAAATAAGAGTAAATTACACTAACCATCCTTAAAGTTTTGTGAAATTACACAAACCCTTCCTACCTTTTTAACATTTACATAGGATAGTACGGTGTAATGTTTTTCAAACAATTAAGAAGGGTTAGTGTAATATATAAAGGGGTGTAGTGTATATTTTTCAAACAATTAAGGGGTTAATGTAAGAGTAGATGAGGGTGTTTTCAAGCCTCAGACCATCACTGCACTCTAACAAAGCACAAGTTAGATCATCACCCCCTCCTTTTATCCCTTTTGAAGGATGAGGGTGTTTTCAAGCCTCAGTTCAAATTCATGAAGATGTGGTCCAATCACCATGATTGCTCTAGAATAATTTATGAAGTTTGGGGAACTCCTATTCTAGGATGTCCTATGTACATTCTAGCTCAGAAATTGAAATTACTCAAGAACAGGCTCCGTGTTTGGAACAAAGATGATTTTGGTAATGTTCACAAAAGAGTGGAAGAGGCTATGCTGAAAACTAACCAAATCCAATCTGAGATAAACCTGATGGGATACTCTGACTCCCTTAATGATAAGGAAAAAGAAGCCCAAACAGAGCTGGAAACAACTCTGAATTTTCAAGAGCTTTTCTGGCAGGAAAAGTCAACTCTGAACTGGCATATGATGGGAGATAGAATCACTTCCTTTTTCCACAAGGTTACCAAAATTCGTCAAGCAAAGAATTGTATTAATGTACTTAAGAAAGATGACCTCATTCTTGAAAAAAGAGAATAAATACAACAACATGCTCTCAATTATTTTACTGATTTGTTGATTGAGCAGGTCATTCCAAAGCTTGTTATTGCAGAAGACAACAACATACTGACCAATTTGCCTTCAAATGATGAAGTAAAACAGGCAGTTTTCTCCATGAATGCCAATGGTGCCCCTGGTCCAGATGGATTCGGAGGGTACTTCTATCAGCATTATTGGAATATTCTTGGGCACGATGTAGTGAAGGCTACTCAACAATTTTTCTCTCAAGGTTGGCTCCTTCCAAATCTCAATTCAAACATGGTAGCCCTCATTCCTAAATCTCCTAATGCAGATAGAGTAGACCATTATAGACCAATAGCCATGGCCAACTTCAGTTTCAAGATTATCACCAAGGTTCTTGCTGATAGATTATCTTCTGTGGCTTCCAAAGTGGTCTCTAAAAACCAAAGAGGTTTTATTAAAGGGCATCATATTCAGGATTATTTGTGTGTGGCCTCAGAGTCCATTAATATGTTGGATAGGAAGGTGTTTGGAGGCAATGTGGCTCTGAAAATTGATATCAGAAAAGCATTTGACACTATGGATTGGGATTTCATCATTAAAGTTTTGCATCAATTTGGTTTCAATAATGTCTTCTGTGGTTGGATTGAAACAATTCTACTCTCTACAAAGTTATCTATCTCCATTAATGGCCAATCAGTGGGGTTTTTCTCTTGCAAAAGAGGGGTCAGACAGGGTGACCCTCTGTCCCCTCTCCTCTTTTTCCTGGCTGAAGATGTCTTAAGTAGAAGTATTACCAAGCTGCTGAATGATGGTCTCCTCACTCCCATGTCTAGTCCATCGTCCATCGTAGAGGTACAAAAAGCAACTTGAAAAACTTATGCTGATTATTCAGAGATTATGAACAAATATCTGGTCAAGTTATTAGTCTTGATAAATCCAAATTTTTCTGTGGAGGTCTTAGTCGTGCTAGAACTGAAGGCTTAGCTGCTATCCTTGGGTTTTCTATGGGATCTCTTCCTTTTAACTATCTTGGTGTTCCTATTTTCAAAGGAAAACTGAAGAAATCCCATCTTCAAGCCATTGCTGACAGGATCAAAATCAAATTGGCTACTTGGAAGGGAGCAATTCTATCCATAATGGGACGAGTGCAAATTGTGAAATCTATAATTCATGGAATGTTGCTGTATAGTTTTTTGGTATATGCTTGGCCTGTGGGGCTTTTAAATGATGTGGATCATTGGATTAAAAACTTCGTTTGGTCTGGAGATATTCTTAAAAGAAAGATTGTCACTGTTGCTTAGGGAAAGGTTTGTAAGCCAACAACTGAGGGGGGGTTGGGCCTGCGTTCTATCAAGGCTATCAATAAGGTGGCTATGCTGAAGCTCACATGGGAAATGATAACCTCTTATCTTCATTGGGCATGGCATATGAAAGCTAGATTCATTAAAAATAGTAGAATGGTGTCTTACTATTTTGCATCTTCCATTTGGCCTGGTATAAAGCAAAATTTCAATAATGTCATGGAAAATTCAGTTTGGTGTGTTGGTGATGGTACCACTATAAGCTTCTAGCATGATAAATGGCTATCTTATAATTTATCCAACCGTTTGGGAGTGCCTCAAGCTTTACAACCTTCGCTTTTAGCTATGGTTAGTGACTTTATCTCTCATGGTAACTGGATCATTCCTCCTGAGTTGGTAAATCACTCCCCTGATATTGTGAATGATATTCACAATGTGATCATTCCGATACAGCCTACAAAGGATACCCTTATGTGGAGTGGCACTGATACTGGAAATCTTTCCTTCAAGCAGGCATTTTTACATTTATGCCCATCTCTAAACAATGTCAGTTGGGGCAAGTTGATTTGTGCTACATGTATTCCTCCCTCAAAAACATTCCTTCTTTGGCGGTTAATCCTAAACAAATTACCAACTGATGATAATTTGCTAAGCAAAGGTTGCCATGTAGTGTACATGTGCAGTTTATGTGAGGCAAATTATGAGACTTCCACTCACCTTTTTCTTCATTGCTCGTTTGCTACCAAAATCTGGGACTGGCTACAAGCTAAATTTAAATGTCTAATCAATTCAACCTCCATATTATCTATTCTTGATTCTTGCTCAAAAGCCAACTCCTCTCAAGTACATGACATTATGCTGGCTGCTATTACTTTCTCCATCGATGCAATATGGCTCCAAAGAAACAAGCTGCGTTTTGATAACACCAAATTGTCCCAGCAAGCAATCTTCTCCCGCATAGATTCCAAAGTGCGTCTTTCTGGTAAATTTTCATCAGGAACCATGTCTTCCTCTATTAATGATTTCAATGTTGTCAAAGCTCTTTCTGTAAATTGTCACCCTCCAAAAGCCCCTTCTGTCAAGCAAGTTGATTGGTTCCCTCCTAAATGTGGTTGGGTAAAGTGTAATACCGATGGTGCTGCCAAAGGTTGTCCTAGTGTTGCAGGTTGTGGTGGTATTTTTAGGGATAGCAATGTTGTTGCTCTTGGGTGCTTTGCTTCTTACGTTGGTATTCAGACAGCCCTTTTTGCAAAATTATCAGGTGCAATGACTGCAATCGAGATTGCTCATAGCCGAGGTTGGCATAAGCTCTGGCTAGAAATGGATTCTATGTTAGTGGTTCAGGCTTTTAACAATGACAATTTAATTTCTTGGCACCTTAAAAATATATGGGCAAACTACAAACTCTTTCTTTCTAACATGACTTTTGTAGTGGGTCATATTTTCCGTGAAGGTAACACTTGTGCAGATAGGCTAGCCTTGCACGGAACCTCTATACAGGATACTTGTTGGTGGGATACTATCCCCATCTTCATAGCTCGTGAGTTCTATAGGAACAGAATTTTGATGCCTTCTTATAGGTTTAGATGATCCTGTTTTTGGCGGGTTTTGGTTCATGTCCCCCCGCTTTCTTGTTCCTTCTTCTTTTTTTAATATATCCTGGGTGTGCTGTTTGTGATTGAAAAAAAATGTAAGAGTAGAAAAAGCAAGAAAAGTTTGTGTAATTTTACAAAAGCTTAGGGGTAGTTAGTGTAATTTATTCTATAAATAATTAAACCCGTGTTTGTATGGGGAATTTTAACAATTCAAGGAAATTGAATACATGACATTTGAACTCTCTTCATTTTCCAAATGTTTTGTTTGGATATTCTCTATCAAATTCCTTATAATTTAATTTCCTTGTTTAGATAGAGCAATTCAATTTCCACTATGTGCAAAATTTTAATTTTAAATATTTATTTAAAAATTAAAAGTTTAATTTTAACTTTACCAAAAACAAACGTTAGCCAATATTTAAATCTTTAATAATTCAAAAATATTTTTAATATTTAATCATTCAAAAATAATACTGAACATTAATATTTACAAAATATTTTAAGATTACATTAATATGAGCATTTACAATATGTTTAAAATGCCTTCAAAACGCTATTATTACCACAAGTCCTTCAATACACCAATCCATAATACAGAGCTCATTTTGAACTAAAAAAAGAAGAAGGGAATATTTAATTTTGATCACAAACTATTCAAAATAACAATATCACAGACTGTAACAATGGTAGAATCCTTCAATCAACTGCGCACACTTAGAAACACAAATTGGCGTATGCATAAAGGCCAATTATATGAGAAACAAATTATGTTGCAGTTTATGTACTGGCACCTGCACTTAATATGACAACACATTAGAAATCTAAATAAAAAAAAATGCTGAAATCAAGCATCAGAAAGACCTTATAAAGGACTAAGAAAATCAAGAAAAAAACCATCTTCATCTTTTAACCAATGGATAAAATTTCAGAGGTCTTCTTCCGCTACACTCCATGAATATATAAATGTAGATTTAGTACATATTGAGCATCTATAAACTATCTTTAAAATGGCAACCACAAGTCATTATCGACTTACCCTCTAAACTCCAAAGTAGCTTTGTGTTTTGTTCATTGTATGATTAAACTTTGAGTATATACAACTTTTTTTTTATAATTAATGTTGGACGGAAGTTTTCATGCAACTTTAATACCAAAGCAATTTCTTACTACCCATCCGAAGGCATTAACACAGGCAAGAGTAGCAGAAGAAATATGTAAGTGCATATATAACCTCAATATACTTACCAAAAAATGTAAAAACCATTTAACAGAAAAACATAAGGTTCAAAACAATACACACTACCACCAAAACCATTTTGTTAAATTGCAAAGATCCTATGTGTCACTTAAAGCACCATTACTTACATACAAAACTAAGTAACTAACTATCTGTTTCTGTGTCAATAGGTTCTGCTTTCCAAATGATATCTTGCAGCCCAGTAGATAGATCATTTTAATTTCAGTACAAATCAAATTCCACACACAGTATAGCAAATGCCATATCCCTACTGTAGAGCAAAAGCCTTGCTATAAAGGATAGGTTCCAATACATATTCAGTTTAATCAACATATACAAAAGAAGGGCTGCTTAGATTCAGGTTATTAAATTGAATTATTAAAATTAGTATATATAAAGGAAGCCAGTTAAAAGCAAATAATTGAAGAAGAACAAATATTCACACATCAAAATATCCAAAACAACAAAGGTTCAAATCCTATCAATAATCTGTATCCAATGATCAGGTAGTAGAGGACATGAAGAAGACAGGACAATCAACCAACTCAAGTGAAATTCACAAATGAAATGATAGAAATAAATTTCAGTCAATTAATGGTCTGTTTAATTTTCTAAGTGACAACAAGTACTAGTTTGATTGAGTATGGCCCTCCTACTCTGGTCTCTCCCTCCCAAAACTAATTAACTAACTTAGAATTTACATACATTTGCTTCCTCTATATATATCGTAACTCCACTACTATAGTTAGGGAGCTAACTAACTAACTATAAAAACTTCTATAACAATTTTAACTAACACCGCCTAACTGAGGATGGCTCACTTGGCCATTTGGATCATTCTTATTTCTAATGTATACTTTCCCAATAAGGGCATGCTGCTAAGAGCTAACATCTTCCAAAATTGCACTCTGTGTGAGTTCTTATAGCAGCGGAAAAAGAATTGGTTAAACGGACTAATAGCAAGTTTAATTTGGTTAATTCCTGGCAATTGTAATTGAACCAAGTACTTGAAAATAAAGTGACAAACTTATTAACTAATCTAAGAAAGACATTGATTCACAATCTAAGAAAGACAAATCAATTAAATCCATGTCATGCCTCATGCTTTAAATCTTAAAACATATGCCAGCAATCACTGGACTACTAGAACAACCATGTACATACCCGGTACCAAATGTTTGACCAAGCAAGAGGAATTAACAAGAAATCTGTTGGCCAAGAATTTTGACATGTGATTATGAAGATGCTGATCACTGTAATGCATATGGCCACCACAAAGTTGAGAAACAAGGGGATAAATACATCAACATTGGTCTGATCAGTTGATGCTTGTAGAAGTTCAAGAAAAACATAATCATTATACATGTGGACTGGGAAGATAACAGTAACCTAGAAGTTTATGTCAATATGAATTTAATACTACAATAACAGAATACTAATCAAGGAGGTTTGAACTTGCATTTTCACCAACACAAATGCATTGAAATCAACGATGGAATCAAACAAACACAAATGCAAATCCAACATAGTTTGGTGGAAATACAACAAACAAACTATATTATAGAGATGAAATGTAAATCAATGAAATTAAAAATGAAATCAAAATCAAAACACAAATCAACGGAAAAAAAAAACTAAACACAAATTGAATCAACAAACCCTAGATTATAGAGAAGAGAGAGCGAGAGAGATAGACCTAGAATGAAAAACCGAGATAGAAAGCTTTTGAACAGAGAGAGAGAGTGCTTCTGAACCGAGTGAGATTGAATGAGCGGAGCAAGAGAACAAGGGAGTGAGCGGAGCCAACGTTGCAAGGGAGCAGCATCACGAGGGTCATGAGAGAGCGTAGCGTTCACGACAGAGATTTTCAAATTCTATAGTTTTTGATGGAATTTCAAATTCTACTAGTTAGGTTAATTAAAATACCTCATAAAATAACAAAAATTTCAATTGATTTTTAATTCTCCATCCAAACAGTCTATTTTACGATGGAGTATTTTAATTGCTTTTAAAAAATGAATTAATCTTCTAAATTTCCCCATCCAAACACAGGGTAAATCTCCTTTAAAATTCCCTAGATACAGAAAACCACAGCCAATGGCTCATGTTATTTATAATGATTAAAGAGTAAAGCCTTCTCCGGGAGAATCAAGAGTGCACCAATCTATTTTACGCACACACACACACACACACACACACACACACACACACATATATATATATATATATATATATATATATATATATATTTTATAATGATTAAAGAGTAAAGCCTTCTCCGGGAGAATCAAGAGTGCACCAATCTATTTTACGCACGCACACACACACACACACACACACACACACACACACACACACACACACATATATATATATATATATATATAGGAGGGATCCACTTACTCTTCATCCTCACCATTCATTTTTTTTGAAATCTAATGATTGTAATGAGTAACTAATCTCAACCATTAGATTTCAAGAAAATGAATGGTGAGGATGAAGAGTAACTCTCTTAGACTTACTCTTGGAGTAAGTGGATCCCTCCTCATATATATATATATATATATATATATATATATATATATATATATATATATTTCATTCAGATCCTGAAAGGTAGCAAGCAAGAGTTCCCATAAAGGCCTTTTGAATAATAATGTGTGAAGAAATCTATCATAGTAATGTCCCTGTAGATTGGAGGGTTTTCTTCATATAACAATTCCTTTATTGGACCATGAACCTTTGATGTACACTTGGACATAGTAAAATTCATAAAGAAGCTTACTGCAGAAATCCTAGGGCCTATATGATACGTCAATTAAATTAACACTGATGAACATGTCATTTGTCATAAGCTGCACCAATATAAAGGAAATTGGTCAATGCAATCATAAAACTTGTGTTTCATAATGATAGACCTAAATATTTGAGTTTAGGTTGCTTCTAGGTTTTGTTACATCATTGTCATTTTAAGATTCATTTGGAAAGCAACATCTAATACATACTTCTTAAATAAAGCCTTATGTGTTGATCACTTCAAAGTATATAGAGCTCTGACAGACCATATTGAAAGGGAATCAGGACTTGGAAACAAGATAGATCAACCAAAAGATTAAGGGAAATGGTTACTAAGAACAAAAATAAATAAGGCTTAGACCCTAGTAATTTTGGAGAGGATATATTTAGATAGAAAATTTTCACAAATAATTACCTTACAAACTCCCATGCAATCCATTGTTAATTCTATTACTTTTTTTAATGGTCTGGATAAGCCTACCATGGAGTTTGTGACAACTCTGTGAGGACATATGGCCAATATACATGTATAACAGTATATGCTTGGCCAGAATATTTTCTACTACATGGTTTTCATTTGTCTTTTCTATTGAATTTTCTATTAAAATTCAAGTTGTCTATTTCTATTTTCTGTTTGCTTTCCAGAGAAAACAATAGTGACTGTGAGTACCACAAAAACAAAATAGAACAATGCTAATATGATTAATAAGCATGTGTATCTTTAATTGTCTAAGAATGTTGTTCAGTAAAATTTTGTGTCAAAATTATTAAAAAGTCCGCGTAAAGAATATCACAACCATGGAAATTGTGATCATTCTTATATATGGAGGAAAAGCACATTTGAGAAGGATATGTAGATGCTCTTAACCATTGAATCAACATCAACAAAAGTAATACAGTGCATAAAAGGTTAGTTTCTTCTGAACCACTGATATAGTACTGTTTCAAATTGTAGACCACATCACAATATCAGCATGCACTATAATTATTACCTGTAAAAGATCTCCAATGTTAACAATAAGTGCTGCACAGGAGGAACATTAATCCATTGATTCTCATAATATAGTGCCCATTTTTTGGTTTCCACTTTGGCACTAATGGGAGTTTTCAAACCCTGTAAGTGCCACTTTTCTACATTGGTTACATTGATAACTGATGTAGAAAAGCACTTTCTACATCAGTTGAAATAGTAACTGATGTAGAAAAGTGGTGTAACCTGTTAAATCACTATTCTACATTGTTTACTATTTCAACAGATGTAGAAAGTGTTTTTCTACATTGGTTGAGGAACCGACGTAGAAAGTTGACTACTTTCTACGTCGGTCGATTCAACATCGGTCACGAACCGATGTTGAATGCCCTCTACAACTGATGTAGAAGGTGCATCTTGTAGTAGTGTGATAATGGTTGCATGTTGTAGATTCACATTGTTGGCTCTATCCTCTATTAGTTTTTGATGACTCATGCGTGAATTGCATTGTTATGCATATGCAAGAATAATGATAATATCTTAATGGAGACAAAGGCACTTGTCTTTTGGGGGGAGGGCGTGTCTTATAAAATCTGTTCTTAATTCTATTCCTCTCTTTTTTTATGTCTTTCTTCAAGTTGCCTTTGGGGGTTGCTAAAAAACTTGCAGGTTTACAAAGAAAGTTTCTATGGGGTGGTGAGGGTGACACTAACAAGATTGCATGGGTTAATTGGGAAAATGTGTGACTCCCAAGAAACCATGGAGGGTTGGGTGTAAAGGATTTGGTTATGTTTAATGAGGCTCTCTTGGGAAAGTGGAGGTAGAATCTCTTCCAACAAAGTGGCGAGCTGTGGGTTAAAGTCCTTGAATCTAAATACGGGGTGTGGAGAGCTTTGGATAGTAGGGATACTTCATCTAATGAATCACTATGGTGGAGAGACTTGAGAAAAACATGTGGGTGTGAGAGTGATATACAGTGGTTTGATAGTATGGTTTCGTGGAGGGTGGGGATGGTTCTCGGATAAATTTTTGGCATGATAAGTGGCTAAATGGTGAATCATTGGTTGAGAAGTTCCCAAGATTATTTGTTAATTCTAAACAGCAGCAGAACAATCTAGCACAAATGGGGAGGTGGACAGCTTCTGGGTGGGAATGGTCATTTGAGTGGCGAAGAAACTGGTTTTAGTGGGAGGGTGTGCAGGTTAGAAGTTTGATGGAGGATCTTGGCCAAGTGGAGCTACATCAGCATGAAGGTGACTCCTGGAAATGGATACATCTAGAAGATGGGCAATACACTGCCAGAGATGCCTATGAAACGCTGCACAATATCAGGTTAGTATCGCGAGTTGCCAGCATATTGTTCACTTTGGAAAATTAAAATTCCAAGCAAAATTGCCCATTTTATGTGGAGGCTATTGAGGGACAGGTTGCCAACCGGATCAAATCTCAAGCTAAGAAACATACCAGTGGGTGACTTAAACTACTTGTGTCCTTTTTGCTCTCTGGTGGAGAAGTCGACATCACATGCATTCTTCTCGTGCAACATGATACAAAGCCTATGGTATAATTGCTACAACTGGATTGGGGTTCAAATTGTGATGCCAAACTTACCTGCTGATCATTTCCAACAACATTGGTATTGCAAGTCTGGTTATGTCCATGGTCAATGGTGGATCGTTTTGTGGGTAGCTCTGACTTCGTAGAAACCAGTGTGTGTTCAGGGGGGAAGCTTTGATAGTAATAAAATCAGGGATGATGCTTTGTTCCATTCCTGGTCTTGGCTGAAAGGGATGGATCGCGACTTCAAATATTCACACCAATAGTGGGCTAATAATGTAAATGTCTGTGTTAGTAAAAGTTGGTGTGAGTATTCTGAAGGTGTGTGGTGCAGGGTTAATTTTATTGGTGTCATCTACTGGAGTTAGATTTAAATGTGTTATACAATGTTATCAAAATCGGATCGGACCGGCCAGTTCGACCACTTCAACCAGGAATTGGTCTGGTGACCAGTCCAAATACTCTATAAAACCGGAGGATTTTAGAACTGGTCAAACCGGTATAAAACCAACCAAAACCGGTCAAGAACCGGTGCTAAAAACCGGTATTTTTTTTTTCTTTGAAAATTTTAAATTTAATATAAAATATTTTAAAGATAAATAAAAACACATATTTAATAAATATTTCAAATAGATGAAAATTGAATTTATCAATTATTATTAAATTTTTCTTGTTAAACATATAATTTGCTCATTTATATTTATTTAAATTTTTTTATATCTTGATTTTTGATAATTTTATATTTTTATTAATTTGTCATTTTTTTTTGTTTATTCTAAATGTAAACTTGTTATTGTTAATGAAACATTATTGTATTTTATTAAAATTTGAACTTAAGTATTATGGTATATTTGATTAGACTTTTATATATATTTTGAATGTTAAAAACTTGTAAAATGTTTTTTTAGGTTTTAATTTAGTTTTTAATGTTTTAAAGTTATGTGATATTATATTTATTTAATATTATTATATAAATTATTTAATTATTATTATTTTATTAATACCGGTTCGATCACGGTTCAACCACGATTGAACCATTGAACCTTGAACTAGTGTCTTGACCGGTTCAGTTTTAAAAACATTGGTGTTATATGCTGGTGTTGTACTTTTTGGGGGTCTGGAAGGTATATATATATAGGGGACTCGGATACATAGCAGGTGCTATAGTGCCGGTATAATGATGAATGATGTTGCTGGCTTGTATCTTCTTTTATGTAGTTGAGCTATATATACTAATATGCTTGCATGCAGGTCCACGTTGGTTATTATATTTGGTTGGATGGTTATATCAGTTGTACAGTAGAGTGATAGTAACATCATTCTAAAGAAAATGAAGTTTTAATAATAATAATAATAATAATAATAATAATAATAATAATAATAATAATAATCTCACTAATTAATTTAATGAAACACAATAAGAAGAATAAAGTATAACAGGAGATTATAATTGAAACGTAGTTAAGTTGAACTTTATCATAAAATTTAATATAATTGAGAATAAAATTATTCTTACTAATCATTGAAGGATGAGTGTTGATAGGAGAGGTGGGATTAATATGCGTGAAATTTATCTTATATTTGATTTAAAATTTTGTTTATTTAAGTTGTGGTCGACCGAGAATAAATCACTACAATTTATTTATAATTAGCGGAGAGTACTACCACATACCTATTATCACAAAAGGCTGTTATCATTCCATCTTCAATTGGTGAATCACCTAATGCTATTATCATGCTAGATTAGGTGAATACTACCACGTATCTGTTATCACAAAAGGTTGTTATCATTCCAGCTTCTGTTGGTGAATCACCTAATGTTATTACCATGCTAGATTAGGTGAATACTATTACATACCTGCTATTGCATATCGTTGTTACCATTCCAGCTTATGTTGGAGAAATACCTAATGTTATTACCACGCTAGATTAGGCAAACCTTGTTTGCATGCTTAGGCTGTGAAGTATGAACTTCTGATTATGCTACTCTATTTTTAAAAAAAAATTCAAGGAGATGAGTTCGCATGTGTACATTCTTTCATTACATTTGACAATTAGTTATCAGTGACATGATATAAATTAACTTATATGTTTACTCTGTTAGGATTATTTTTTATTTTAAGCCTCTTGTTTATTTATCTTTAACATATTGATGCCTTAGTTAGAACCTCACTCCTTATTTTTCCTTTTTGGTGTATGTTTTCCTTCTTTTGTTTTTACTTTTAGATGACAGGTTTTTGATTCCTCTCAACATTGAGATCCTTCTATTAATTTTAAACCAACCAAGATGTTAGGTCCTTTTATTGTCTGTATTGAAGTTGACTTGTTGCGATTGTTTCTATCACTCCTTGCATGGAGTTACGCTTTTGTTATAGTTGTTTTGGCCAGACTGGGGGGTTGCCTGTGTTAACCTATATTTTGATAAACTATGATGTAAATATCAAGTAAGATTTCCGTTTGTGTTTATTTTAGACTGCACTTGCATATTTTATACATTCTTCTAGCTAATATAGTAATATATATAGAGGAGGGATCCACTTACTCCAAGAGTAACTCTTTTAGGTTACTCCTCATCCTTACCATTCATTTTCTTAAAATCTAATGGATGTAAAAAGTAACTAATCTTAACCATTAGATTTTAAAAAAAAATGAATGGTCAGGATGAAAGATTAAGTGGATCCCTCCTCATATGTATATATAGTAAAAAAAAAAAAAAAAAGCAGACGATAGCAAAGCACAAGTCTAAACTGGAAAATTTTGTACAAAGTTAGTAAAAAAAATAATGTACGTGTATTTTCTAATTCGATATTATTATGTTTTAAATTGGTTATGGATTAAATTCAATATTAAATAATTTTATGAAAAATGGATTAATAGTCAAAGACAATTTATTTTAATTCCACTTAAAACAAAGTATATAAACAAGTAATTTCCTTATAGAATTTAGGGCATTACAGTGGGAGTCATTTCCCCATTTACCAATGAAATCGATTGGTCATCGACGATTTCCCAAGAAGGCGAGTAGCAACCTAACCTCAGCTTCACTTCAAGATTTAAAAATTTCACCATATTAAGGGCATTTTCAAATGATTCTCGGGTAGCCCGCCTAAACAATGCCTACCATTCCACTTTCTTTTCAATGGCTTCCTCCAACTCCGCCTGCAAGCACTGGTTTTCTTCAGTAAGGCGTTGCTCTCTTTCCTTGGAAAGGTTCTTCTCATTCTCTAAGCCAACATTGAGCTGAGTCACCTGGGCCTGAAATTTCATAAGATCTCTAAAGAGTTACTTCAAAAGTGCCTGACTTTGATTAAGAGTTGTTTCTTTATCTGCCATAACTTTAAGGGGGTTAGCATCTCCGCAAGACTTCTTCAGCTCAAGATACTTCCTATAGCCCGGGGTCTTATGAGTAAAGAATCGTTCCAACCCCGCTAACACCGCCATCGAGGACTGAAGGTCCTTAAAACCACTTTTCTCCACTTCTGGCCATTCCTCTGACCCAATGACCCGGTCAATTTCTTCACCACAGGCCATCCAGGCGGGAACAACAGATATTTGAGCAGTGGAGCTCGAGCTTGGGACCATGGCAGTTACACTGGATCCGCCCATATCCACCTTAGGTATTTTCAGAGAAGTAGGATTCGATGAAGTAGGCCTCTCATGGATCAGAGCTCCCTTAGCCGGAGTTTCAGTTGAAGGTTTCTTATTTTTTCCACCCCTGGCCACCTTCTTCATGGTCTCCGCTTCCTCAACTGCGAAAATGGTGATTAGAGATGGTTGTCTCCTTGCACGCCCCATTAGTTCTTTTGCAGAAAAAGAAAAATATAATAAGTTCTTGTACGTCAGACACAAAAATTATGACAGTGAAAGTGACAGTATAAACATAATGATTGACACAACTAATTCAACTTCCCACTGTTCAGCTTCTAAAAGTAAAAAAAAGAACATTGAATAACTAGAGGAAAATGAATTTTTAAATTAATTACAAAAAAAATAGATGGACAAATAAAAGACTACCATATAATAATAGTCATTTTTCTTCTTAAATGTTGTTTTCACTTGTTAACAAAATGTAAGGGTAGAAAGACAAAAAGTTGATATTTTTATGCTAAAACAGTTTTTTTTTTCATTAAATTTAAGAATTTGAAGCTTTTTTTTATTATTCATTATTGATTATTTCCCAAATCACAACTTTGACAGAAAAAACACTCCTTTACAATCCAAAAATCAATTCTTACACACTCCAAATGAACTTAATGCCTTGAAATCACTTTTGGATCAATAAATAAATCGAAACATGAAACTAATGTTAGCATAATTTTTTTTAAAAAGCTTGAAAAGCATCAAAGTAGCACAATTAATCCCAACTAGGTTGGCACCAAAGGATCTAGAAATCACATGCTCCCAAACTAAAATTTATTGATAGACCAAAGCAAAACAAGAAAAAAGTGGGGGGACCAAACCAAAACCCACCAAATCAACAAAATCTATAAGCTGGAAGGCCAAGCCTATCCCTAGAGAAGAATTCCCTAATACAAGTAGGGACAGAATCCCACCAAACTAGTCTAGACGACGAGATACCAAGATTAGCCAGGCGATCAGCACAACAATTACCTTCACGGTAAATATGGGACACAACAAACTCCATAGATGAGAGCTGGGCTAGGTAATTTTTCCATTTAACTTGAAGCTGCCAAGGAACAATATGAGGAGCCTGAAAAGCTTCAACGACCAGTTTTGAATCACACTCCAACCAGAGCTTCAACCAACCTCTTTGAAGAGCTAAATCTACTGCTGTGATTGCTGCAACAAGTTCAGCATGCAAAGAATATGAGCATCCAATCTGTAACGAAAACCCACCCAAGAAATCACCCGCTGAATCTCTAAACAAAGCTCCACAAGCTGCAAGTCCAGGGGCTTCTTTGGCTGCCCCATCTGAATTACATTTAATCCAGCCCCTAAGAGGTGGATACCAAAGAACTTGTTTAATGTTAGGGGCTCTCGCAACATGTCCCAAAACATGAAACTATTTCAGAATAGACCAATCAACAACAGAGTTTCGCATGGTTCCCTTGGAAAGATTACCAGAAAGGGAAATAGCTGCCACAATATTATTTCTAATCCTATTTACAGTCATTGGGCCACATTGAAATCTAGCATGATTGCGACTTATCCAAAGGAACCAAATGGTGTTAACAATAGCAGCAACAAAAATATCTTGAAGTTGAGTACTGGAGGCTCTCGAAGCATTAGATAATAACATGAGCAAAGAAGAATTATCTATGTGGCACTGAAGAGTATAACTCAACCAATTCCATAGTTCGACTGCGACTGGACAATAGAGGAACAAATGATCAGCAGTTTCCACATGCTCATCACAATGAGAACACATAGACACCAATGTGCAACCACGAGCTTGTAAAATATCATCAGTAGGTATTTTACCCTGCAGATATCTCCAAACCAGAAAAGACCTAGATGGAGGAATTGAAGATCTCCATAAAATTTTACTCCAGGGAACCAAAAAGGACTGGCGGTGCAAAAAATATAAGCCCCCTTAAAAGACAGAACCCCTAAATCCGAAGGGCACCAAACAACATAATCCGGTTCAGGGACACGAGGTAAAGGGGTCTCTCTCATCATATTTGCCACCTCAGGAAATAAATCAGCAAAAAAATAAGGGATACGCCATTCATTCTGAGAAATAAAATCACTAACTTTAGATTGAAGCCCATAATGCATTGAAGGAGGCAAATTCACTATATCAACAACAGGATTATTGAGCCATTTGTCCGTCCAGAAAGAAATAGAGCAACCAGAACCGAGCACCCATTTAGAATTGGAACGAGCAACATCAACAAAAGGCCTTTCCAGCTCGGAGAAATTGGGAACGCATAAAAGAGGCCCATTGACAACTAGAGAAAAGAAAATTGCAGCTAAGCTTTAGCATAGCTGCATTATTAATTCTTCGAAAAGGACGAATACCCAGACCACCTTCTTCAACAGGGGAGCAAACCTTGTGCCATGCCACCGTAACCATCTTTCGTTGATGTAAATCCCCCGCCCAGATAAAATTACGCGTCCATGAATCTAACTGTTTTAACAAAGACGTAGGCCAAGCATAAATATGAAAGGAGTGTATAAGCATACCTTGGATGACAGACTTGACTAATTGCACACGTCCCATAATTGATAGCAAGGATCCTTTCCCACTTAGAAAGCTTTGATTTAATTTTATCTGCAATTGGCTGTAAATGAGTTCTTCGAGGCTTCCCAAGAAACAGTGGCACCCCTAAGTAAACAAAAGGAAGGCTTCCCATAGAAAATCCTAGAATATCTTTAATAGCTATCACTCTATGTGGAGACAGGTTGCAAGCATAGAATTGACATTTAGAAAAACTGATAAGTTGTCCAGACGCCTCCCCATACAGTCTAAGTAAAGACATTAAAGACTGCAGAGATTTTTTTGATCCACGACAGAAAACAATAACGTCATCAGCAAAAAGAACATGGCTAGGAACCACAATTCCCCTTGGCCCCGAAAAGAGTTGAAGCTTATGCTCCTAAACCAGTTGAGAAATACCACGGCTTAACACCTCTTCAGCTAAACAAAACAACAAAGGGGAGAGAGGGTCACCTTGACGAACACCACGTTTACATTGAAAGAAGCCGACAGGTTTACCATTCACTAGAAAAGACAACTTAGCTGAGCTAAGAATAGTTTGAATCCAATGGCAGAAAGTGGGACAAAAACCAAACGCTTTTAAAACATCAATTAAAAACTTCCAATCAATGGTATCAAAGGCCTTCCTAATATCTAGCTTAAGAGCTAGATTACCCCCAAAGGAACGGTCAGGCAACATATTGATGGCTTCCGAAGCAAGCCAAATGCAATCCTCTATAGAACGACCTCTAATAAATCCTCTCTGTTGTGGTGAAATAATACCAGGGGCTATCAACGCAAGACGCTCAGCAAGAATTTTAGTAATAATCTTGAATTGAAAATTTGCAAGAGCAATAGGATGAAATTTATCAATAGTATCCGCTCCAGGGACTTTAGGAATTAATACCACCATATTAGAATTAAGATTAGGCAGAATCCAACCTTGAGAAAAAAATTGAAAAGTGGAATCAAACACATCTTCCCCCACAATATCCCAAAAGGTTTGATAAAAACATCCTCCAAAAGGGGCACCTTCGCTGTTCATCCCAAACACTGCAGACTTCACTTCTTCACGAGTAGGCACATTCGTAAGCATCACATTATCTTGAGAAGATACAACATAAGGGACAGCATTCCCAATGAGATGATTCGCTGTACAATTATTATCAGAAGCATAAATATCCTGAAAATAAGACAACACTTCACTTTCAAGCTCATCTTGAGAGTTCAAAATATTCGTACCTTTCTTCAGAAAAGACATTTTCTTGGACGTCTGTTTTATACGAGCCATTTTATGAAAAAAAGAAGTGTTACGATCACCAAAACAGTGCCATTTTATACAAAACTTTTCTTTCCAAAAATATTCTTGAAATCCAAGGACCTTCTGATATTTAATCTGAGCCTTTAGTTCTTGATCCTTAAGATCAGAAGAATACCCTTCAAAATCAATGATACCCTGAACGTCATCCAAATCCTTCTTAGCTTGAGCAACCCGTAACTGAATATCTCCAAACACTAGATGATTCCATTGCTTGAGATCAGCTTTCAAAAGCTTGAGTTTTTGACTAAGGATATACATTGGACACCCAACAATCTTTCTCTTCCAAGCCTCCCTAACCACATGACGACAATCAGAATGCTCAGTCCACATCTTCAAAAACTTGAAAGGAGAGGCAAAGGACTTGCTGCCCCTTTGTAAGGAGAGAAGAAGGGGATGATGGTCTGAATGCATACGGGTTAGAGAACAACAAGAAATTGTCTGCCAAAAAGCTAAACAAGCATCATTACATAAAGCCCTGTCCAGTCTCATGTCTATATGGGCCCGACCTTGCCTTCCATTAGACCATGTAAACCTCGAACCAGATGTAGGAAGGTGAATTAAACCGCAACTATCAGACCAGGCATGGAATTCATTACAAGAGATAGAAAGGGGAATCCTACCTCCACACTTTTCATGTGCTCCCAAAACAGCATTATAATCGCCTAAAAAATGCCAAGGATCCTCAGAAGATTGTTGGAGAATGGCAAGCTCTTCCCACAGATTTCTTCTAGCAACATAAGAGGTGCTAGCATATATGGCAGAAAAGAAAATACGTTTGCCTTCAAAAGAGAGGGAGAACGAAATATGCTGAGAGGACAACGCCACAATAGAAGGCATAAAGTTCTCAGAATAGAGAGCCCACAAATTGGGATTTAGTTGACCTCTATTATTCACCGCAAAAAGATGAAGATTAAGCTTCTTCCAAAAAGATAGAGGAATAGAATCAGGACTCACCCAAGGTTCAGCCAAAAAAAGACAGTCTGGTTTATGAGTCTGGCACATTTGCTTTAGGAAGTCTAGAGTTGGTTGTTTAGCCAAGCCTCTAACAATCCAAAATAGCACTTTCATCATGCAAGATTGCGCAATCCCGCCCTAGTCAAGGGCTTTGATGTTTTCAAACCAGAAGAGTTTTTCTTACGCCTTAATTTTTTCTGCTGAGATTTAGAGAGAACCATAGTATAACCAGCTTCGTGATCATGCAGAACATCCTCATTTTGTTGTATCTGATCTTCTTGTGCTTCCTCTACCATATCAACCCACAACCGTGAAACCATGTTCAAATCATGTTGCACCGGGAGGGGCATTTCAGAAACAGGGGTGGACAGAACAATACCAACCTCTCGATCATAATTCTGGGAATCTGGAACTACAATCCCTTCCTCTTGAACCACCCGAGCCGATCCAACAATTAGCGAGTCAGGGTGCAAAGACTCATCACAAGATGAACTGGCTTCATGATTTCCTTCGCCAACCGCAGGTGGCACTACCTGCAACGAACAATTATTCGACTTTCCTTGATCAATAGGAATAACATCTGGAACTATAGCTAATGAACCTCGTCCATCCACGTTAGAAATATCCACCTGCATAGCATCTTTAGTGTGACTAGGTTCGACAACCCCAGCGCTAGTAGCCTCTATCCCGTTCCACTTGGGAATGTAATGATGATTAACCTTCTTCTTGCCCTCTGCTATCTCCCATTTTTTATTCACATCCTCCTTAGGAGCATGTCTACAATTCGAGACAGAGTGTCCAATGATCTTACAGATATAACAAAAGGTTGGAATCTTTTCATAGACCAGCTCTACAAAAAAAGCAAAACCATCCCGCTCTACTAAGATCTGATCGCGGAGTTCCTTTTTTAAATCAATGTCCACCAACACTCTTGCAAAGTGCCCAAAGGATCGGTTGACAGTGGCACCGTCAAGGGCCAAGGGAACCCCAATACCATGAGCTATAGAAAACAGAATTCTTGGCCTCCAATATTCTTGTGGAAGGCCAAGAATTCGAACCCAACATTGTGCATTGGAGTGACGCACAAAATTTGGGTTGAAATCAGGAGTCCAAGCAAAAAGACGGAGCACACCAGGTTCAAGATTCCAAGAACCCCCAGCAAGAACCCTACGAAGATCCTCAATGGAGGAGAAGGAAAACTCGAAAAAACCTTTCCCTATAGAAATCATATGCCATAACCCTAAAGGTTTCCAAATCTTACCCAATTTGCTACGCAAATCCTGGAGTTTTGGAGGTGAATCTCCTTTGGCCAGCAACAACCTCCCATGAAGGTTATTTTTACAACTTTCCAGACCGGCTTTATACTCCTCTTCTGGAATCATAATGGCTAGGGCATCCCCTTTCAAACAAGGAACTGGGAGTTGACTCAATGGAATATCACAAGCGTTATGGAGCGCTTGGACAAACGATTTTTTCTGCGGAGCACCAGAGGGGGGGATCGTGACAGAACATGGATCAACATCAAGGAATTTCAAAGGAATGATTGGCAAAGAACCCTCCATGGGAGCATGCATGCAGGAACACGTGGGAAACCTTAGGAGGCGCAAACCCTAGCAGAGCCACTAATGTTAGCATAAGGTTTTAGTCATATTTTTCAAAAATCAATTATACATATTTTGCCACCCAAATTCAGAAGTTCATAGTGGTTATTTCCAAACAAAATGCACAGTGGAGATGTTTTGTAAGTATCTAATATGAAATGAATTTGAGCAGTGGGACATGTGGTTAAAAAGGATAAAAATTATATTAAAAAAATTGCCAATGATAATAGGAATATATTGTTTTGGATGTTTGACGCATGCTCAGTATAATGCAAATTGCAAATTTCAAACTAAGAAGAAATATTTAACCACAATTTATAAACAAAGATAAAAAGAAAATTAATTAGCAGATAAGATATACCTACAGCAGAACATGATTCTTGGTTTTCCATAATTCTATCATCTTCTGAAGGATATTCAGGGAATGAAAGCAGATGATTAGTGAAGGCACCCATTTGGTGCAGCTTCTTACATGGTTCAAAGCATGCAAGATGCCTAGCCAAACGAATATCTGTTCCTGAATGACTAGTTAGTGTTTGGAAAGCGGCATTGGAGGGTAATTTTATTGTGCATTGAAAACCCATTAACACAGGCATAAATGAAAAACTAGGCTTTTCTCATGACAACTTTTTACAATATCGATCTACAAGACTAGCACTAGAATCTAAAGTGTTAGACACTCCAGTAGAGTCAATGTTGGAATTCATGGTAGTGGTTTTGAAGCTTGTAACATATAATAGAACAAAAACTAAGAAGCGTTGATCAGAGCAGTGAAGTGAAGTGAAGTAGTGAAGTGAGTTTGAAGGTGAGGTGGGACAAGTATATATAGGAGATAGGAGAGAGGGCAACATCGTCATCATTCCTAGCATCAGTGACTTCATTGACTCCTTCAACGACACCTTCAACAGTAGTGGCATCGTCATCACCAATGGAACTGACTACAGCAACATCCGTAGTTTTACTCATAAAGAAACCATTTGCCATTCGTTGGTCTTGCTCATCAGCTTCCCTGGTGTCAACACTTCTCAACATTCCAGATATTGTGGGAGTCATTTCCCCATTTACCAATGAATTCCATTGGTCATCAATGATTTCACAAGAAGGCGAGCAGCAACCCAGCCTCAGCTTCACTTTAGGATTTAAAATTTTCCCCATATTAAGGGCATTTTCAAATGATTCCTGAGTAGCCGCTATTCCTCTTTCTTTTCAATGGCTTTCTCCAACTCCGCCTGCAAGCATTGGTTTTCTTCAATAAGGCGTTGCTCTCTTTCCTTGGAAAGGTTATTCTCATTTTCTAAGTCAAAGTTGAGCTAAGTCACCTGAGCCTGAAATTTCTTACGATCTTCAGAGAGTTGCATCAAAAGTGTCCGACTTTGATTAAGAGTTGTTTCTTTATCTGCCATAACTTTAAGGGGGTTAGCATCTCCGCAAGACTTCTTCAGCTCAAGATAATTCCTATAGCCCGGGGTCTTATGAGTAAAGAATCGCTCCAACCCCACTAACACCGCCATCGAGCACTAAAGGTCCTTCAAACCACTTTTCTCCACTTCTTGCCATTCCTCTGACCCAATGACCCGGTCAATTTCTTCACTGCAGGCCATCTAGGCCGGAACAACAGATATTTGCGCAGTGGAGCTCGAGCTTGGGACCATGGCAGTTACACTAGATCCGCCCATATACACCTTAGGTCTTTTCGGAGTAGCAGGATGCGATGAAGTAGGCCTCTCATGGATCAGAACTCCCTCAGCCGGAGTTTCAGTTGAAGGTTTCTTGTTTTTACCACCCCTGGCCACCTTCTTCATGGTCTCTGCTTCCTCAACTACGAAAATGGCGATTAGAGATGGTTGTCTCCTTGCACGCCCCATTAGTTCTTTTGCAGAAAAAGAAAAATATGATAAGTTCTTGTACGTCAGACACAAAATTTTTGACAGTGAAAGTGACAGTATAAACATAATTATTCACTCAACTAATTCAACTTCCCACTGTTCAGCTTCTAAGAGGGAAAAAAAAGAACATTGAATAACTAGAGGAAAATGAATTTTTAAATTAATTACAAAAAAATAAATGGACAAATAAAAGACTACCATATAATAATAGTCATTTTTCTTCTTAAATGTTGTTTTCACTTGCTAGCAAAATGTTAGCGTAGAAAGACAAAAAGTTGATATGTTTATGCTAAAACAAAATTTTTCATAAAATTTATGAAATTGAAGCTTTTTTTTTTATTATTCATTATTGATTATTTCACAAATCACAACTTTGACACAAAAAACACTCCTTTACAATCCAAAAATCAATTCTTACACAATCCAAATGAACTTATTTTCTTGAAATCACTTTTCGATCAATAAATAAAGCAAAACATGAAACTAATGTTAGCATAAGGTTTAAGTCTTATTTTTAAAAAATCAATTATACATATTTTTCCACCCAGATTCATAAGTTCATAGTGGTTATTTCCAAACAAAATGTACAGTGGAGATGTTTTGTAAGTATCTAATATGAAATGAATTTGTGCAGTGCAACATGCGGTTAAAAAGGATAAAAATTGTATTAAAAAAATGCCAATGATAATAGGAATATATTGTTTTGGATGTTTGAGGCATGCTCTGTATAATGCAAATTGCAAATTTCAAACTAAGAAGAAATATTTAAACACAATTTATAAACAAAGATAAAAAGAAAATTAATTAGCAGATAAGATATACCTGCAGCAGAACATGATTCTTGGTTTTCCATAATACGATCATCTTCTGAAGGATATTCAGGGAATGAAAGTAGATGATTAGTGAAGGCACCCATTTGGTGCAGCTTCTTACATGCTTCAAAGCATGCAAGATGCCTAGCCAAACGAATATCTGTTCCTGAATGACCAGTTATTGTTTGGAAAGCGGCATGGAGGGTAATTTTATTGTACATTCGAAACCCCTTAACACAGGCATAAATGAAAAACTAGGCTTTTCTCCTGACAACTTTTTACAATATCGGTCTACAAGACTAGCACTAGAATCTAAAGTGTTAGACACTCTAGTAGAGTCAATGTTGGAATTCATGGTAGTGGTTTTGAAGCTTGTAACACAGAACAGAACAAAAACTTAGAAGCGTTGATCAGAGCAGTGAAGTAGTGAAGTGAGTTTGAAGGTGAGGTGGGACAAGTATATATAGGAGATAGGAGAGAGGGTAAATTAAGGAGAGAGGGCAACATCGTCATCATTCCTGGCATCAGTGACTTCATTGACTCCTTCAATGACACCTTTAGCAGTGGTGGTATCGTTGTCACCAATGACACTCACTACAGCAACACCCGCGGTTTGACTCACAAAGAAACCATCCGCTATTCGTTGGTCTTGCTCATCGGCTTCCCTGGTGTCAAGACTCACTATGCCAAAATTGTTAATTTATAGTGCTATTTATATAGCGCTTATTAATTAAGCGCTTTATATAAAAATGCGGAGGATATATATAGCGGTTTTCCACATTAGTGCTATATTATTGATTAATATATATAGCGCTCATTGTAATTAGCACTATGTTTTTATTTTGTAAAAATTAAAAAAATAATAATAAAAATAGGTATAGCACATGTGCAAATAGACGCTGTGATTTTTCAGAATAAAAATTGCAGATCGGCAAGTCCTTGTCGAAGTGCTCCTTCGGAACTGTGCCTTCGAATTCGTTGAACCTCAGATCTAGAAACTTGAGCTGTGGCAAATGAGCACCACATCAGGGAACTTCCCGGCAAAGCAGTTGTTGTTGAAACGGTTGGTGTTGATGTGGAGCAGCTCAAGGTCGGTGACTAAACCTAGCTCCTCCGGTAGGTATCCGGCAATGTCATCGTGGTTGAGGTCGATTCCGTCGACAGTGCGGATCTTAGGGTTATCCGGCGCCGGAGCGCAGAAAACGTAGCATTTCTCAAACACTATGTATGCATTTCTCAAACGGTCATTTTCGAAGACGAAGGAGGGATCCACGATTACTTTTTCTCCTCTGTCACCGAACTCGTCCTTGTAATAGAGAAGTTGTCTCTGCTTGATGTAGGAGACTTCTGCGTTTGTGAGAGGTCCATTGTGAGAGATTGCAATATCATATATCCATAAAGACTAATTTGTATTTAATTTTTATCTTTGTTTAGGTTTTGTAGTTCGTGGAGCTTAAACTCGTGGAGGATAACATTACAGAGGAAAAGAAGGGCACACAATGTGTTTGTCGAAAGTCCTGACTGAAAACTGAGATAAATCATATATCCAACCAGCAAAAATTGGTAAGACACGAGGATCTGATTGTCATATATTGTGTTCATTAGTTCATTATTTCTTTGACCTGTGACCAACATGATTGCATTGCTATTGTTATTATTTAATTATCTGTTAGGGATTGTATTATTTTATTAAAGTGTTCTTTTTGGTTGGGAAGATGATGATGGTTAAGCATTGTGCACTTTTTCTCTTTCTCTAGCCAGATATGGAATAAGTAATTATTGTTTTCTTCATATCTTGTGTCCGAGAGATAGAGGCAGAAAGTGTTATGGGTGGTTCTTAATTGGTAATGTTGTTATTCTATTATACTCTATATTCTTCTATGAAGAAAGTTAATCAAGGAAGCATGAACAAGTGTATGTTAATTATTTATTTATTATTTTTCTTGTTTTATGAAGCCTTTATAAACCAAGTTATAAATTATTTGTTAGGTATTTCCACTAATTTATGATATGTTGTTTCAGGTATATAGATGGCCAAGAATTAGAGGTCATCGATTAATAGGCATGAGATCTCAAGCTCAAAGGCTGCCTAGAAAGTGTGAAGTTATAGCTATTCTTGTTCTCTATAGTCTTCCAAGGTAAATATATATCATGAACTAGATACTGAATTATTTTCTGAGTGATTATGAGATTCCAACCACTTGAGAGCTTTTCCTGGTATAGGATACTGAGATGGGTTCGAGAAGAAGAGCAAGTAAAAGCAAACAACGAGAGTACATTGAAGAGCATAATTTTGGACATAACAGGTACGTATTTTATCTGACTTGAAGTTTTGTTAACCAAGTTTTGAGATATTTTTTACTGGAAAATAGTTTCTTTTTTTTCTTTCCCCAGCTGTTACAGCCATAGACACAAGTGGAATCGATTCTCTATGTGAACTCAGAAAGGTGTTGGACAAAAGATCACTTCAGGTATAGATACTAATTGTAACATTTCAAAAGGCATAAAGACTTCCTTCAGTTTTATTTCTAATCTTTATATTCATAATTGGTTGGTGCAGCTTGTGTTGGCAAATTCTGTTAGAAATGTGATGGAAAATAAAATAAGTTAGCAAAGAACAGTAGCAATTTCTAATATAATTGTGCTCCACCTTTTAATTGAATTCATTCTAAATACATATTTTTATATAGCGGTAATCATTGTTGCAGGTCCACTTGCATTTAAAAATGAGGAATACAATGGGAGCCTTCCCAATTTGGTCTAGAGGCCACACTCATGGACACAGATGGGGTGTATGCATCCAAAAACTATGAATTAATGACAGTGAGAATTTATTCCAGGCCCTACGTCGAGGTTATCCAATAGAATTTGCAATAGCATGTGTCTTGAAATTATTTACTTGAGTTTAAATATCTTCTAATTACCTCTTGATATGTCTGGTGTTTTTCTATATTTCATGTCTCTCACAGGAGGGGAAGAAGGGCAACTTGCTTTGGTTTCAGTGCAGAATGTCCAGGCCCATTTTAAATATTTTAAGTTTCTAAAAGAAAAAAAAAAATAATCACTACAAAATGTGTTATTAAGGATGTTCTGAGTTTTCTAAAGGACATGGTTCTTTTTCCAAAATCAGATAACAGTGAATAAGTGACAATGGAATGTGTTTATTTGAATGCTTTTCTATTCACCTAATATGTGGCTGCTAGTTTTCAGGACAATGAACCACTGATGAAAGCACTGTCAAAACTCATCTACCTTAACAATCCAGATCTAGTCTTATTTGTTGGAGAAGCACTAGTTGGTCACGATGCAGTTGATCATCTTTCAAAAATCAAGTGCCAAATCCTCCTAAGCTTTGTGATGGGCTTCTTTAGATAAATTAGATGCTATGTATGTTTTAGGAAAATTGTTGAATAGCATTAGAAATTATTAGAAGTCGAAAGTTAAATCTTGTGTCAATAGCAACACGAAAATAACTCTTTGTAAAAAGAGATCTATATTTTGTGGCATTCTGTGTTAATAGGTTTGAGAACAGTTTGAGAACAAGAAGAACTAGAGAAAAAATAAATAAATAAAACAAATACTATAAATAGCGCTTACTTAAGAAAGTGCTATCTATAGTCCAGCCTATATATAAATAGCGCTTTTCCAAAGAACGCTGTCTATAGTCCACCGACAGACATAGCGCTATCTAATGTAAAAAAATAACTATATATGAGCATTTTCGGCGTAGTGACTCTTTGTAAAAAGAGATCTATATTTTGTGGCATTATGTGTTAATAGGTTTGAGAACAAGTAGAACTAGAGAAAAAATAAATAAATAAAATAAATACTATAAATAGCGCTTACTTAAGAAAGTGCTATCTATAGTCCAGCCTATATATAAATAGCGCTTTTCCAAAGAACGCTGTCTATAGTCCACCCTATATATACCGCTTTCCCACCCGTGCTATATGTTAATGTATAGCGGCGACAGACATAGCGCTATCTAATGTAAAAAAATCACTATATATGAGCATTTTTGGCATAGTGACTTCTTAACATTCCAGAAATTGTGGGAGTCATTTCCCCATTTACCAATGAATTCCATTGGTCATCGATGATTTCACAAGAAGGCGAGCACCAACCCAACCTCAGCTTCGCTTCAGGATTTAAAACTTTCCCCATATTAAGGGCATTTTCAAATGATTCCTAAGTAGCCCGCCTAAACAATGCCCGCCATTCCTCTTTCTTTTCAATGGCTTCCTACAACTCCGTCTGCAAGCGCTAGTTTTCTTCAGTAAGGCGTTGCTCTCTTTCCTTGGAAAGGTTATTCTCATTCCCTAAGTCAACGTTGAGCTGAGTCACCTAGGCCTGAAATTTCTTAAGATCTTCAGAGAGTTGCTTCGAAAGTGTCCGACTTTGATTAAGAGCTGTTTCTTTATCTACCATAATTTTAAGGGAGTTAGCATGTCCGCAAGACTTCTTCAGCTCAAGATACTTCCTATAGCCCAGGGTCTTATGAGTAAAGAATCGCTCCAACCCCACAAACACCACCATCGAGGACTGACAGTCCTTCAAACAACTTTTCTCCACTTCTGGCCATTACTCTGACCCAATGACCCGGTCAATTTCTTCACCGTAGGCCATCCAGGCCAGAACAACAGTTATTCGAGTAGTGGAGCTTGAGCTTGGGACCATGGCGGTTACACTAGATCCGCCCATATCCACCTTAGGTCTTATTGGAGGAGCAGGATGCGATGAAGTAGGCCTCTCATGGATCATAACTACCTTCGCCGGAGTTTCAGTTGAAGGTTTCTTGTTTTTTCCACCCCTGGCCACCTTCTTCATAGTCTCCGCTTCCTCAACTGCGAAAATGGCGATTAGAGATAGTTGTCTCCTTTCACGTCCCATTAGTTATTTTGCAGAAAAAGAAAAATATGATAAGTTCTTGTACGTCGGACACAAAAATTATGACAGTGAAAGTGACAATATAAACATAACGATTCACACAACTAATTCAACTTCCCACTGTTCAGCTTCTAAAAGTAAAAAAAAAAAAAAAACATTGAATAAATAGAGGAAAATGAATTTTTAAATTAATTACAAAAAAACAGATGGACAAATAAAAGACTACCATATAATAATAGTCATTTTTCTTCTTAAATTTTGTTTTCACTTGCTAGCAAAATGTTAGGGTAGATAGACAAAAAGTTGATATTTTTATGCAAAAATAGTTTTTTTCATAAAATTTATGGAATTGAAGCTTTTTTTTCTATTATTCATTATTGATTATTTCACAAATCACAACTTTGACACAAAAAACACTCCTTTACAATCCAAAAACCAATTCTGACTCAATCCAAATGAACTTATTGTCTTGAAATCACTTTTCGATCAACAAATAAATCAAAACATGAAACTAATGTTAGCATAAGGTTTTAGTCATATTTTTAAAAAATCAATTATACATATTTTGCCAACCAGATTCAGAAGTTCATAGTGGTTATTTCCAAACAAAATGCACAGTGGGGATATTTTGTAAGTATCTAATATGAAATGAATTTGTGTAGTGGGACATGCGGTTTAAAAGGATAAAAATTTTATTAAAAAAAATTTCCAATGATAACAGGAATATATTGTTTTGGATGTTTGAGGCATGCTCAGTATAATGCAAATTGCAAATTTCAAACTAAGAAGAAATATTTAACCACAATTTAAAACAAAGATAAAAATAGAAAATTAATTAGCAGATAAGATATACCTGCAGCAGAACATGATTCTTGGTTTTCCATAATACGATCATCTTCTGAAGCATATTCAGGGAATGAAAGTAGATGATTAGTGAAGGCACCCATTCGTTGCAGCTTATTACATGCTTCAAAGCATACAAGATGCCTAGGCAAATGAATATCTGTTCCTGAAGGAACAGTTATGGTTTGGAAAGCGGCATTGGAGGGAAATTTATTGTGCATTCGAAACCCCTAACACAAGCATAAATGAAAAACTAGGCTTTTCTCCTGACAACTTTTTACAATATCGGTCTACAAGACTACCACTAGAATCTAAAGTGTTAGTCGACACTCCAGAAGAGTCAATGTTGGAATTCTTGGTAGTGGTTTTGAAGCTTGTAACACAGAACAGAAAAAAAATGAGAAGCGTCAATCAGAGCAGTGAAGTGAAGTGAGTTTGAAGGTGAGGTGGGACAAGTATATATAGGAGATAGGAGAAAGGGTAAAGTAAGAAGAGAGGGCAACATTGTCATCATTCCTGGCATCAGTGACTTTATTGACTCCTTCAACGACACCTTCAGCACTGGTGGCATCATCGTCACCAATGACACTCACTACATCAACATCCACGGTTTGACTCATAAAGAAACCATCTGCCATTCGTTGGTCTTGCTCGTCGGCTTCCCTGGTGTCAACACTTCTTAACATTCCAGAAATTGTGGGAGTCATTTCCCCATTTACCAATGAATTCCATTGGTCGTCGATGATTTCACAAGAAGGCGAGCAGCAACCCAACATTAGCTTTGCTTCAGGATTTAAAACCTTCCCCATATTAAGGGCATTTTCAAATGATTCCTGAGTAGCCCTCCTAAACAATGCCCGCCATTCCTCTTTCTTTTCAATGGCTTCCCTCAACTCCGGCTGCAAGCGTTGGTTTTCTTTAGTAAGGTGTTGCTCTCTTTCCTGGGAAAGGTTCTTCTCATTGTCTAAGTTAATGTTGAGCTGAGTCACCTGGGCCTGAAATTTCTTAAGATCTTCAGAGAGTTGCGTTGAAAGTGCCCGACTTTGATTAAGAGTTGTTTCTTTATCTTCCATAACTTTACGGGGGTTAGAATCTCCGCAAGACTTCTTCAGCTCAAGATACTTCCTATAGCCCGGGGTCTTATGAATAAAGAATCGTTCCAACCCCACTACAACCACCATCGAGGACTGAAGGTCCTTCAAACCACTTTTCTCTACTTTTGGCCATTCCTCTAACCCAATGACCCGGTCAATTTCTTCACCGCAAGCCATCCAGGCCGGAACAACAGATATTTGAGCAGTGGAGCTCGAGCTTGGGACCATGGCGGTTACACTGGATCTGCCTATATCCACCTTAGGTCTTTTCGGAGGAGCAAGATGCAATGATGTAGGCCTCTCATGGATCAGAACTCCCCTAGCTGAAGTTTCAGTTCAAGATTTTTTGTTGTTTCCACCCCTGGCCACCTTCTTCATGGTCTCCGCTTCCTCAACTGCGAAAATGGCGATTAGATATGGTTGTCTCCTTGCACACCCCATTAGTTCTTTTGCAGAAAAAGAAAAATATGACAAGTTCTTGTACGTCGGACACAAAAATTATGACAGTGAAAGTGACAGTATAAACATAACGATTCACACAACTAATTCAACTTCCCACTGTTCAGCTTCTAAAAGTAAAAAAAAAATAACATTGAATAAATAGAGTAAAATGAATTTTTAAATTAATTACAAAAAATAGATGGACAAATAAAAGACTACCATATAATAATAGTCATTTTTCTTCTTAAATGTTGTTTTCACTTGCTAGCAAAATGTTAGGGTAGAAAGACAAAAAGTTGATATTTTTATGCTAAAATAGTTTTTTTCATAAAATTTATGAAATTGATGCTTTTTTTTAATTATTCATTATTGATTATTTCACAAATCACAACTTTGACACAAAAAGCACTCCTTTACAATCCAAAAATCAATTCTTACACAATCCAGATGAACTTATTGTCTTGAAATCACTTTTCGATCAATAAATAAATCGAAACATGAAACTAATGTTAGCATAAGGTCTTAGTCATATTTTTAAAAAATCAATTATACATTTTTTGCCACCCAGATTCAGAAGTTCATAGTGGTTATTTCCAAACAAAATGCACAATGGAGATGTTTTGTAAGTATTTAATATGAAATGAATTTGTGCAGTGGGACATGCGGTTAAAAAGGATAAAAATTGTATTAAAAAATTGCCAATGATAGTAGGAATATATTGTTTTGGATGTTTGAGGCATGCTCAGTATAATGCAAATTGCAAATTTCAAACTAAGAAGAAATATTTGACCATAATTTGTTAAAAAAGATAAAAAGAAAGTTAATTAGTAGATAAGATATACCTGCAGCAGAATATGATTCTTGGTTTTGCATAATACGATCATCTTCTGAAGGATATTCAGGGAATGAAAGCAGATGATTAGTGAAGGCACCCATTTGGTGCAGCTTCTTACATGCTTCAAAGCATGCAAGATGCCTAGCCAAATGGATATCAGTTCCTGAAGGACCAGTTACAGTTTGGAAAGTGGCATTGGAGGGTAATTCTATTGTGCATTCGAAACCCCATAAGACAGGCATAAATGAAAAACTAGGCTTTTCTCTTGACAAGTTTTTAAAATCTCGGTCTACAAGACTCACAGTAGAATCTAAAGTGTTCGACACTCTAGTAGAGTGATTGTTGGAATTCATGGTAGTGGTTTTGAAGCTTGTAACACAGAACAGAACAAAAACTAAGAAGCGTTGATCAGAGCGATGAAGTGAAGTGAATTAGTGAAGTGAGTTTGAAGGTGAGGTGGGACAAGTATATATAGGAGATAGGAGAGAGGGCAACATTGTCATCATTCTTGGCATCAGTGACTTCATTGACTCCTTCAACGACACCTTCAGCAGTGGTGGCATCGTCATCACCAATGACACTCACTACAGCAACATTCGCGGTTTGACTCACAAAGAAACCATATGCCATTTGTTGGTCATGCTCGTTGGCTTCCTTGGTGTCAACACTTCTCAACATCCCAAAAATTGTGGGAGTCATTTCCCCATTTACCAATGAATTCCATTGGTCGTCAATGATTTCACAAGAAGGCAAGCATCAACCCAACCTCAGCTCCGCTTCAGGATTTAAAACTTTCCCCATATTAAGGGCATTTTCAAATTATTCCTGAGTAGCCCGCCTAAACAATACCCACCATTCCTCTTTCTTTTCAATGGCTTCCTCCAACTCCGCCTGCAAGCGCTGGTTTTCTTCAGTAAGGTGTTGCTCTCTTTCCTTGGAAAGGTTCTTCACATTCTCTAAGTCAACATTGAGCTGAGTGACCTGGGCCTGAAATTTCTTAAGATCTTCAGAGAGTTGCTTCGAAAGTGCTCGACTTGATTAAGAGCTATTTCTTTATCTGCCATAACTTTAAGGGGATTAGCATCTCCGCAAGACTTCTTCAGCATAAGATACTTCCTATAGCCCGGGGTCTTATGAGTAAAGAATCGCTCCAACCCCACTAACACCGCCATTGAGGATTGAAGGTCCTTCAAACCATTTTTCTCCACTTCTAGCCATTCCTCTGACCCAATGGCCTGTCAATTTCTTCACCGCAGGCCATCCAGGCTAGAACAATAGATATTTGAGTAGTGGAGCTCGAGCTTGGGACCAGGGCGGTTACACTGGATCCGCCCATATCCACCTTAGATCTTTTCGGAGGAGCAGGATGCGATGAAGTAGGCCTCTCATGGATCAGAACTCCCTTAGCCGGGGTTTCAGTTGAACTTTTCTTGTTTTTTCCATCCCTGACTACCTTCTTCATGGTCTCCGCTTCGTCAACTGCAAAAATGGCGATTAGAGATGGTTGTCTCCTTGCACGCCCCATTAGTTCTTTTGCAGAAAAAGAAAATATGATAAGTTCTTGTATGTCGGACACAAAAATTATGACAATGAAAGTGACAGTATAAAGATAACGATTCACTTAACTAATTCAACTTCCCACTGTTCATCTTCTAAAAGTAAAAAAATAACATTGAATAACTAGAGTAAAATGAGTTTTTAAATTAATTACAAAAAATAGATGGACAAATAAAAGACTACCATACAATAATAGTCATTTTTCTTCTTAAATGTTGTTTTCACTTGCTAGCAAAATGTTAGGGAAGAAAGACAAAAAGTTGATATTTTTATGCTAAAACAGTTTTTTTCATTAAATTTATGAAATTGATGCTTTTTTTTATTATTGATTGTTGATTATTTCACAAATCACAACTTTGACACAAAAAACACTCCTTTACAATCCAAAAATAAGTTCTTACACAATCCAAATGAACTTATTGTCTTGAAATCACTTTTCGATCAATAAATAAATCGAAACATGAAACTAATGTTAGCATAAGGTTTTAGTCATATTTTTTAAAAATCAATTATACATATTTTGCAACCCAGATTCAGAAGTTCATAGTGGTTATTTCCAAACAAAAATGCACAGTGGAGATGTTTTGTAAGTATTTAATATGAAATGAATTTGTGCAGTGTGACATGCAGTTAAAAAGGATAAAAAATGTATTAAAAAAATTGCCAATGATTGTAGGAATATATTGTTTTGGATGTTTGAGGCATGCTCAGTATAATGCAAATTGCAAATTTCAAACTAAGAAGAAATATGTAACCACAATTTTTTAAAAAAGATAAAAAGAAAATTAATTAGCAAATAAGATATACCTGCAGCAGAACATGATTCTTGGTTTTCCATAATATGATCTTCTTCTGAAGGATATTCAGGGAATGAAAGCAAATGGTTAGTGAAGGCACCCATTTGGTGCAGCTTCTTACATGCTTCAAAGCATACAAGATGCCTAGCCAAACGGATATCTGTTCCTGAAGGACCAGTTATAATTTGGAAAGCGGCATTGGAGGGTAATTTTATTGTGCATTCGAAACCCCTTAACACAGGCATAAATGAAAAACTAGGCTTTTCTCCTGACAACTTTTTAAAATACCGATCTACAAGACTCACAGTAGAATCTAAAGTGTTAGACACTCCAGTGGAGTCATTGTTGGAATTCATGGTAGTGGTTTTGAAGCTTGTAATGCAGAACAGAACAAAAACTGAGAAGCGTTAATCAGAGCGGTGAAGTGAAGTGAAGTAGTGAAGTGAGTTTGAAGGTGAGGTGGGACAAGTATATATAGGAGATAGGAGAGAGGGATAAGTAAGGAGAGAGGGCAACATTGTCATCATTCCTGGCATCAGTGACTTCATTGACTCCTTCAACAACACCTTCAGCAGTGGTGGCATTGTCGTCACCAATGACACACTACAGCAACATCCACGATTGACTCACAAAGAAACCATCCGCCATTTGTAGGTTTTGCTCATCGGCTTCCTTGGTGTCAACACTTCTCGACATCCCAAAAATTGTGGGAGTCATTTCCCCATTTACCAATGAATTCCATTGGTCGTCGATGATTTCACAAGAAGGCGAGCATGAACCCAACCTCAGCTTCGCTTCAGGATTTAAAACTTTCCCTATATGAAGGGCATTTTCAAATGATTCCTGAGTAGCCCCCCTGAACAATACCCGCCATTCCTCTTTCTTTTCAATGTCTTCTTCCAACTCCGCTTGCAAGCGCTGGTTTTCTTCAGTAAGATGTTGCTCTCTTTCCTGGGAAAGGTTCTTCTCATTCTCTAAGTCAACATTGAGCTGAGTCACCTGGGCCTGAAATTTCTTAAGATCTTCAGAGAGTTGCTTCAAAAGTGCCCGACTTGATTAAGAGTTGTTTCTTTATCTGCCATAACTTTAAGGGGATTAGCATCTCCACAAGACTTCTTCAGCTCAAGATACTTTCTATAGCCCGGGGTCTTAAGAATAAAGAATCGCTCCAACCCCACTAACACCGCCATCGAGGGCTGAAGGTCCTTCAAACCACTTTTCTCCACTTCTAGCCATTCCTCTGACCCAATGACCCGGTCAATTTCTTCACTGTAGGCCATCTAGGCCAAAACAACAGATATTTGAGATGTGGAGGTCAAGCTTGGGACCATCACGGTTACACTAGATCTGCCCATATCCACCTTAGGTCTTTTCAGAGGTGCAGTATACGATGAAGTAGGCCTCACATGGATCAGAACTCCCTTAGCCTGGGTTTCAGTTGAAGGTTTCTTGTTTTTTCCACCCCTGACCACCTTCTTCATGGTCTCCACTTCCTCAACTGCGAAAATGACGATTAGAGATGGTTGTCTCCTTTCATGCCCCATTAGTTCTTTTGCAGAATAAGAAAAATATGATAAGTTCTTGTACGCCAGACACAAAAACTATGAGAGTGAAAGTGACAGTATAAACACAACGATTCACATAACTAATTCAACTTCCCACTGTTCAGCTTCTAAAAGTAAAAAAAAAAGAACATTGAATAACTAGATGAAAATGAATTTTTAAATTAATTACAAAAAAAAATAGATGGAAAAATAAAAGACTACCATATAATAATAGTCATTTTTCTTCTTAAATGTTGTTTTCACTTGCTAGCAAAATGTTAAGGTAGAAAGACAAAAAGTTGATATTTTTATGCTAAAACAGTTTTTTTCATCAAAATTATGAAATTGATGCTTTTTTTATTATTGATTATTGATTATTTCATAAATCACAACTTTGACACAAAAAACACTCCTTTACAATCCAAAAATCAATTCTTACACAATCCAAATGAACTTATTGTCTTGAAATCACTTTTCGATCAATAAATAAATCGAAACATGAAATTAATGTTAGCATAAGGTTTTAGTCATATTTTAAAAAAATCAATTATACATATTTTGCCACCCAGATTCAAAAGTTCATAGTGGTTATTTCCAAACAAAATGCACAGTGGAGATGTTTTGTAAGTATTTAATATGAAATGAATTTGTGCAGTGGGACATATGGTTAAAAAGGATAAAAATTGTAATAAAAAAATTAACAATGATAGTAGGAATATATTCTTTTGGTTGTTTGAGGCATGCTCAGTATAATGCAAATTGCTAATTTCAAACTAAGAAGAAATATTTAATCACAATTTATTAAAAAATATAAAAAGAAAATTAATTAGCATATAAGATATACCTGCAGCAGAACATGATTCTTGGTTTTCCATAATACAATAATCTTCTGAAGGATATTCAGGGAATGAAAGCAGATGATTAGTGAAGGCACCCATTTGGTGCAGCTTCTTACATACTTCAAAGCATGCAAGATGCCTAGCCAAACAGATATCTGTTCCTGAAGGACCAGATATAGTTTGGAAAACGGCATTGGAAGGTAATTTTATTGTGCATTCGAAACCCCCTAACACAGGCATAAATGAAAAACTAGGCTTTTCTCCTGAAAATTTTTTAGAATATTTGTCTACATGACTCACAGTAGAATATAAAGTGTTAGACATTCCAGTAGAGTCATTGTTGGAATTCATGGTTGTGGTTTTGAAGCTTGTAACACAGAACAGAACAAAAACTGAGAAGTGTTGATCAGAGCAGTGAAGTGAAGTAGTGAAGTGAGTTTGAAGGTGAGGTGGGACAAGTATATATAGGGGATAGGAGAGAGGGAAAAGTAAGGAGAGAGGGCAACATTGTCATCATTCCTGGCATCGGTGACTTCATTGACTCCTTCAACGACACCTTCAGCAGTGGTGGCATCGTCGTCACCAATGACACTCACTACAGCAACATCCGCGGTTTGACTCACAAAGAAACCATCAGCCATTTGTTGGTCATACTCGTCGGCTTCCCTGGTGTCAACCCTTCTCGACATCCCAAAAATTGTGGGAGTCATTTCCTCATTTACCAATGAATTCCATTGGTCGTCGATGATTTCACAAGAAGGCGAGCATCAACCCAACCTCAGCTTCGCTTCAGGATTTAAAACTTTCCCCATATTAAGGGCATTTTCAAATGATTCTTGAGTAGCCCACCTAAACAATACCTTCCATTCCTCTTTCTTTTAATGGCTTCCTCCAACTCCACCTGCAAGCGCTGGTTTTCTTCAGTAAGGTGTTGCTCTCTTTCCTTGGAAAGGTTCTTCACATTCTCCAAGTCAACATTGAGCTGAGTCATCTGGGCCTGAAATTTCTTAAGATCTTCAGAGAGTTGCTTCGAAAGTGCTCGACTTGATTAAGAGCTGTTTCTTTATCTGCCATAACTTTAAGGGGTTAGCATCTCCGCAAGACTTCTTCAGCTCAAGATACTTCCTATAGCCCGGGGTATTATGCGTAAAGAATCGCTCCAACCCCACTACACCGCCATCGAGGACTGAAGGTCCTTCAAACCACTTTTCTCCACTTTTGGCAATTCCTCTGACCCAATGACCCAGTCAATGTATTCACCGCAGGCCATCCAGGCCGGAACAACAGATATTTGAGATGTGGAGCTCGAGCTTGGGACCATGGCGGTTACACTGGATCTACCCGTATCCGCCTTAGGTCTTTTCGGAGGAGCAGGATGCGATGAAGTAGGCCTCTCATGGATCAGAACTCCCTTAGCCGGGGTTTCAATTGAAGGTTTCTTGTTTTTTCAACCCTGACCACCTTCTTCATGGTCTCCGCTTCCTCAACTGCGAAAATGGCGATTAGAGATGGTTGTCTCCTGGCACGCTGCATTAGTTCTTTTGCAGAAAAAGAAAAATATGATAAGTTCTTGTACATCGGACACAAAAATAATGATAGTGAAAGTGACAGTATAAACACAACGATTCACATAACTAATTCAACTTCCCACTGTTCAGCTTCTAAAAGTAAAAAAGAGAACATTGAATAACTAGATGAAAATGAATTTTTAAATTAATTACAAAAAAATAGATGGACAAATAAAAGACTGCCATATAATAATAGTCATTTTTCTTCTTAAATGTTGTTTTCACTTGCTAGCAGAACGTTAGGGTAGAAAGAAAAAAAGGTGATATTTTTATGCTAAAACAGTTTTTTTCATAAAATTTATGAAATTGATGCTTTTTTTTATTATTCATTATTGATTATTTCACAAATCACAACTTTGACACAAAAAGCACTCCTTTACAATCCAAAAATCAATTCTTACACAATCCAGATGAACTTATTGTCTTGAAATCACTTTTCGATCAATAAATAAATCGAAACATGAAACTAATGTTAGCATAAGGTCTTAGTCATATTTTTAAAAAATCAATTATACATTTTTTGCCACCCAGATTCAGAAGTTCATAGTGGTTATTTCCAAACAAAATGCACAATGGAGATGTTTTGTAAGTATTTAATATGAAATGAATTTGTGCAGTGGGACATGCGGTTAAAAAGGATAAAAATTGTATTAAAAAAATGCCAATGATAGTAGGAATATATTGTTTTGGATGTTTGAGGCATGCTCAGTATAATGCAAATTGCAAATTTCAAACTAAGAAGAAATATTTGACCATAATTTTTTAAAAAAGATAAAAAGAAAGTTAATTAGTAGATAAGATATACCTGCAGCAGAATATGATTCTTGGTTTTCCATAGTACGATCATCTTCTGAAGGATATTCAGGGAATGAAAGCAGATGATTAGCGAAGGTACCCATTTGGTGCAGCTTCTTACATGCTTCAAAGCATGCAAGATGCCTAGCCAAACGGATATCTGTTCCTGAAGGACCAGTTATAGTTTGGAAAGCGGCATTGGAGGGTAATTTTATTGTGCATTCGAAACCCCTTAACACAGGCATAAATGAAAAACTAGGCTTTTCTCCTGACAACTTTTTAAAATATCGATCTACAAGACTCACAGTAGAATCTAAAGTGTTAGACACTCCAGTAGAGTCATTGTTGGAATTCATGGCAGTGGTTTTGAAGCTTGTAACACAGAACAGAACAAAAACTGAGAAGCGTTGATCAGAGCATTGAAGTGAAGTGAAGTAGTGAAGTGAGTTTGAAGGTGAGGTGGGACAAGTATATATAGGAGATAGGAGAGAGGGCAACATTGTCATCATTCCTAGCATCAGTGACTTCATTGACTCCTTCAACTACACCTTCAATAGTGGTGGCATCGTCGTCACCAATGACACTCACTACAGCAACATCCACGGTTTGACTGACAAAGAAACCATCTGCCATTTGTTGGTCTTGCTCGTTGGCTTCCCTGGTGTCAACACTTCGCAACATCCCAAAAATTGTGGGAGTCATTTCCCCATTTACCAATGAATTCCATTGGTCGTCGATGATTTCACAAGAAGGCGAGCATCAACCCAAACTCAGCTTCCATTGACCTGTTTCATTATTGCATTGAACGCCTTTCCATTTGCAACAATCTCTGTTGTTGTCATCATTTGTCCATGTAGACAGCATGCCAGAGTCATTTACGACGCCATGTTTGAAGTTGAGGAGTGCTTGTCTCTCCTTTTCGATGCATTTCACATGTGAGCTCTGTGATGGAGAGTTCAATCCAAGAATGGATATTTCAGTATTCAAAAAGCACACTAACAATATTGAAAACATGATTTTGAGAAAGTAACTATCCATTAGGAATTTCCAGATATGAATTATGATTTGCGAGTTGCAATATGTTGAAAACAGAGCAGCAAGATTTAAGTAGTAACTGTACTATACTTGTACCGCATAGTTTCTATGCCCTTTGTCTTCATTAGCTATTCCAAGTCAAGCAATCAAGAAAGTTTCAAAGGTAAAAGTTCTTTGAATGAAAAGAAAATTAAAAGAAACTCCTCACGTCTAAATGAGATAATGGGAATAGAGTTGAAAATGAGAGACACAATTACTTCTTTATTATATATTTCTTGGCTTTAAATTAACATAATTAAGAAGCAACAAGTAAGTTTTAGATGTAAAAAATCTTGAAATATAATGGAACTTTAAAGGATAATATATTCATACTAATATATTAATTAAATACGTTTTAATACTTAATGTTATAAAAATATTTAAAATCTTGTAAAATTATTATTTTTAATTCATTAGAAAAGTAAAGCATAAACAACTAAAGTAGAAGGAAGAGAATATGCTCAGCTTAATTCACCAAAAAAAAAAAAGGATATGCTCAACCATTTTTGAGACAATAACTAAAAGGAGGGGGAGGAGGATTCGCTTGAACTATGGATATTAAAATAATTAAAAACAAAAAATATTGAACAGCATAATATTTCTTGAGTTTAAACTGTTAGAAAATTAAATTCTATCATAACGTACATTGATAACCGGACAAACCGGTTACAGTAAGACCTACTAAAACACGTATGGATTCGCGAAAAGGATCTCCCGAATATAGGGTAGATGTCGTTAAACCAGGGAAAATACTTAATGAAATGGGTGGGGTACCAGAAAATATAGCAAGAAAGGCACTATTTCAATAACATCATCCAAAATGCCTATACGAACTCAATTCATTATTTCAGGGTAATAAATTATAACCAAAGGAAAGAGGTCTTTAGGATGAAAACAAAAAATGCAATTGTAGGTTCCTTTTTTTTTTAACACAATATTTTTACTTCAATTTTTGGACTGAAAGAATAAAAAATTATATGATTCAACCCCAACAGTTTCTTAAAATCATCTTTAAAGAATAACATTAATTAAAATGTCATCCTATCTGTTAATTTAATATTTTAAAGACATAAATATAATATTTAAAATGTCATCCTTGACTGATAATTAAGTTAATTTTTTTATCAGCCAATGTTAGTGGTTAGTATTTTGTTAGAATATTAGTGAGGGATTCGAACCCACAACTGCTCCCCCTCCTCCCACAACCCTTAACTCTCTTCCCAACCATCAATCCAATCTTATAACTCCTGAGTTAATTGACTATATATTTTATTCAAATCTTGAGTTCAAGCAATTAAATGTGTCATGGATTGAAAATTGAATTGCTTGAACAAATACAATTATGATGTGGTCTCAATGTACGTTATGTTAGAATTTAATTTTCTATTAAAGATGACACGTAAGTACCAGTGTACATTAGTCTTTTTTCCTTAAACTTTGATATATTCAAATGAGAAAAATGGATGTCCATTGCAGTGAAATTAAAATAAACATTTCTGGCTTGATTGCAGGGAAAAAAAAAGAAGAAAACTTTAAGAATAAGTTTTCTAGGAAGAGTGATGAGTGGGAAAAGCCATTTTATAAAGATATTGATCATCAATGTTATTTAATTTCATATGACCTCATGAAGAGGAACCAAATCAAATTTTGCAATCCAAATAAAGAAAAACATAATTGAAGAGAAAGGTGCCTCACTTTTATTTTTTCCCAAACATGATGATATGCATGCATTACCTTGACTTGGAGTTTAATTGCAATTTCCCATCCTTCGCAGAAGTTTCCTTTTGGATTTTATTTTATTAAAATAAGTTTTTGCCACAGACGGCCATGGATTACCTTCACTTGGAGTTTAATTGCAAATTTAAGCATGATGATACGTAAAAAAGTAAATAAATAAAGTTTTAACTAATCATAATAAGATAGTTACATGGTCACGAATCACCTTCACTTGATTCTAATTACAATTGTCAAACAAGTTGATAGAAAAAGTTTTTCTCTGAATTTTAATTACATTACAATATGATATAATTAAAAAGTAAATTATGATAAAATATAAATAATTAATTTAAAGAAATGAGCAAATAAATACATGCAACTATCACCTAGCACGTGAATAAACTAAAACGGTGTTGTTCCATTTAACCAATTAATAGAGTCAAATCAAGGGAGTCTAATTCAGTTGGTTAAACAGGGTACGTGAATTGATGTAAACTCCCTATTACTTGTCTTCGATTCCTTTGGATATAAAAAGTTAATAAACTCAAATTCGTGCCCAAAATAAGTAGTTGTGCTAAATATTCGGAAGAATTAAAGTTTTGCTGCCCATAATCTGATACTCTCTTCTCCTTAAAGACTACCTGCTCTCATGATCTGAAACCTCTACTGTTAGCTGATGCAGTTGGCAGTTTGGACAGCTTTTGTTAGATGTAATTAGTTTTCTTTTTTCCTGTTATTTATTTCTGCTTGATAAAAAAAATTATATTACACAAGGGTTTTAAGTTTATATGCTTACCAATCATATTAGATAGGACATGGCATCGGCCACGTCAATTTTATACCCTTTAGTATTACTCATTCAGTTCCTATTTACTGTACGTAAGCAATATTTTTGTAAATTAGACTGGATCACTTGAGCTTGAATGATGATTTAGTCGTACAAATATTCAAATCCTTCGTTTAAGAAATTATATTTGTCCTTGACTGATAATTGAGTCAATCGACTATATCTTTTTTCAAATATTCAAATCATAGGTTCAAGAAATTAAATTTGTCCTTAACTGAGAATTGAATTTACTAACTATATATTGTAAAGTAAATTACACTGACGCACTATGATGTTTCTTAAAATTACACATAAGTCCTTACTTTTTTAATGTGTACAGCCTATTTTATAGTTAGCGGTGCACAGTATAATATTTTTCAAACAATTAATAGGATTAGTATACAAGTATAAAAAAAAAATGAGGGGTATCTGAAGAAATTTGACGAAATTTCATGAGTGTTAGTATAATTTACACTATATTTTATTCAAAATATTCAAATCCTTATAAGGAAAAATTTAAGTGCTTGAACAAATACAATTTTGACGGGGTCTCACCAATTTAATATACACTTTAGATTCATAAACCTCATTGACTTCAGATATACATTGATGACCATTGACCTATATATGCTCCTTGGCATACAAACACTTAGAGCTAGTAACCGAACAGACCAAGCTAAATCAATAAATGCAATCAATCACCCATGAGTTTTGACCGAGAAATTACATGAGAAACAAAGGTGCTTGAATCAGAGTTAATGCCTTTAAATCTTTATATTTTCTAACTATCCACATATTCAACCGACCACTACATAAGCCTGGAAAGTATTAATGCAAAACACCAACAAACTAAATCAGTGTTACACCAACAAACTAAACATAGGCTTTCTTTCTCCATGCAAATCACAAACAGGTACAAACATTCCCATTGGTGGTCATTGTCAACACATTCTCTCTAATGTGTTTTGATTCACTTTCTACACATCTTCCTCAATGTGTAGAAATCATCCTTTGCAAGTCATATTAGAATGGCTTCTGAAAATTGTTATGCAAAACAAAAACTCTTGCTAACCTTCCATGTGTTCCACCAAATGATATGCAAGACCAGTTTAGAGACATTGGTGTCAATATTATTTGTTGCCTCTTTGTTTGAAAATTGTTCTCCTCATTGTATTCTCTGACTGTAAAGTCCATTTTAAACTTCTTTTCACTATCAATTGAATTGTTTCTGCCAAGGCAGCCTCTAGAGCACTAAATCATAAATCAATTATCTTCCTTAAAATCATGAAAGGAAAATATAAATAATGTTCATCCACAACATACTATTTTCTAACGATTTACACTAGTCATCGAAGGCTTATTTATACTCTTTTCTTGGCTTCTTAACTAACTAGCTAACAATATAACCAACTAACTATAACACTCTTTACCAATCGCATCAACCACCACAAGCCTTTTTTCAGAGTTGGTTTTTACCATTGACATGGCCAACATCTGTTAATTTTATGTTTTGGGATTCTGGCAGAGTATATGAATTATGCCTATGAAAATAGTGATTAACTTGAAAAGTATCAAACACTGACATTATTTGGATATCTCACATTCTTGGACATGCACAAATTTTGTCATCAGTCTGAATATAGCAGGCTACTAGCAAGCATCATTATTCAAGATAGAATGCAAAACCTTCACAGTTTAGATATTAATAGTCTTGGCTTAAAAGGAAAATAGAATAAAACTACAAATAGATTATACAATAAAAGACTGTTAAATCAGTACAGTGATTTTGCAAGTCATTACTTCAAAATATGATTTGTCAGATTTTACATTGTAGACTTCAATGTTACGAATCTTAAACTTCCAGCAATTCATGATGCTTTCATCCAGATTAGAATCTTGAAGCCAATATGCGATAAACTGCAAATTTTGTGCTACAATTCAGATTAGAGACATAAATGGTGGTGGAAAAAAAAATAGAGACCAAATTTTTAAATTGGTGAAAAACAGTGTGTGTGTGTGGGGGAGAGACATAATAAGTTAGAGATGTAATGAAATAAGCACTACTTCTTGGAGTTAGCATTAGCAAGGATAAAAAATTAACTAATTAAGCATATTCTAACAATTAGATTCTAGATAAGATGTACACTATTTTTTAAAACAACATTCTCCCTTTCCATATCAAAAGAAGTTATTGATTTATTTAACTGAAGCTGAGAAATAAACGCTATATATGAAATTCAGCAGTTGTAGTGGGAGACTTACCAAGCGTAGATGTTAACAATGAAAGAGATGGAGTTTGTTGCCTTGCAAGGGTAGGTGAAAACAATGGAATTGATGAAGTAGCAAGTTTATAATAAGAAGTAGGTATATTCACAGTCTTGAGGGTGCACTGTCGATATTGGTGGTGGCAATTCTATATACTTCAATTATTTACTGAATAATTATTGGGTCAATAACTATTTCAAGGAGGAAGTTCACATTAATTATTTTTAATTATTTTTCAAGTTGATACATTCCCATTAGACTTCACTTCAACAACCTTCACAATTCACATATATAGAAGGAAAGAAAAAACATGTGAAATAAAAAAACCTAAACTAGTATATAAAACTAGAGAAGATGCAATAAAATTAATAAGCTGCTAATTTAGTCTTAAGGTTTTAGTTAATTTAACTGGAGTAAGAAAAATGCCTAAATTTCACAATAAAATTTCAGAATTAAAGAAAGAAAAAAACAGCTTATAGGAATTAACTTCATAATCTAGTTCTCAAACTTTGAGAGAGAGAATCGCCAGAAGAGGTAGTGGCAATCCTTTGAGACTCAACACGACTATTTTTCGGAACGAGAGTTCGGTGCATATGAAATTGTTATATATAAATTTGTATCTGTTGTCTTGTAACAATTATTATTTATTATGCATATGTTAAAGAAATATAATTGATTATTTATCTCCGTGAAGAACATAACTACCCTAGCAATAAAGTAAAGAACTTACGAGGAGAAAGAGAGAATCAAACCTTAAATAAAAAAAGATTGAGTAAATATAGGACCTTTGCACATTGGAGAATGCTCTTGAGAATTAACTTATAATGAACCACTAGGACCTTTGCTTGGAGGATATGGACTATGGAACCAAAATTTAGCATAAAACTTGAGAGGGTAAAGAATTACATAAGACTTAACAAGACGTGGGATGATTCGTGAATTGGGCTCATGAAGTGTGTGAAAGTGCATGAGGCACTTGCTGTGTGGATTGTGATGTGTTGCCTAAGTAGTTGTGGTTGGTGCGATTTTGAGAGGGAGAGAAAACGTTATTCCTTTCTCTTGATGCACGAGGATCATGGTGAACATGTTATGTTTGTGGTGTCGCATGTAGAGATGACACACATTTCGAGGAAATACAAGTGAACTATGAAAGCGAGCTATAAAGTGAGTTATGTGGGAATTTCCAACTGTAAGGGAACGTTGTGTCTCGAAGGGGACGATGTGTCTTGCATATGGGGTTAGTATGGAATGACCACCTGGGGTGGTGAAGATGTTGATCTTCAAATGACATGTCGTGGAGCCAAAGGCATGGCCTCGAGCTCATATTGTTGACTAACCACCATCAGAACCATTGGCAGAGGAATCCCACATAGACCTGTAAAGGACGACCCTAATGGGGAGAGTTGTTGAGAAGTCAGTCCTTAGAGATTGGATTATCACAAAGTGGTACCTGGGAATGATCGCAGGCATGATCAACCTTGGGGTTAAGGCGCCGAGTTGTGACAATGGGTCACATAACCGACTTGGCAACCTCAACTAAGCGCAAGACATTTTCATGTTGGTGAGAGCCCCGTCATTGTACCGTGACGATGGGTGTACTCCCAATAGTCATCCAGCTTAAAATGTATAAGTCCATTGAATTCTGGGAGTTCCAATGGCAGTGGGCCCGAAATGTGACGAGTTAAGGAATTAGTATAAGAGACGATTAGGGTTACGAGTGAGACCCGTGAGAGAACCACACCGATGTGGTTAGTGTTTTGTGTGTGACCATAAGGTCATTTGTTTGTGGTTTTAGAGGAAGCGAAGGACTCACTCTATACACCTTATTTTTCAGATGGAGACGAATGATTCTATGCGATCATCGAAAATGGAACGAGATGACTATGACAAGCGCTAAGGATGGGGATGGACTCATTCAAGGAAATGGAAGACTCCTATTTTGAGGATGTCTAATGGGCTAAGTGGGAATATAAGGGTTGAATTTTGTTGAGTCACTGCTCTGAGTCTCAATCCTTTTCTTGTAAAACAAGAGGGTAGACTAGGTTTTCATTTTGTGATGTATCAATCTCTTGTATATGAATTGGATGTTTTATGTACTCAATTTCAAGGATGTGAACCTATATTTACATTTGTAAGTATAATTGCTTAATGATGGAAATTAAGGATTTTCAAATGGAATTTTATTGTATCTTTAATGGTTTATTGGAAATCAAGTATTTTATAAATTAAGTTGTTTTTATTAAGAATGGTATTTCGTTAACGGGCGTATTTATAATGAATGCATCAAAGACGAGTTTCGTTTTGAGTTTCAAGTAATGACATTTTACAGCAAAGACAAAAAGTTAATTATGTTTTTGAAAAGATGTTAGATAATTTATATTTAATTAATTCCATAATTACAAAAATAAAATCAGAGAAATTAAAATAGTAATTTGGGGTGTTGCACACATTCCCTTAAAAAACAATGCTGGACCTCGTGTACAGGCGTGCCCAACCTGGCACGGGTGTGCCAGGCACTGCCTATTAGAAAATGAGGTTTGACGTTAGGCACAGGAGTGCCCAGTCTAGCATGGGCGTGCCAAACACTGCCCTATGATGCATGATTTTTCATTTGTGTTCTTGAATATGTTTAACTTGTTATCGAATTATTACATCTTGCAAATGAAAATGTAATTGTACCTTGTAACGCCCTTGATTCTATAAGAGAATTACTATTTATTCACTCAATTTTATGCGGAATTAAAATAAATTGTCCTTAATTATTAATCAATAAAATAAGGATTTAATATTGAAATTAATCAAATTTGTAATCAATTTAGAACATAATTGCTTCACGTTAGAAAATACACATTTTTTTCTTCACTTTTATGATGGAAAACTGGTATTTTCCAAAATAGTAAAAGATCATGATCATGCACAAATTGATTTCTGAATAACAACGTCAATTATTTGTGGCGAAAGGTTCAAAGTTCAATGTAACAAGGGATCATCAAACTTAATTACAACCCAAAACATAAACATAAGTGAAAGTAAATACATAGAAAGAAAATTGTCCTAGACTACACACCCCATACATTCAGATGAAATGAATACCTAGTCAGAGCAATTATTCTAAACCTAATTGCACTGTGTTCCTAACCTAAAACCCAATAGCTATGAAGAATCCTCAGAAGGATCATGCTCCTCCTCACGCTCAGCCCCTGATGGATCCTCCTCCTCACTATTATCTTCTGGAACTATGACTGAAACAGACCCCTAATCAATAGATCATTCGGGCAAGAAGAAACCTGTCATTGTTGCCAGATCAAACAACAGATAAACTGCTAGCGAAATCTCAACATCTAGAGATGGTGGTACAGACTCCTGAACAATAGGCTCCATAAGAATATCATACATAGTAGCATTGGATAAAGAACTAGAGCATGGTTGTGGAGACTCTGGTACGTGCATGTATCCAGGTGCTGGAGCATGGGTCAAGATCATAGTGAGATCAAAGTAAATAGGCCTAACAAACAATCCCTCAATGCCAGAGATAAACCAAATTTGACGTCACCTGTGAAAGTATCCTCATCAAACCAGTAATCATGTGTCCAGTGACTCGTCATCGGTTGGATCGTAAGCCTGAAAGCTGGTTCCCTCATTCCGTTCATCTTCCTCTTAAAAAATAAAAGATGTATGGGTGAGTCTCCCATCGTTCGTCATGTTCCAAACAGTACGGACCATCCGTCCACAAAGCACATACAAGTAAACACTCGCACACTCGTAGTCCTAGTCTTTTACTACACGTTGGTTCTCTACTTTTGGCCAATTGCTCCTTGATATGTCATCATAGAAGTCTTTATTTGATTTATCGGTGATGTCATGGGAGTACATGCTTCGACCCTGGTACAATAGGCCAAGCACTCTCACCAGATGGCTATGCTCTGTGCTTGTTGGGATTGCCAAGTTGGCTATGTGAGTTCCTCAACCTCATTGAGGTATTACGACTCAGCACCTACTTATCCCCTTCAGGACTCATGGTCCACACTTCCATACCTCAGGAACTGTCTGTTATCAGCCTCTCACCTACGGTTAGGCACTCCTCTCTGTCTCTCCTCACAGGATTGCATTTAAGGACGTCTCCCACTTGTGATCATTCTGGTAGGGCTTTCCAATCGGTACTTGCGATATGGTTACAGAGGCAATGGATACACCATTTAATCAATTCATCATAATAATAGACCACCATCACTTCACTTAATGAGATATGCTTCCATAGGACACTGTGCCACATTTTCAACCATTTTTCCTCATTCAACAATTTCCATCATTGCCCTTACACAAAAGACCAAAACAAACTCTGTGTGCACTGCACAACTTATCATCAAGATCAATCTCACGTCGAATGTTTCATTCCTCTTTCATCATTGTGCCCACAAGTTGTTACTCCTTCCTACTCATGTCATACAAGATAGGCTCTTTACCTCATAGGATATACACTTTCAAAGTAAAGAAGAAAGGTATTATCCTTTTCTTCACGACACCACATGTCATCATGACATGACATTCAATCTTTAATCATTCATACATATAGATGCTAATAATTTAGCATCTTTCACAACAATCGCTATTTTCGTTCAATCACATAAGTTTTATGCTTCACATTTCATGTTTGCTCTTCACCAAGCTTCTCGACACACTTATTCATGCTCACCCATTAATATCTATAATAATTATCTTAATCTAAGCAATTTTATGAATAAATATTAAATTCCTGCAGGGACACAAAATGCCTAATTTAAAGTCACTATAACTTTGTCGTTTTACATCCGTTTGCCTTCAAACATTCGGGATAAGTTCCCATAACTTTATAGTACTAAAATCTTTCGTTAAACTTTTATTTCTCTCACTATAAACTTAATATTTTAATTAAATTTAGGGGCTGGACTGCGGCCCTCTCTTGCATTAAATAACGCATTACGGTAGGAATTAAACGCTAAATTTACGTATATAAATATGCGACGATAAAGAGATATAATTCAATAATCAAAATAATTAAATATTCCTAACAGAGACTTGATTGAGAAAGTGGAGATTAGAGTTCACCCACTAACCCATGCCCGCAAGGGGTCAAAGCATACAATTTACATCTAACAATTGAAATAAATAAAATAATGTGTAATTCTCAACGAATAATCCACATGATCAATTTTCATTATCATAAAACATGAATAATAATATCAATTATAATCAAATATGTCAGCCACTAATACACAACCAATAATCACAAATTCTCACATATTTCAATTCACAAACACAAGGATTAAATGTGCTAGTCTTTAGTAAAATTTTCCAAAACTCATGTAGAAGTTAGATAATTATTATACCTCATAAAAATACATTACTAAGCACTTTTAAACACAACAAATGCCCTAATTTTCCAGCCATAAAAATTAGTTTAATTTGTTCCTTAAAACACATTTAATTAGCTAGTTTAAGCTCCCTAACATACACAATTAATTGTCTAAGTTGAGAGATAAAAGCCCCAACCCGTCCCACAAGTAAGACATCATTTAAAACATATTTAAGAGTCAAAAACTCTTTTTTCTGCTGCACATATTGCTGTCCAATAATTACTCTAAAAACTTACTTTCAAGACCAAATTTTACATCCAATTTTACTAGTAACATGACCATATGATGCCTACAATTAATCATCACCATTTGAACATAGTTACATGTTATAAAAGCACTAATTTACTGCACATATGCTCTGTTTTTCATTATAAATTCTGCACATACAAGTTCCCTTAAGTTATCTAATTTGCTAAATTAAAAATTCTAATGCACATAGTTTCAACTTTAAATCAATCATAAACTAAAATTAACACTTCCATGAATACATACATCATTCTCATCAATAATAACTCAACAAAATCCCCTGTTTTGGGCTATTCCCGCAGCCCAAATAAAATAGCATTTTTAAAGCATCAAAACTTCATATTATGCACTCCAAATGGCCTAAAATTAATCCTTAACATATATATAGATAAGAACCACATTTTTCACATTCAAATATTCATTTAAGGCATTAAAAATCCATATAATCACTGCACATAAATTATTTTCGTTCATCACCGAAAACATAGCAAAAAGAGTACCAAATCATCTTTTTTGAGCCACCAAACACTCTAGAAATTATACCCATGACATATATATATATATATATATATATATATATATATATACATATATATATATATAGGGATTTTGCTAATGCACACCACTCATTTTTTAGTATGAGTGCATTAGCACACTACACAAAAAATTTAGGACAAAAAAATCATCTCTTTTCTCTCTTTTAGTTTAATTTCTTTAGGGATATTACTGTAATTTAATATTTAACTTTTTAAAAATCAAAAAACACATTTCTCTCTCTTCTCTCATCCTTCTCACATAGCCTTTAACCGTTTGTTCCACTTACCCTTTCAATTATCTGGTTCCACAAAATATTTCCAGTTTCTCCTTTTTTTTCATAAGCGTTCATCTTCTTTCATCCACAACAAAAACTCAAATACTTTGTATTATGAAATTTTTTGTACACTTGATAATTCCGACTCAAATACTTACTATTATGCAATTTTTTTGAATTTCGCATTTCAAAATTTCAATTATCCCTGTAAGCAAAGCTGAAAAAGGAACCCGTGTAGCACATATGTAGAACTAAAAAAAATTCAGCTGGTAAACTTTTAATTTGGTCTCCCTTCAACCTCATAGATGCAAACTCAGTTTCTTAAGCTTAAGCTGATCAGTTTCAGATAATTGAAAGGGGAAGAGGAATAGATCGTTAAAAACTTAAAATGCTATGTAATCAACTGAACATTAAAAGGTTACATGAGTGGGATGAGAGAGTGGAGAGAGAAATATGTGTTTTTTTTTTATAAAAAAAGTTAAACATTAAATTACAGTAATATCCCTAAAGGAATTAAACTAAAAGAGAGAAAAGAGATGGTTTTTTTGTCCTAAATTATTTGTGTAGTGTGCTAATGTACTCATACTAAAAAATGAATGTGTGTGCATTAGCAACCCCCATATATATATATATATATATATATATATATATATATATATATATATATATATATATATATATTTCAATTTTCTTTAGCAGAAGCTACTTTTTCAAGCATATGCAATAACACCAAAATTGTTTGGTTATTCTTTTGGAATTTCAGCTTTTAAATTTCAGCATAACAATTCTCTAATATTATCTTAATAAGAAAAAGATCCTGCATTGAAAACTCATATGAAACTTTTAAAAGATTTTGTCAAATGGAAACATTAATTTGGTTAATTTGAATTCTCAAATAGACAATTACGACAATGAGTCAAGCACTGATCTCTTACAAATTTACACATTTAGAGTGTATAGATAGATTTTCTGTTATTGTATCTGCATGGATGAACTTTTTATGACAATATAAAGATATGTCAAATGTGTAACATCCTCATTTTACTATTTGTACGCATTTATATATGTATATTATGAACACTTATGTACTGTATTTTATAGAAACTTTATGTATGTATTTTCTTAATGAAATTAATACAGTTCTACTCAGAAGAATTTCCTGAATCTTTAAATGTCTTTGTTTTTGCCGAAATTGATTGTTGACTGGACTGCTATGTCAGACAGCTGTCCAGGATAGAATTTCAAGTGTGGAATTTTGGACTCATTTATAACTTAATAGAAAGGTAATTGAATATAGATTAAAAATATATACAGATAAAGAATTAAAATGTTTATTCCGAATTGTTAGGATTTTATGAAAGTTAGAACTTTGAGAAATTTTTACGGTAAAATTCTAAGGCAGAAAATTTAGAGAAAATTCGTAGGATATCTATAGAATTATCTAATAATTGTAATATACTTAGAATAATTATTTAAAATGTTTAACCAAGAAAAATTTTAATTTAGAACCTTAACCAATCAAAAAGTGACAACTTAGGCTTTTCTAATGTCATTAAATTAAGCTAATTAGGATTGGATTAAGAGATAAGTAAGACACTACCCCAAGGTTTTTGATAGTGAGGAATCCAATGGTGGTGTTATTTTCTTCAAATTCTAATTAGTTTGTAAGATAATTAACAGCCCTAAAAATATTCTAGAATTTTCTACAATATTCTTGAAAATGTTGACTTTTGGGGTAGGCAAGTGAGCAAGTCACCCAAGGAACTCCTTTGGCTGTCCAAGTGACTTGGTGGCTAATCTCCCTTGGCCAATAAGGGCTGCTGGACGTGCAGGAGAAGCTGGATGTGAAGGAAACATTCAATTTGGCTAATAATTGTTTAAAGAAGCATTAAACTTAAGCAAAAAGGAGAAAAAGTCACCAAAAAGCTAGCATTCCCTAAAATAGAACCGTGAGCTCTCCAAACCCAGCAGCTGCAGTTTTCATTTCAATTTCATCTTAACTTCATCATCTCATCTTAAATTAAGAAACCAAACCATCCAAACTTCCAAAACCCTAAGCTAATTCGGCTAGTAGAGAAAGAAATTGGAGGAAATCTCAAAAATCTCAAGAAGATCAAGGAGTGAGGGAGAAAGGGATTCAAGGATTTTTCTTCCATTAAAGAGTTTAAGGTAAGGATCTAGGCATTTAATTTCAATTAGAACCCTTGGAATTAGAAGAAAACATGTTGTAGGGTTAGATTCAATTTGTGACCTAGAATCATGAAAACTTGAAATTGATTTAGGGGTTTTGTGTTTTTGATGCTTGTGATTGTAATTCATGGATTGGAATGATGTGTGATTGAATTTTTAATGTGTTGTGATGGTTGAAATTTGAGTTGCTTGATTTTTAATTGAATTGAGATTTGGTTGAATTTTGGTTGGAATTGGAATTTGTTGCTTTGGAAAATATGTTGGGAATGGTAGTGAGACCATTCGGCCAGCCCTAAAAACAAGGGATATTATGTGGAAATTTTTTGAAAAATCAAGGGCAAAATGGTCATTTTACATGTAGGGACAAAATGGGAATTTTTGAAAAAGAGTAAGGGTAATTTGGTCATTTCAAAATTTAGGACATAGATGGAATTTTAGAAAAGATTAAGGGTATTTTAGTAACTTTACCTAATAGTGATTTAATTGATAAATTACTAAAATACTAATATGTTATAAGGTAAATTGCTTAAATTTTTGTATTCTTGCATGTTAATGTGTACAAATTATTTATTTGATTGTGATCATGAACAAAATTCATTGGCATGAGTCTTTTTGGGGGATTTATAAAGGTATCAAATGAGAAAGAATTATGTTGACTAACCGGAACTGCGGTAGTCATGAGAATTGAGTTGATCTATGAGAAATGACTTTTGTTGACTAACCGGGACTGCGGTAGTCATGTGAAATGAAACTGATTGAGAAATGAATTGTTGACTAACCGAGACTACGGTAGTTGTGTGAAATGGAAATGATTGAGAAAGGATTTGGGGTGAGTAGAATTTGTTAAACAGGACCGTATAATCTGTGATTATATAGTCTGTGGGGTGAAGGATATTGGCAATTCCACATGTCGCTGGAAACTGGACTGAGTTGCGGTCGTGGTGGCCTTCCGGGTATCCTGATCTCCTAATTCTGTTTAGCTTATTCGCGTTTAGTAGGGCCTGATAGCTGAATTGCAGTGCGTAATGGTAGGCCAGTTACTTACTAAACACTCAAAGGGGAAGTCTCCATGGAGCAGGGTCAAAAATGAATTTGAGTCAAAAACTGCATTTGCATAAATCATATTGCATTTAATTATGTGTGTAACTAATTAATTTGTTATGATATGTATTTGTTTGAAATTGTTTTAATTGTATGAGAAATTAAATGCCTGATCCGGTAATTTTGTCCCCAGATTCTAGGGGAGTGTGAATTGTAGGTATTTTGAAGATTAATTAGAAGTTAAAGATGCAGATATTTTCCAGAGCTATAGGACTGGGTACTTTTGGTTATATATACTATTTGTATTAATTAGGAATATTTAGTAGTAGTATTTTTGTTAATTTTAATAATGTAGATTATAATGATACACTTTGAACTTTAATGAAATGTGTTTAGTATATATTTTTTTATGTGTATGGATATTAGTTGTAGATTAATTTATTAGAAGGGGGGTTACATTAGTGGTATCAGAGCTCTGGTTATGCATCTCTAGGACTTGCGAGTAGTGGGTCTATTAGGTGTTTTGCTGTGTTACCCTGATTAGAATTGTTTGTTTGTTAAGAATATTATGGAAAAAGGGTAGTAACTAGATCTGAAAATTTAAGACAAGTAGAAATGAGAAGAGGAATGCTAGTTATAAATCCTAGAGTTCAAACTAATAGTATAGCTAAGATGGCAGAAAGGAAGAAAGGAAATCTTGATAGAGTTGTGAGGGTGCACACTCAGGACTCAGTCGAGATGACTTTCCCTCCTAATATTAAAATTTTTTTAGCTGTGTTATTTTCCATGTTCCTTATATTGTGAATTTAAGAGTTATACCCTTGAGTTAGTTGAGGAAGGAGATCCAAAGATCTAGATTCGTAGATCAAGGTTGAGAATAGGGGTCCAAATATTTGAGTTATAGTATAAGGATGAGTTTAACAAAGGAAAGAAAATAAAGTTTTGAAGGCTGAAACAGTGTATTGTAGTATAAATTTGTCGCAGGATTGATATCTTAACTATTAGGACTTGAAATTTTGTGTTTTAGACATGAATTAGAACCAAGTAGTGCATTTTTCTGGTGCAGTAAAATAGCCTGCGGGTTTAATATGTTTAATTACATTCCCATGGTGTAAGTGATGATTTAAGACTTGTATAATTGAGGTTATTAAGGATCCATGTTGTAGGTCTTAGTTGGTAGGTATATATATATATGAGAATTCTTGATGGTCAAACCTTGATTAATAGGGTAGAATAGGACCCAAATGCTAAGTTAGTAGTAGTTGTCCTAAGAAATTTAAAAAAAAAAAAAAGTTGAAAGAGTATGTGATTGGAAGGCCTAAGGGTGTGTGTCTTGATGTTGGAAATTCAAGTAACAATTAAATTGGTAGTAGTGAATTGGAGTAATTTGAGGTATTTTGAAAGTCTTTCTAATAGTGATTTGTTGGAATTAGTGTTCTAAAGTATAGCTGTAAGTTGAGGATGTTAATCATGTTTAAAATCCTAACCTCTAAAATATGTTTGAATTGTGTGATAACTATCCGAGATAGACAATTTTTTGTGAACTTGATTTGTTCGCCTTTGATTGACCTTGATGTGATATTGGGAATGGATTGGTTAGCAGCCAACCGTATTCTAATAGATTGTGCTTCTAAAACTTTAATTTTTCCTAAACTTGATGTTTCTAGACTTAAGCCTATCCAACCTAAGGAAATATCATTTAAAAGTGAAATTCAAAAATACATGTTATCATCTCTTGGAACTAAGGAAGATAAAATTGAAATAGACTCTGTGCTAGTTGTAAATGAGTATCCTGAAGTTTTTCCTGATGATGTTTCTGGTTTGCCTCCTGAAAGAGAAATAGAATTTAGTATAGATTTGATGCCTGGTACTAGACCAATTTCTATGCAACCATATAGAATGTCATTATTGAAATTAATTGAGTTAAAGAAACAATTGGAAGAATTATTAGAAAAATAGTTTGTAAGGCCTAGTGTGTCCCTATGGTGAGCCCCAGTATTATTAGTTAAAAAGAAAGATGGAGGATCTAGGTTATGTATATATTATAGACAATTAAATAAAGTAACTATAAAGAATAAATATCCTTGATCTAGAATAGATGATATATTAATATATTCTAAAAATAAAGAAGAACATGAAAATCATCTTAGAATAATATTAGAAATTTTAAAAGATAGAAAATTATATGCTAAATTGTCTAAGTGTGAATTTTGGTTGGAGGAAGTGAAAATTTTAGGACATGTAATTTCTAAAGATGGAATAAGTGTAGATTTTTCTAAGGTAGAAGAAGTTTTAGAATGGGAAAGGCCTAAGACAGTAACTGATATTAGTAGTTCTTAGGATTTGATAGATATTATAGAAGATTGATTGAAGGATTTTCTAAGATAGCTGGACCCTTAATAGAATTTTATTTGGAGTGAGAGTTGTGAGAAAATTTTCCAAGAATTGAAACATAAATTGACTACCTCACTAGTTTTAGTTTTACCCGACCCAAATGAATCCTATGAGGTATACTGTGATGTTTCATCTCTAGGATTAGGATGTGTGTTGATGTAAAATAGGAAAGTGGTAGCTTATGCATCTAGGCGGTTGAAATCACATGAGAGAAATTATCCTACTCATGATTTGGAGTTAGCAGCTATAGTTTTTGCTTTGAAGATTTGGAGACATTATTTATATGGATCAAGATTTGACGTATATAGTGATCATAAGAGTTTAAAATATTTGTTTGAAGAAAAAAAAATTGGAAAGGAGACAAAGAAGATGGATGGAGTTTATTAAAGATTATGATTTTCAATTAAGGTATCATCCAAGAGAGGCTAATGTAGTAGAAGATGCTTTAAGTAGGAAAATTGTGCATATGTCAACTATGAGGATTAAAGAATTAGAATTAATAGAATAATTTAGAGATTTAAATCTATGTACAGTTAGGAAAAAGGATAAAATTCCATTTGGAATGATTACCATCACTAATGAATTTTTGGAAGAAATTAGGAAGAAACAAGATGTAGATGAATGTATTCCAGAAAAGAAAGGATTAATGGGAGCAGGTAAGGAAAAAGAATTTAATTTAGGAATGGATGGAATTATTAGGTTTAAAATAGAATTTGTGTACCTAATGATCAAGAATTTAAGGAATTAATTTTGGAGGAAGGGCACAAAAGTAAACTTAGTATTCATCCTGGAACAACAAAAATATATAAAGATTTAAAGGGAATGTTTTGGTGGCCTAGGATGAAGAGAGATGTAGCAGAATATGTGGCTAGATGTTTAACATGTTAGAAAGCAAAGATTGAATATCAGAAACCCTTTGATCTGTTACATCCTTTAGAGATACCTATATGGAAACAGAATAGTATATTAATGGATTTTGTGGTAGGATTACCTAGAACACATAGGAATTTTGATACCATTTGAGTAATTGTAGATAGATTAACTAAATTAGTACATTTTGCTTTCAATAAATATTAGGTATTCTTTAGAAAGATTAGCTTAATTTAGAAAAATTAGCTTAATTGTACTTAAAGGAAATAGTTAGATTATCTGGAGTACCTACTAGTATAGAGTCTAATAAAGACCCTAGCTTTGTTTTTAAATTTTTGGAAAGATTTTCAGAAAGCTTTAAGAAGTAAAATTATATCTTAGTTTAGTATAACACCCTAAGATTGATGGTCAAACAGAAAGGACTATTCGGACATTAGAAGATCTCTTAAGAGCCTGTACATTAGAAGAGAAAGGAAACTGGGAAGATATATTACCATTAGTAGAATTTGCATCCAATAATAGTTACCATTCTAGTATAGGTATTGCTTCCTATGAAGCATTGTATGGTAGAAAATGTAGGACCCCTTTGGTATGGTATCAGGATGGTGAGAATTTATTGATAGGACCAGACATTATTTAGCAAACCAAATTCTCAGAAAAATTGAACCTATGGCCTATCAAATAGCCTTACCACCCTTTTTGTCAAACCTCCATGAGGTGTTCCATGTGTCACAACTAAGACAGTACATCTCAGATCCTTCACATGTCATTGAACCTTATCAAATACAGGTAAAGGAAAACCTAACATTTGAAACAAAGCCTGTTAAGATTGAGGACAGAAGGATTAAGTACCTGAGAGGTAAAGAGATTCCTCTGGTTAAGGTTATTTGGGATGATATCAGAGGTGATGCTACATGGGAGTTAGAGGAAAAAATGAGAGAAACATATCCTCATTTGTTTGTATAGTTATTTTGTTGTATAGTTGTATTAGAAATTTTGAGGACGAAATTTTTATTAGTAGGGGAGAATTGTAACATCCTCATTTTACTATTTGTATGCATTTATATATGTATATTATGAACACTTATGTACTGTATTTTATAGAAACTTTATGTATGTATTTTCTTAATGAAATTAATACAGTTCTACTCAGAAGAATTTCCTGAATCTTTAAATGTCTTTGTTTTTGCCGAAATTGATTGTTGACTGGACTGCTATGTCAAACAGCTGTCCAGGATAGAATTTCAAGTGTGGAATTTTGGACTCATTTATAACTTAATAGAAAGGTAATTGAATATAGATTAAAAATATATACAGATAAAGAATTAAAATGTTTATTCCGAATTGTTAGGATTTTATGAAAGTTAGAACTTTGAGAAATTTTTACGGTAAAATTCTAAGGCAGAAAATTTAGAGAAAATTCGTAGGATATCTATAGAATTATCTAATAATTGTAATATACTTAGAATAATTATTAAAAATGTTTAACCAAGAAAATTTTTAATTTAGAACCTTAACCAATCAAAAAGTGACAACTTAGGCTTTTCTAATGTCATTAAATTAAGCTAATTAGGATTGGATTAAGAGATAAGTAAGACACTACCCCAAGGTTTTTGATAGTGAGGAATCCAATGGTGGTGTTATTTTCTTCAAATTCTAATTAGTTTGTAAGATAATTAACAGCCCTAAAAATATTCTAGAATTTTCTACAATATTCTTGAAAATGCTGACTATTGGGGTAGGCAAGTGAGCAAGTCACCCAAGGAACTCCTTTGGCTGTCCAAGTGACTTGGTGACTAATCTCCCTTGGCCAATAAGGGCTGCTGGACGTGCAGGAGCAGCTGGATGTGAAGGAAACATTCAATTTGGCTAATAATTGTTTAAAGAAGCATTAAACTTAAGCAAAAAGGAGAAAAAGTCACCAAAAAGCTAGCATTCCCTAAAACAGAACCGTGAGCTCTCCAAACCCAGCAGTTGCAGTTTTCATTTCAATTTCATCTTAACTTCATCATCTCATCTTAAATTAAGAAACCAAACCATCCAAACTTCCAAAACCCTAAGCTAATTCGGCTAGTAGAGAAAGAAATTGGAGGAAATCTCAAAAATCTCAAGAAGATCAAGGAGTGAGGGAGAAAGGGATTCAAGGATTTTTCTTCCATTAAAGAGTTTAAGGTAAGGATCTAGGCATTTAATTTCAATTAGAACCCGTGGAATTAGAAGAAAACATGTTGTAGGGTTAGATTCAATTTGTGACCTAGAATCATGAAAACTTGAAATTGATTTAGGGGTTTTGTGTTTTTGATGCTTGTGATTGTAATTCATGGATTGGAATGATGTGTGATTGAATTTTTAATGTGTTGTGATGGTTGAAATTTGAGTTGCTTGATTTTTAATTGAATTGAGATTTGGTTGAATTTTGGTTGGAATTGGAGTTTGTTGCTTTGGAAAATATGTTGGGAATGGTAGTGAGACCATTCGGCCAGCCCTAAAAACAAGGGATATTATGTGGAAATTTTTGTAAAATCAAGGGCAAAATGGTCATTTTACATGTAGGGACAAAATGGGAATTTTTGAAAAAGAGTAAGGGTAATTTGGTCATTTCAAAATTTAGGACATAGATGGAATTTTAGAAAAGATTAAGGGTATTTTAGTAACTTTACCTAATAGTGATTTAATTGATAAATTACTAAAATACTAATATGTTATAAGGTAAATTGCTTAAATTTTTGTATTCTTGCATGTTAATGTGTACAAATTATTTATTTGATTGTGATCATGAACAAAATTCATTGGCATGAGTCTTTTTGGGGGATTTATAAAGGTATCAAATGAGAAAGAATTATGTTGACTAACCGGAACTGCGGTAGTCATGAGAATTGAGTTGATCTATGAGAAATGACTTTTGTTGACTAACCGGGACTGCGGTAGTCATGTGAAATGAAACTGATTGAGAAATGAATTGTTGACTAACCGAGACTACGGTAGTTGTGTGAAATGGAAATGATTGAGAAAGGATTTGGGGTGAGTAGAATTTGTTAAACAGGACCGTATAATCTGTGATTATATAGTCTGTGGGGTGAAGGATATTGGCAATTCCACATGTGGCTGGAAACTGGACTGAGTTGCAGTCGTGGTGGCCTTCCGGGTATCCTGATCTCCTAATTCTGTTTAGCTTATTCGCGTTTAGTAGGGCCTGATAGCTGAATTGCAGTGCGTAATGGTAGGCCAGTTACTTACTAAACACTCAAAGGGGAAGTCTCCATGGAGCAGGGTCAAAAATGAATTTGAGTCAAAAACTGCATTTGCATAAATCATATTGCATTTAATTATGTGTGTAACTAATTAATTTGTTATGATATGTATTTGTTTGAAATTGTTTTAATTGTATGAGAAATTAAATGCCTGATCCGGTAATTTTGTCCCCAGATTCTAGGGGAGTGTGAATTGTAGGTATTTTGAAGATTAATTAGAAGTTAAAGATGCAGATATTTTCCAGAGCTATAGGACTGGGTACTTTTGGTTATATATACTATTTGTATTAATTAGGAATATTTAGTAGTAGTATTTTTGTTAATTTTAATAATGTAGATTATAATGATACACTTTGAACTTTAATGAAATGTGTTTAGTATATATTTTTTTTATGTGTATGGATATTAGTTGTAGATTAATTTATTAGAAGGGGGGTTACAAAATGCAACATCATAAACATTTTTTATTCACTTACTAGTTATCAAATCATGTAGTAAAAAATGATTGATTTTGTTATATGTGTAGGCATCATTTGGAAAACAAAAGCTATTATGGAATGCATGCATCGCTTTTGCGGAGAGTGTATAGAGAAATCCATACGCCAAAGGTTGGTCTTCAAACTGCCACCTAGGTTATTATCTCATAAATTTATAGTTTGGATAGTCTAGTTTTATTATCACATTTTCTAACAAATTTAGACTAGTTTTACTACAGTAACAATGAATGCCCTGTTTACTGTGTACATAGTCCTAGGTGTTGGTCACTAAGAGATGACCCAAATTTAATTTGATACCATAATTTCTCTTCTACATCCAGATATTGAAAAGTATGAGGAGGAGGTAAAATGAACATATTGCATCTTGGATTTCAAAATGTATTTTATGTGCATGAAAAACTCATGAACATGGTATTTTGACTCAGGAGGCCATTGACATTGCATGAGGCTGAGAGGACTCATAATAAAGAGGTATGACTTTGCTAAAACATTTTTCGAATATGGATGTTTATTAAAAATAATTCAATTGATTGTTATTGTTGCATTACAATACTAGAGAAAGTAAATGCCTTGATTATCAAACTACCTTTGTTTTTGGCTAACTATCTACTCTTATGTTAAAAATTTGAGTACTCTCTCTTGAACAAGAATTTTTAAAAGTTATTCTCTTATTAAGCTACATGACTTTTCCTACATTAAGTATATCATTTTATTCTTTATATATAATTTTTAATCTCTCTCAAATACCTTTGCTTAAATTTATCTAATTCCAATTTATATAAGAATTGAATTTTAAATTTTAACACATCTTATCAAATTGGAGATATTTTTTTTAAAATTAGATTTTTTTTATATAATAATTTAACTTAAATGTAATCATTCTCAAACTTAATTGATAAATTTGGATTAACACTATCAAATTAATATTTAATTAACACATTTTATTTTCATATTTTATTTCTTCATTTTCAAGGTATTATCTCTTTAGTTTTTTCCTATATAACAATTTTAAATGTCTCATCTCTTTAATTTATTCTTATATAATAAATTAAGATCTTCATCGTTAACAATGAGGACATCTCCTAATTATACTTTATTCCTTAAAAGACACGTGATTTCATCATTATAATAATGATAATATATAGTCCATAGGAATTTGCCACTATCAATGCAAATGGAATTGGTGATGAAAATATTCCAGATGTGAATAGAGAAATAAGTTCATATGCAAATTGTCACCATTGTAACACTCTTGTCAGTGCATTAGTACAGAAAATGCTATTTATATCAGTTAAAAATGACATTTTACATTGATTGTACAACCGTTATAGATGTAAGCGATATAAAAAGTGATAACTATAAGTTTAAAGAACACATGATAAATGTTAGCACATGAACTAAAGTAAAACATAATTTAGCTAACTTGTCGAAAATTGTATTAATGACCTCCTTCCATGAATCAACAATATTTACGGTGATGACGATGAGCATATGCCTCATGACCTTCTCTCGTATCCGCTATGTAATGACCTGTAAATCTTCCATGCTGATACCTGTAAAGGTGGGGCCATGACGTGTAGATGGTCCATAGTATTGCCTAATGCCTATACCTCAACCAAAACCACAAACACGACTAGGGTGCTCTTATCGCCCAATGGCAGTAGTCAAGATATCTTGATGCCCATAAGGAACAAAGGATCCTTGCATGCTCTCTTCAACGAGGGAATCCTACAACATATAATTCACAATCATGTGTAAGACTATGCAAGAATAATGTTCTGATAAGCTTGATTAAAGTTCTGATAGTTCTGTCCTGAAGTATCTTGTAAGGTCAGTGCAGGATTTAGTTGATAGTGTTGATCGAAGCGATAGTAGTAGAACGAGGTAGTGTGTCCAAACTTGAGGCACACTTGACACTGAGTATTAGCGAATCGGCCTCCATGGCCGCGACCACCACCGCGTCGGCCACCGTGACCATAGCCAGTTCCACGGCCAAAACCACCGCGACTATTAGATTGAAAATTATCAGAATTGGACATTTACGAAGTTTTGTTTGGCATACCATAGTTATCAGAGTTAGGCGACGAAGTAGAATTAGGGTTCGTCGGAGCAATTTGGGACAAATTGATTGACGGAGAATCAAAGATAAGTTTCTTACGAAACTTCTGCAACCGAGATTCGTGAGCAAGAAGGAGTGCTTCAACCTCTTCAATTGGAAGAGGTTCAAAGTGGCTTTCAATAACAGAGATTACAGAACTGTGATCTTGTGGTAGACCTTCGAGGATAACATCAACATGTTCTTGATGCGAAATTGGATTTCCTACAGAAGTGAGAGAATCAGCAATAGCTTTAACACGAAGAAGAAACTCACGCACGGTTTTGTCGTCAAGATTTGTCGCACGCAACTCAGTTCTCAATTGCCTAACTTTCGCGGGTGCTTGTTTGTGAAAATACTCATGAATCTTCTCCCAAACTTGGTATGAATGAACAGATCCTAAGATTCGTGAAAGAAACGATGACGATAACGTCCATTGGAGCCAAGTTAGAAGAGCTTGATCTTGTTGCTCCCACGCTGAGTAAGCAGGATTCTCATTCTCTGCAGCGCGATCTTCTTCAAAGAGAAATCGTGGCGGAATCGAAGGATTTGCAACGAACCTTTGAAGACGATGCGACTTGATAACTGGTTCGACTTGTTGTCTCCACAGAAGAAAATTGGAACCATTGAGTTTTTCTGTAATAGCGTGAGAAAAGGTTTGAGGAGCAGAAGAGGTGGGAAGAGAATTGTTGCTTGCGGCCATTATCAATCATAGAGCTCTGGATACCATCTTAGATTTCAGAGAGCTAAAGAGAAAGAGTATAAAAGAGTGAAGAAGTAAAAGATTGAATATTATTATCCCCACTAAACAACTTATTACATTACTATATCAATAGAGACAGTTGTCTATATGACAGCTGTCAAAACTAACTCTTACTTAAGTGACTTAACTATAACTACCTGAGATTGCAGTTTTGTAACTGCATCTCTTACAGTACACTCTAATATGGTGGATTGGGAATTCAGTCTCTTAAAAGCATTAATTGAGCTGCCATATTAAAACTATGCTGGAACTTTGTTATCTCCCAAAGCCAGATTTTTTTGGGGATCTAATATGGTCTCCTATTATGTAAATTCATCCATTGCCTGGGATCTGTCTTTGGCTACCTACTATGTGTGATAATTTGTGATGGTAGTTGGGGGATGATACTTTTATTGCTTTCTGGTCGGATAAATGGCTATAACCCCAATTGCAGATATTGCTAATATCATGAGTCATATTGGTGGTGGGCTTAAGGCTCGGGTTAGTGATTTTATTATGGATGGCTCTTGGCATATTCTGCTTGAATTGCAGCAGCACTATCCTGTGGTATGTCAGGATATTCAGCAAATAATCATTCCTGCGTATCCTAAACCTGATAAGCCAGTATGGTCTCCCTCTCATTTGGGAGAAATGTTGTTTAAAGAAGCTTTTCTCTTTACCACAAGTGATTTCTTGGGCAAAATTGATTTGGCGGTGTTGTATGGTTGTGTCCATATGTGCTCACTGTGGGAGGGCTTCGGAAACATCAGAGCATTTGTTTTTGTCTTGCCCATATGCACTTGTTTTTGGTATGGAGTATCCACCTAATCTCCATCAGGAAATCTAACTGGCCACCTTTAGTGGGGTTTTCTCCTCCCAACCACATTTTTTTCATCCACAAGACTTGAACCCAAGACTTTGCTTAAGAGGACCGAGTCCTACACCACTCGGACCAACGACTCGTTGGTTATGCACTTGTAGTATGGCAATGGCTAAATGGCGTTCCAAAAAGAAGCGTGGATTTGTCCTTGCCGATGGCTTTATTGTCTGTTTGTAAGCAAAGTTATAGCACTCAGGTTTTGGATGTAGTAGTTGCTGGTATAGTGAATGTGTTGTGGTTCTTGTGGACCAGCGGGAATCGTCTTAGGTTTGAGAACATTTCTAAGCCGTAGATGTTAAGTTCTAAGACTTTGGATGATGTCCAACCCTTCAAATTTCGGTTTTGATGATAATAATTAAAGGATAAATTTTGGAAGTATCTAATGGTCTTGTTTGAGTATTATAGGGTTTACGTCGTCAAATGCAGCAATGGTATTGTATCTCTCAAACTTAGACTTTGTGTTTCAATAAGAAAGGCGTCCAAATATGTTTTGAAAAGAACAACAGTCAGCGTCCAATGTTTATTCAAAGCAGCATCCAATGACTATATAACCTACACTATGTTTTGTATCTTAAAACTGACATAATGTGACAATGCGTTTTAGATGATGATTCTCTAGAATGAAACGATTATTCTCTCTCATTTTAACATGTCATTCTATTTGAAATTTCGAGAAGTATTGAACAGGAAAAGAGAAGCTTCTCTCTACAGAAAAAGTACAAGTAGCGGAGGCGCTACATGTACGGCTGTCTCCTCTATCTCTCCACCCCAAGTCGAAACGTGACAACGGTCACATGTTTTGGAGAGAACCGCTTTTGGTAAAGGAACAGATGCCACAATGGATACTTTACTCCAAGTTGCCTATAAATAGAGGAACCAGCTCATGCATCAAAAGTGACGAAAACATTGATAAAGAGCCGAAACTCTGTCAAAACAACTGGACGATCAACACTTAAGCAAAAAGAGCTTACTACTTAGCTTTGCTAAGCGATTCTGTGTATTTGTGTTTATTGTAATATCCTCTCTGTGAGAGTTACTCTTTCTTTCTACTCTCAAACAATTTCTGTTTGGAAAGCCAGGAGTGGCTTAGTGTTAAAGAATACTTGGGTTTGTTTTAATCTCAGGGGGAGATTAAAGGTGTGTCAGGAGTGGCCTAGAGAATACTTGTAGCCAGAAGTGGCAAGGTTAGAATACTCGTTAGTAATCAGATTCTGATTAGTAGAACCCTTCAAAAGTTTTTGAAGGAGAATTGGACGTAGCTCAGGTTGAGTGAACCAGTATAAAACTAAGTGTTCTATTCTCCCGCTTTCTAGCTTACTTGCATATCTCTTAAGTTATCTCTTCAACAAACCACGAAAGTGTTTCTTTACACATTTTATCTACGAAAATTCTTTACGTGTGTTCTGACGAAAAACGAGAAAAAGCAGTTTCATTAAACTGTTGCTTTTGAACCACTAGACGATAGCATAATCTTTTGTTTCACTAAGTTCCTGTAAAACTTAATATATACTTTCTTCATATTTGTTAAAGGATACCGAAGAAAATATAAACACACTATTCAACCCCCCCTTCTAGTGTGTTTCTCTGTATTTTAGTTGGCATCAGAGCTCGGCCTCTTGGGTTGAGTACTTAGCAATACAGAGGAAAGATCCTAAGAAAGATGTAAAATGAGGGACTAAGCGAACAAGAATACAACAAGGTGCACAGTCTCAAAAGCACAAAACAAATGTGGGACACTCTTGCGTTAACGTATGAGGGTTCCACCTAGGTAAAACGTAACAAACTCAGTCTCCTTACTCATCAATATGAATTGTTTGGTATGGAAGAAAACGAGGACATACAAGGTATGTTTGGACGGTTTCAAACCATACTAAATGAACTCAGAGCACATGGTAAAGATTATAATAACTATGAACATATTGACAAAATTCTAAGAAGTTTGCCTAGGCAATGGAGACCATAGGTTACGGCCTTGAGAGCAACAAAAGAACTGGATGATATGTCCCTAGAGGAACTTGTGGGAATTCTCAAAGTGCACGAACTAGAACTGCATCAAGATGGTGATGGTAAGAAAAACAAGTCTCTGGCGCTCAGCGTCCAGAAGCCAAGGAAAGCACCATCATCCAAAGCCATGCAAGCTGAAACATCATCAGACGAACAATATGAAGATAATGACTCAGACGAGAATGATGAATTATCCTTCATATCCAAAAGGATACATGCTATGTGGAAGAAGAAAGGTGGATCCAGATGGAGAAACCTAAACAGGAAATGCCTTAAAGAAAAGAAGGAAAAGAGTCCAATTGTATGATACGAATGCAAAAAGCCAAGACACTTCAAATCAGAATGCCCAGATCTCGACAAGAGCAAGGACAAGAAGAAGAAATTCTTCAGCAAAGGGAAGGACAAGAAAGTTCTGATGTCCACATGGGAAGACCTGGACGATGACTCATCATCGGACGATGAAGAAGAAGAGGAAGCATATATATGTCTTATGGCAGACACTTCAACAGATTCTTCTGAACCAGAAGAAGAAGATGAGGTAGACTTTAATGACATAGATTCACTTCAAGAAGCTTAGCATGAACTACTTTCAAATTATTCTATTATGTCAAAAGCCTACAAAACTTTAAAGAAATCGTCCAAATCACTTTCAAAAGAAAAAAGAAGTTTTAGAGAAAAGAGTCAAACAACTTGAAAGTGAAAAGGAGGATTTACAGAAAAAGTTTATAGAGCTCTCAGAGCAAAATGAAATTACAAATGCGGAGAGGGGAACTCTCTGGAATGATCCTGCTCAAGCCCATAAATCCTGTGAGGATTTAAGGACTAGAGAAAGGAATCTTTCCACAGAAATTCAAAATCTCAACGCAGAAAACAAAAGGCTAGTTGAGAAGCTTCTGAAAGTTGAAGCAGATACTTCCTTAAGAGGTAAACCACATGATGTTGTAAAACTTCATGAAGAAATTGACAGTCTAAAGAATGATCTGTCAAACTTTGTTAAGGGCTCTGACAACCTTAAAAATATTTTAAAATATGAAGGTTGTAAGAGACCAAATGACAGGTCAGGACATGGATATAAGGGAAAGAAATATATTCATGATGAGGAAACAGATGTTTGCTACTTTTGTGGGAAACTTGGACATATAACATCCAAATGTCGACACCTGCCTAAGAAGGGAGCGTCCAATGCCCTTCAAGCTAACAAAAAAGGACCCAAGTCAATCTGGGTACCTAAGGATAAAATTGTTCCTGTTGCAGACATGCTTAACAGCAGGAAAGAAACTCCAATCATGGTACCTGGACAGTGGGTGCTCACATCACATGACAGGAGAAAGGTGTATGTTCCAAAGCCTCCTACCCAAAACTGGTGGGACAGTCACTTTTGGAGGGAATCAGAAAGGGATGATAGCTGGCGTAGGTAAGATTGGTATACCACCCTATCCTTGTATTGATAGAGTTCTTTATGTTAAAGGTCTTAAACACAATCTACTTAGCATAAGCCAATTGTATGACAGTGGATATGATGTTACCTTTAACAAAGGAGAATGTACAATCAAAAACTCTGATGGATCCCTTCTCTTTACTACAAAGAGGCAAGGTAATCTGTATAAGATTAAACTTGGGGAACTATCAAGTCAAAATGTATCATGCCTAGTTTCAGTACAAGAAAATCATTGGTTATGGCATAAAAGACTTGGTCATGCGAGCTTGAGGTTAATCTCAAAGCTGAATAGGCACAACCTCGTAAGAGGACTACCAAGTATGTCATATAAAGATGATCTTCTTTGTGAAGCTTGTCAGAAAGGGAAACAAGTGAAAAGTTCTTTTCAAAGTAAAAACATTGTTTCCACTTCTAGACCTCTTGAGCTATTACATATTGATCTGTTTGGACCCACAAGAACAGCCTCAGTAAGTGGTAAAAGATACGGAATGGTTATAGTGGACGACTATACTAGATGGACATGGGTCATATTCCTATCCCACAAAGATGAGTCCTTCAAGGCTTTTTATAACCTCTGCAAAAGAGTTCAAAATGAAAAAGGAGTATGCATTACTTATGTCCGAAGTGATCATGGGGGAGAATTCAAAAACAAAAGTTTTCAAAGGTTCTGTGAGGATAATGGTATCCTTCACAACTTCTCAACACCCAGAACACCACAACAGAATGGTGTAGTTGAGAGGAAAAACAGGTCACTCCAGGAGATGGCCAGAACCATGTTGAATGATAATTCAACCCCTAAACACTTCTGGGCTTAAGCAGTGAATACTGCCTGTTATTTACAAAACAGAATCTATATAAGGCCGATATTGAAGAAGACTCCATATGAATTGTGGAAGGGAAGAAGACCCAACATATCCTACTTCTATCCATTTGGATGTCAATGTTTCATTCTGAACACTAAGGATAACTTGGGAAATTTGATTCTAAGTGTGATGAGGGAATATTGCTTGGATATTCTGAAACTTCAAAGGCATACAGAGTTCATAACTCTAGAACCTTAGTTGTTGAATAAGCTATTCATGTGAAGTTTAATGACAACAAGCCTGATAAGGAATTATCAGAGCTGGATAAATCATTTGCAGATCTCAGATTGGACGATGCAAGTAAGTCATCAGATTTGTCCAACCATGATGTCTCAGTTGAAAAGTCCAATGCACCACTGGATGGTCCAGTAGTAGAACAAAGAGAACCAACTAGACGCAACTAGCAAATGAAGAAACATAATCCAGAGGAGCAAATCATCGAAGATCCAAAAGATAGAGTCAAAACCAGATCTTCACTTCAACGACAAGAAGGTCACGCAGCACTCATATCTCAAATAGAACCTAAGTTGTGGACGATGCCTTATAAGATGAGAGCTGGGTCAAAGCAATGCAGGAAGAACTTGACCAATTTCAAAAGAACAATGTCTGGAAGCTAGTAGAACCTCCCAACGACAAAGAAGCTGTAGGAGCAAAGTGGGTGTTCAGAAACAAGCTGGACGAAGCAGGTAATGTTGTGAGAAACAAAGCGAGGTTGGTAGAAAAAGGTTACTCACAACAGGAAGGTATAGATTATACTGAAACTTATGCTCCTGTTGCACGTCTAGAGGCACTTCGCATTTTACTATCATTTGCAGCTCATAGCAATATGAAGCTATATCAAATGGACGTAAAAAGTGCATTCCTAAATGGACTCATAAAGGAAGAAGTCTATGTGGAACAACCCCCAGGATTTGAAAGTGATGCTTTTCCAAATCATGTTTTCAAACTTAACAAAGCTTTATATGGGTTGAAACAAGCCCCTAGAGCTTGGTATGAAAAACTCAGCTCATTTATGTCAGAAAATGGTTTTTCAAGAGGAAAAGTAGACACTACATTATTTCGCAAAGACTACTCTTCTGATTTTATTATTGCATAAATTTATGTTGATGATATCATATTTGGTGCAACTAATGAGTCTCTCTGTGAAGAATTTGCCAAATTAATGCAAACAGAGTTTGAAATAAGCATGATGGGTGAGCTAAAATTCTTCCTTGGACTTCAAATCAAACAAACTGAAAAGGGCATATACATACATCAAACTAAGTATGTCAAAGAGCTGCTAAAGAAGTACAAGTTGGACGATGCAAAACCAATGAAAACTCCTATGCATCCAACAACAGTACTTGGACTGGACGACAACTCAAAGAAAGTAGATAACACTCTATATAGAGGAATGATAGGATCACTCCTATACCTCACAGCGTCCAGACCTGACACCATGTTCAGTGTATGCTTATGTGGCAGATTTCAATCTGACCCAAGGGAAGTTCATTTAACTGCTGTTAAAAGAATCTTTCAATATCTTGCTGGAACCACTAATCTTGGTTTATATTTCAAAAGGCAGAAAGATTTCAGGCTAATTGGATACTGTGATGCTGATTATGCTGGAGATAGAATTGAAAGAAAAATCACCAGTGGAGGGTGTCACTTCATCGGTGGTAATCTAGTCTCCTGGACATGCAAGAAGCAAGGAACCATTGCTCTGTCCACTGCTGAAGCAGAGTATATTTCAGCTGCAAAATGTTGTTCTCAAATCTTGTGGATCAAACATCAACTTGAGGACTACAACATATATGAGAGTAACATTCCTATTTTCTGTGATAGTAAAGCTGCCATAGATCTCTCTAAAAATCCCATTTTGCATTCAAGGGCTAAACATATAGAGATCAAACATTACTTTATAAGAGACCATGTTCAGAAGGGTACTGTGGAACTACACTTTGTAACCACAGATAATCAGCTTGCTGGTATATTCACTAAACCCCTTACTGAAGACAAGTTAATCCTTATAAGGAATAAACTTGGTATGGACTCTGTAAAGGAATGATTAACATCTACATGGTGCGTCCAATAAAACTTTAGCGTCCAATGGACATATCGTCCAAAGATCACTAAGCCCTGCACGTAGATTTCATATGTTACACTTAAGTCCAATATCTGGACGATGTTTTTATCTTAGCATTTTTTTTTTGCTCAAATGGCCAAAACGGATCGTTTCAGAGTAAGTATGAGTTAATACTTTATGCTGAGTCACCGAAATGTTAGTAACCGTACACAGTTACCCACAATCTTCGCACGCCTCATCATGGCGGGTTTTATGGCGTCATCACCATTTCAAAAAGCCCAAAACCGTTTCACATTCTCCGAACAAAGCCCAAATATACAACTATGAAATCGTCATAGAAAATCACCATCGTACTCATCTTCTCTGAGATTATCGTCACCCTTAAGCACTCTCTCTCTCTCTCTCAGAAACTCAAAACCCTCTCAGAAAACCTAAAAATCCAAACTTTTCTACCATGTCGAACTCTGCAAGCTCAAGCAACTCTGAACTCGACGTCCACACCTACCCTGAGACCACGGTGGTGTGTCAAGGTGCTACTACAGTGCACATTGAACACTTCTTCGACATTGGAAAACTGGAGAAGCTGGGCCTGAACCTGAACGAGAGCCTTCTAAAGTGTGGAATCAGAGGCTACTTCAATGAAAACCAGAAGATATTTCCTGAGTTGATCAGGATGTTCTGGAGAAATGCCAAGTTCCAGAGCACAAGAGAACTCGTGGCCACTGTTCTTGGACGAGAGGTGACACTGTCCACCGAATCCATTGCAAAGGTAACTGGTTGCATTAGGGAGCAGAACCAGTACAGAGCAGACTGGGCCAAGCAGTACGACAATCACATTGCAAACGTGCTTTGCAAGACCAAATCCACCGCCTCAATAAAGATTGAGTACAAGAACCTGTGTGAGGAAGCAAAAATCTGGCAGCAGGTGTGCAACAAGAGTATCCTGCACAAAGCTGGGTCTAAGGACTCAGTCACGAACTTACACAAGTTCGTGATATTCCATATTATTGAAGGTATTCCCTTTAACCTCCCTCACACCATTTACGTCAATATCGTGAGAATGATGAAGTTTATTGGTGGCAATGATGACATTTTCTACACCGCTCTGCTGAACAAGATCTTCTAGGACCAGAAGGTCTATCAACGCTTCTTTGATGAACTGGAAGAAAATGTTCACGAAGCTATTGTGAAGAAAGGGCAAATGGTAGCAACACAACAACCATTTGGTGAGTCCAACATAAAGCCTATGAAGATCAAGCTGACAGCCAAGGTCTTAAGGGACCTGGACGAAGATACCATCAACAAGCAACGACATGAACAGAGCAAGATTATCTCCAATGATGATGAGGAGGAGATTGATCTTCTTGGTATTGGCAAAAAGATCAAAAGATTGATGGAGGAACAGGAGAGCAGAAAGATAGCACGTCAAATGTCTTAGAAGCATGAGGAAGATGCTGGAAAGAAGAGAAGAACCAAGAAAAGACATGCTGATACCTCCACTGCTCAGTCCCTTGCAGAGAAGCATCCAAGGACTGATGCGTCCAGACCTGCTCAAGCTGAGCAGCGTCCAAAGAAAGCTCAGGCAGCAAGGCCAAGGAGAATAGCAGTTCTACCACCTTCCTCTCAAGACATCGACAACATTTCCACCTACACCCCACTACCAGCACCATCCAGTGCTCCATCCACATCAACAACCCAGCATTCACATCTTCACTTGGACCTGTCCAAGTTTGTGCGTCCAAGGGATGCATGGAGGGATACCTGGTCCCCATGCACTATACCCCCCAAGCAGAAAACCAAAGAAGAAGAAGACAGGGAACGCTTCCCTATTGCATTCCTTAAACAGAATGAACAAAATTACTGTAGCCTCAGCACCAGAGTGGACGAGGTGTGATTACGCTCATGATCCTTCACCTGACTATGCTGCAATGCCAGAAGGAGCAATAATCAGCAACCCCTTGCCCACTTGGACGAGAGAAGTGTATCCACACTTGATCCGAATGACTCAACCTTACTCTTGTCCAACTGGAACCCAACAAAGGGTGCATCCAGCAGCAGAAGATCTGCCTGAACCAGAGGTGGAGGTTGCTTCGAAATTCACAAAGACGGTTGCGAAGAAAAAAGGGAAGACTCCAAGAAAGAATAAGGCACCGTCTAAGAAGCCCCCTGTTAGCAGGGATATTGAACTGGCCGAAGAATTGAAGTTGGCCATTAAAGAAAGCCTAGACCCTTCCAAGTCGAAGCAGCGTCCAGACGTACAATGGGTCAAGGATATTTGCATCTGGACTCCCATTACAAAGTTCCAGCCTCTACCTACTGGAACTCCAGTGCTTAATTTCCAGCCAAGTGACTATGATGATCTTGGCAAACTTCTTCAACAGATGTATATACCAAACCAAGCCATTGCCTACCCACCAAACCTTCACATCAATCGCGCCATAGAAATAAAGTTTGTACCAGACAGGGTGTGTCATAGACTACCCATATATGATGCTGGTCGAAAGAAAGGCTACAAGTTTTATGCCATTGAGATGCCAAACAGAGAAGAAAAAATTGAAGCCCTGCAACAATCCTCTCATACCTGGGGTCATCTGTTTGACAAGACTGGTAAGCTTACACGTTCACTTGGAACTTTTGATTCCATGACCTTTTGGCGCCAGATCTTATGGAACGACTCCCGGAAGGCCTCCTCCTCCGGCAGCTCCAAGGATGATTTTGTTAACCCCCCCATGGTCTTGAGGTGCTGCGTCCAGTGAAGACTCATCACTTCACAGACACTTTTGTTTACTTTTTGAAAGATTCAGATGACTACCTGGACTTAATGAAGACATTGCCTATCATCAGAAGCAACAAAGTGTTTGATCTTCAGTCACTGGATCGCACAGAGTTTGTGGAGGAACTCCAAACTCTGCATGAGGAGTATAAGGCAGAAGAGGCCAGAGCTGTAGAACAAGCTCGTTTAGAGCAGCTGGCTCTTGAGCAAGCTGAGGCTGCAACCACTGACAAGGAAGATCAGGTTGCCAAGTCGAAAGCTACACAAACAGAGTTGGATGAAGAATCTGCCAAGGTAACTAAGGTGTTAGCCCATCTTGACTTGGACCCATCCGAACCAGTAGACGTAGAACTCTTTGTCACTTCACATGAAGAACCTACCGTCCAATCTGGAAAGTCCAAGGATGATGAAGAGCTTATTGTTGAAGCATCCAAGCCCATGGAATCAACTGCAGAAAAGCCTCCTGTTGAAGATATAACCAGCTTCCCCATTGTTGATGCATCTACTGAAGTTCACTCGGGTACACGTCAACTGGTTCCCACGGGATCTTCAAGTCCAAGGGGCATCCATCCCTTGCGATTTGCTGAACCTCAAGGGGTCTCAGAAGATCGTGTTCATGAGATAGTGCAACAGGCTCTGAGGCAACAACAGCTGGAAACCGAAGCAGCTCTTCAAGCATTTCAGCAAAGGCAACAGGCTGAGGCTACTCAACATCGTCTGATGCTGCAGAATGCTATCACTGAATAGTTCATAAGCCTCTCCTAGACGCTTGTGAACCAAATTCAAAATACAGCAGCCACCCTGCTTGGACAAGTTGCTCATGCCGTTCCACCCGTCCAACCACAACAAATCCAACAACCACCACCGCCACCACAAGAACCACCTCCACAGCCATAGGTGACCATGATGGTTAAGTCATTTTTCCATCTTTCAAACCCATTTTTGTTAATGACAAAGGGGGAGAAATTGGAATTTTGATGTCATAGAAGTATATAGCTAACACTCTGTGAATATATTGGCTATTTTATCAAAACATCTTTAATACATGAGGTGTTTATTTCATAAATTCCGCATCCATATCCTTGATATGTTTTTTACACTCTGATATCTATTATATCTGATATATTCTTGCTATTTATTATACACTGTTATCATATGCATAAGAAATGTTGAACTCAGGAGGAGTACTTCATTTCACATTTATTAACAATGTCAACATACACTGGCATAACATAATCATCTCTGACATGATTTATTGTATTCATATATGATTATGTGCCTGTTAACATCAAAATTTAACATTATTTGTCATCATTAAAAAGGGGGAGATTGTTAAGTTCTAAGACTTTGGATGATGTCCAACCCTTCAAATTTTGGTTTTGATGATAACAATTAAAGGATAAATTTTGGAAGTATCTAATGGTCTTGTTTAAGTATTATAGGGTTTACGTCGTCAAATGCAGCAATGGTATTGTATCTCTCAAACTTAGACTTTGTGTTTCAATAAGAAAGGCATCCAAATATGTTTTGAAAAGAACAACAGTCAGCGTCCAATGTTTATGCAAAGCAGCGTCCAATGACTATATAACCTACACTCTGTTTTGTATCTTAAAACTGAAATAATGTGACAATGCGTTTTAGATGATGATTCTCTGGAATGAAATGATTATTCTCTCTCATTCTAACATGTCATTCTATTTGAATTTTCGAAAAGTATTGAACAGGAAAAGAGAAGCTTCTCTCTACAGAAAAAGTACAAGTAGCGGAGGCGCTACATGTACGGCTGTCTCCTCTATCTCTCCACCCCAAGTCGAAATGTGACAATGGTCACATGTTTTGGAGAGAACCGCTTTGGGTAAAGGAATAGATCCCACAACGGATACTTTACTCCAAGTTGCCTATAAATAGAGGAACCAACTCATGCATCAAAAGTGACGAAAACATTGATAAAGAGCCGAAACTCTGTCAAAACGACTGGACGATCAACACTTAAGCAAAAAGAGCTTACTACTTAGCTTTGCTAAGCGATTCTGTGTATTCGTGTTTATTGTAATATCCTCTCTGTGAGAGTTACTCTTTCTTTCTATTCTCAAACAATTTCTGTTTGGAAAGCCGGGAGTGGCTCAGTGTTAAAGAATACTTGGGTTTGTTTTAATCTCAGGGGGAGATTAAAGGTGTCCCAAGAGTGGCCTACAGAATACTTGTAGCAAGAAGTGGCAAGGTTAGAATACTCGTTAGTAATCAGATTCTGATTAGTAGAACCCTTCAAAAGTTTTTGAAGGAAAACTGGACGTAGCTCAGGTTGAGTGAACCAGTATAAAACTAAGTGTTCTATTCTCCCGCTTTCTAGCTTACTTGCATATCTCTTAAGTTATCTCTTCAACAAACCACGAAAGTGTTTCTTTACAAATTTTATCTACGAAAATTCTTTATGTGTGTTCTGACGAAAAACAAGAAAAAGCAGTTTCATTGAACTGTTGCTTTTGAACCACTGGACGATAGCATAATCATTTGTTTCACTAAGTTCCTGTAAAACTTAAGATATACTTTCTTCATATTTGTTAAAGGATACCGAAGAAAATATAAACACACTATTCAACCCCCCTTCTAGTGTGTTTCTCTGTATTTTAGTAGAATATAATATGCTCAAGAAGATAGTGGCTGCAGCAGCCTTGGCTGGCAATTTTTCCAAGGACGCTATGTTCTCAAGTATAGATGAATTTGCTATCATAAAGTGCCCATCATCAAATAGGTGGTTTGGTGCCCTCCTTCTCTAGACTGGATAAAGGAAAATACTTGGGGCCTTTTCTTTCCATCTTGGTGTATCATCATCGCTGCATGCTGAGTTAATGGGAGTGATGACGACATTTGACATTGCAGTGGATCGTAATTGGTGGCCTCTTTGGTTGGAAACTGGCAGTGGAGGTATTTCAGAAACCGGAGTTAGTTCCTTGGCAGCTCAGGAATCAATGGGATAATTGTGTTTTCGATGCTAAGTCCAAGCAGTTTGCAATATCGCATGTGTTCAGAGAAGGTAACAGATGTGCTGATAGAATGGTAGCTTATGGACTTACTCATGATGGGTTTCTCCGATAGAATGGCACACAAGGTATTTCTTTAGAAATCGTTTTGGCCTGCCTTTTTTAGATTTTTTAATTTTTGTTTTCTAGCATGCATGAGTTTGGTTTGGTCCCCTCATGCTCCTGTATTGGTTCTTCTTTTTTTAATTAAAATTAGTGATATGTAGCAGATGAGAGTTCTTTCTCTCTCTTGGTGCCAACCTAGTTGGGATTAGGGGAGTTAATCGGATGCTTTAGCATATCTCGAATTATTAAAAAAAAAATAATTCAAATTTACTTATATATATAGATTTTTGAAATAAATTTTTAAACTAGTTTTCAAAATCATAATTAATTTACCGAATTGTGTAATAGTAGTATTATATAAGAAAAATCTATTTGTTTATATTATATTACATTAATAACATTAAAATTTTACATTAATATTTCTTTTGAATTCTGATTGAATTAAATATATATTTTTAAAATATATTATAACAACTAATTTTTAAATCTTAATCAACTAACTAAATTGTGGCTTATTATATAAGAAAACAAATATATTTATTTATATATTTATAAGAATATTAGATAGATAACATTAAACTATTATTTTAATCTATGCATTGCACAAAATAAAAAACAAAAGTTTATTTTATACAACTAAAATTTAATTTACAAGAAACATGTTAGGACTCAGGAGAGTAAAATTCACCATCGCATGAGAGGAGTGTATTTAAACAAGAGTAAATGTGAAGGAGAGTGGGGAGAGTGAAGGCCTGAGAAAGCAGATAATCTTACACATTTATATATACAAGGAGGGAGATGTTACATTAGTATTTCTTTTGAATTATAATTATCTTATATATAGATTTTTAAAATATATTTTTTAAACTATTTTTCAAAATATTAATTAATTAACAAAATTATGTCATATTATATACGAAAAAATCTTTTTATTTATATAATATCATTGAATCTTACTTTAATATTACTTTTGACTTCTATTCTTCTTATATACTTATATATGGATTTTTAAATCTTAATTATTTATCAAAATTGTGTCAAACCATATAAGAAAAGATCTATTAACTCATACATTTGTACAAATATTACATTAATATTTATTTTGAATTCTAATTTACGTACACACACACACACATATTTTATAACAATTTCTGTAGAATCTTAATCATTTAAAAAAATTGTATGATACTATATAAAAATATATTTATTTATATATTTGTATGAATATTATATTAATAACATTAAATGTTACATTAATATTTATTTTGAATTATAATGTGCTTATATATAGATTTTTAAAATATTTTTTAAACTACTTTTTAAAATCTTATTTAATAAGCAAACTATTTTATAAACTATTTTAAAAAAAAATATTAAAAATATATTCTATAAACTATTTATTTAATTAATAAAATCTTATTTTATAAATTATCTAATAATATATTATGTATTATTTAATGCTTTTATAACACTCTATGGGACATTTTTTTTTAAATCAAGGTAAATTATATACATATAAATAGAATAAAATATTGAGTAGAATTAATATAAAAGGTAATTTCAAATTCTAAATAAAAATGTTGATTTGTTTTAGGTTCTGATTTTCACTCGTATAGTTAAAAAAGAAATATTAAAATGGTATAAACATATTAGGTATCTTAATTAATTAAATTTGTCGTGTTCAAGTATCACACGTCACAAGACACAACAAATGGCACAAAAAGTCAAATCTCAAAACTTTCTGCTTACTTTACCCTGTCTCCTATCACCTACATATACTTGTCCCTCCTCACCTTGAAACCCAGTTCACTACTTCACTACACTTCACTTCGCTAAGCGCTTTCTCAGTTTCTGTTCTGTTTCGTGTGTTACAACCTACGATCTAAATTGTAGTAACTAACCACCACCATGAATTCCATCATTGATTTTACTAGAGCTTTCACTTTAGACTGATTTGTTGCTAGTGTTGAAGATAGATACTGTGAAAAGTTGTCAAGTGCAAAGCCCAGTTTTTCGTTTATGCCTGTGGAAGGGGGTTACAAATGCACAATAATATTACCACCTAATGCAGCTTTCCTAACAATAACAGGTCCTTCAGGAACATATATTCATTTGGCCAGGCATCATGCATGTTTGAAGCTTGTAAGAAGCTGCATCAAATGGGCGCCTTAAATGATCATCTGTTCCATTTATTCAAGATCCTTAACAAGGTGACCATATTATCAAGAACGAAGAATCAAGTTGGTCCAGGTATATTTTATCTGCTAATTAATTTTCTTTTTATCTTTGTTTATACATTGTGGTGAAATATTTCTTTTAGTTCGAAATTTACATACATACCTCAGACTTCCCAAACAATGATTGTGCATATTCCAAATATCATTTGCAATATTTAAAATACAATTTTTGTCCTTTATGGCTGCTTTCATCATCACTGCACAAGTTGATTTCATATTAAATACTTATAAAACATCACCACCCTATATTTTGTTTGGAAATAACCACTATGAACTTCTGAATCTAGGTGGCAAAAGATTTGATTTTTCAAAATAATATGACTAAAATTAAACCTTATGATTAAATTAGTTTCATGTTTGGATTTATTTACTGAAATGTGATTTCAACAAAATATGTTTATTTGGTTTGTGTAAGAATTGATTTTGGATGGTAACAGATTATTTTTGTGTCAAAGTTGTGAAATAATCAATAATAAAAAAGCTTCAATTTCATAAATTTTATGAAAAAAGTTGTTTTTACCCTAAAAACATCAACTTTTTGTCTTTTGGGGCCACCATGACATTGGTGCAAACAAGAACAAACATGATATTTAGCCAGTGATGATAACAACACAATCACATCACCTCATGATACCAGTTCATCAGAGATGGAATGTGATGGAACAAACAAGATATTTGCTTTGCTAATTGTATGGTTGATGCTGATAATGTAAAAGACACGGTAGTTTTGGCCATTCAAACTGGCAAAATATATTGTATTATTGAGATCAACAGTAACCTATCTGCTGAAAGTCCTTTCGATGGATGCAATGGAAAATTGAAGGAATACATTACCTTCTCGGATTATTTCAGCAAAAGTTGCATAGTTTGTTTTATTCCGCCTCCTACTGATGGTTTTGCTTGCCTTGTCATTCCTACATAATTTGATCAGGTGTGGGATTATGCCGAGACATCCAGGACAACCTCTGTTACGATTGAAGCAAAGTCATAATCCACACAATCTTCTTTTTAACTTCCACGAGGAAGGTTAGTTGTTCAATATTGAAGTTTACATCGTGTGACTCTGAAATGCTGTTCGAAATTCCTGTATTATGATTTTGATGAAATTTCATTTACAATTAAAATCTACCCTCTCCTCGAAGTTGCCATATGGTATTACATTTTACATTAAAAAAAACTGATAGCGGATATGAGCCTCTCTATTACTTTCTATCTTGATAGAATTTATGAGAATACTTGCATGCACCATGTTAATGTTAGATTATGATATTTTCTTTGAGTTGAGTAGATGCACGAGACAAGTCATCACAAATTGGCCCACAACCTCAAATATGCCAGCACACGTTCACATTCTACCTGAGCATCTATGCGTTCTTGATGTTAAAAGAGATGAGTTGAATTCACTGTACTTGCTCCCATCTCTGATGTACTGCATTTAATCTTTAATGTTATCCAGTCAGCGTAGAGAAGAGATAAATGGTCAAATTAGCAATTTCTACAAGTGCAACATACATAGCTCACTGGTTTGTCTAATATATGATTTTTAGATAAAATTCTTGATTTCTATTTTCATTGTGATAATTATGCATTTTTTTTCTTTTTATAAATGTTAGATTCTAGAATCACTTATAAATTTGAGATGTAGTGGAAATTTTTCAATGGAACATCTTGAGTTGCTAGGAGATTCTGTTTTGAATCGTGTGGTGAGCTGTCACCTCTCTCTTAAATATCCTAAGAAACATGAAGGACAATTATTTGTCATGCGATCATCGGCTATTTGTAATACAACCCTACATAAACTGGGGACAGATTGAAAATTACAGGTATTCTTTACTGTTATTTCTGTTATTTAAAGGCTCACGAGATTTGGACATCCAATACTAATAATCAATTGTGAGCAAAAAAAATGACTCGTGATACAATCAAATTCTTGACCAAATGATGAAAACTCTGATACCATTTAAAGACCTATTGAATGATTCATTAGGTGCAGGCACTGGAATCTAGCAAAAACAATTCTAAACCATGCATTTATTTACGCCATTAATGTTATTTGTCTATTATTATGGATGTATCATTATGGTTTTTTAGTATTGGAATGAATTAATCGTTGGTTATTTTGTCAAAAGTAACCACTGCTTGCCCACTAGTAAAAATCCCATTATGATACAAAAATAAAGGTAGGAATTACAAAAGCAACATATATGGGCCAGGCATTGAAAGGAGTTTTCTCAAATTTATACTTTTTCTAAGTGCAAACTTTAATCTGTTGAAAATGATCATTAACCCGAGTTACCAAATGTAAATATATATGATTTCAAATATTGGAACTGATACATCCGTAAAAATAGACAAGAAACATTAATGGCATAAATAAATGCATGGTGTAGAATGGTATTTGCTAGAAACAAAAGCTATTCCAGTGCCTGCACCTGATTAATCATTCAATAGTTTTTTAATGGTATCAACGATTTCATCATATAGTACTGGATGTCCAAATCACATGAGCCTTTAAAGAATACCTGTAATTTGTGATCTGTCCCCAGTTTATGTAGGGTTGAATTGCAAACAATCGATGATCATATGGCAGACAATTCTCCTTGATGTTTCTTAGGATATTTTAGAAAGAGGTGACATCTAACAACATCTTTCTAAACAGAATCTCCTAGCAACTCAAGATATTCCATTGAAAATTTTTCACAACATCTCATAGTTGTAAGTGCTTCTAGAATCTAACATTTATAAATAGAAAAAATGCATAAGATTATCATAATGAAAATAGAAATCAACAAGCAATGAGTATATTTTTTCCAAAAATCATATATAGGACAAACCAGTGAGCTACGTATATTGCACTTGTTGAAGTTGCCAAATTGGCATTGATCTCTTCTTCTCTAAGCTGACTGGATAACAATAAAGATTCAATACGGTACATTAGAGCTGGCAGCAAGTGTAGTGAATTCAACACATCTATTTTAACATCAACAATGCATATAAGCTCACGTGGAATGTGAACGTGCGCTTGCATTTTTTAGGTTGCGGGGCCAATTTGTTCTGACTTGTCTCGTGCATCTACTCAACTCAAAGAAAATATCATAATCAAAGTTTAACATGGTGCATGCAAGGATGCACAAAAAAGTAATAGGGAAGCTCATGATCAAGGGAGAGGGTAAATTTTAATTTTAAATGAAATTTAATTAAAATCATAACACAGAAATTTCAAAAAGCATTTAAGAGCCACTAGATGAAAACTTCAATTAGGAACAACTAACCTTCCCTCTGGAAGTTAAAAAGAAGTTTGTGTGGATTATGACTTTGCTTCAATCATAACAGAGTCAGTCCTGAATGTCTCAGTGTAATTCCATACCTGATCAAATTTTGGTTTAGTAAAAAATATTCAAAGTATAGGAATGGCAAGGCAAGCAAAACCATCATTAGGAGGCAGGATAAAACAAATTATGAACCTTTTGCTGAAATAATCCAAGAAGGTAATGTACCCTTCCATTTTCTGTTGCATCCATCGAAAGGACTTCCAGCAGATAGGTTATTGTCGATCTTAATAATACAGTATATTTTCCCAGTGTGAATGGCCAAAACTACTGTGTCTCTTATATTATTATCATCAACCACACAATTAGCAAAGTGAATCTTTTTTGTTCCTACACATTCCATCTCTGATGAACTAGTATCATGAGGTGATGTGATTGTGTTGTTATCATCACGACCTCTAGTGACCAAGGAAAATTTCCTCCTTAAAAATTCATTTGTAGAAGCACAATAATTGATTCCATGCCAATTTATTTGCAAAGATCCTTCACGGATACCATTCAATGTCTCAAGTGGTAGAAGCAAATATAAGTGTTTTGGGTCCACAATGATTTTGGGTCTTTTCGAACAAAAAATTTCCTTTCCCCTCCTGCTGATTTGGACTGAACAACCAATCTCCCAAACAAACCATTGAAAATAAGCTCATGGAGGCATTTTGCTTTCATCATGTAGTAGAGAACAATCAACAAAGCATTGAGTTAACTTCCAAAATATAATCAGAATAATGCTATATTTGATATATAAAACCCTTTTTTATACCTGTTCAGCATCCAAATCAACTTGCCCACACAAAAAGATGGAAGCTTTCACGATCTTTGAGACTAAATGAAGATCTAATTCTACATTTCCCACATCATCATCAACCTTTGACTCAATCAACAGAATAAACCCAGAGTATATATATTTTTTCCAGCAGAAAATAGAAAATATATTAAAGAAAAAGAAAAACAGAGCAACAAAACATGGGGGACCAAGCCAATACCCATGAAAAAAAAGGCAAGATAATCTATAGCTAGGAAGACCTAAGCTAAATCTATAGAAATCCTCCAAACAAAGAGGAGCATGATAACATCAATAAGAGCTATGATGTTGTATACCACTATAAACTAAAATAAACTGCTTGTGGAAAGGAAAAGATGAGTCCTATACAAGCTAAAAAAGATGCCAACTGTTAGAGGTGCATCACCCTAAAACAGCAAGCTTGAGATGCAGCATCTAAAAGTCAACTCAGCTACTGAAAAAATGCAGCAGCAGGCTACAAAACTACAAACTCTAAAATAGAAACGAAGATTACAATCCCTGTTAGATAAAAGGACTAAAATAGCACATCCCTAACTATCCAAAGGAGAGACATCACCAAGCAAAACAAGTCGAACTGGCTTGCAAAAAAAACACTGTAGGACTGAACATAAATAGAATGATTATTTTTTCCTGGATGTCCTCTTGCGCTGAGTGGTTGGAAGAACCACTTGAAAGTTGTTTGTTGTGGCTGCAGAGTTGTTCATGTTTGTTGCCATATCTATTTCATCTTTCTCCACTTGTCCCCAAAAATTTGAAAGGATTTGAAGATCCTTTTGTACAACCTCTGGAAAAGGCAATTCAGGGACATCCCTCCTTCCTGTTTTTTCAAGTTGCTGTTTTTGAGATTTGGAGGGAACTAAATGGAAATTTTGAGAGTTGCCACACTCTGCCTCTGTATTATTTGGGTTTGATATATCATCTGATTCGTTGTCAGTTATATCAGCCCAAGACTTGGACAAGGTTCTGATGTCATTCTGAAGTATTGGTTGCAAAGCATATTCATGTAAAGAAACATCAATTGAGATTCCAGCCTCTGAATTTGTAGCAACAACAGTACCTTGCACTTCTTTTAAGTTAATATGAGCAACTTCATTGCACTCATTGATTGCTTCCATAGCCTTAGAAGGTGTATTATCTTGTGTTTCATTGACTTGTTCTGAGATAATGACAACGTGGTCTGAGAACTTTTGTCGTACAACTGAGGGGTCGATTTGAACTTGCTTGGCCCTAACAGTTTCTGGTTGAGCCCCAACAGACTCTGGATGATCCCCAAGAGAGCCATTTTGTTCATGCATTTTGTCAAACAGCTTGTCTGCAATAATTTGACAAGCATCCAAATTATGAGAGTTGTTGTGCACAGTATTCCCCTCATTTTCTGATCTTTGTTTATCTGCATTTTTCAAAACATACTCAGAGATAACAGGATCTTTGCCTATCGATTGCTTATCTTTCTTCATCTTATCATTTAATGAACCTTCTTTCTTGTTACAGTTGGCCACTACATGACCAATGTTTTTGCAGAAGTTACAGAACAAAGGTAATTTCTCATAGGCTATTCCAACGAAAAAGGCGTAAGAATCTCTTTCAACTAGAATTTCATTTGGTAGATTACATGAAAGATCAACGTCAACTAGCATTCTAGCAAAATGGCCAAAGGACCTCAACTTTGTGGACTCATCCAGAGCTATCGGAGTGCCTACTACTCCAGCAATCTCGAAAAGCATTTTTGGTCGCCACTCGCCAGTATTCTTGGGCAAGCCCTTGAATACAAATACAACATTGAATGTGTGTTTCCTTTATACTATTGGGATTGAAGTCAGCACTCCATTGGGACAGTCTGAGCAAAGCGGGATAAAGACTCCACGTCCCCACTGTCCAAACACTGCGAAGGTCCTCTAAGGATGCAAAACTGAACTCAAAATAACCTATGCCTAAGGGTACCATCTTCCACTAGCCAATGGGCTTCCACAACTTTGCAAGCTTTTGGCGTAGCTCTTCAGGGTTGACAGGGTTACATCCTTTGGCTAAGATGAGACGGTTGTGTAAGCTGTTTTGACAACTCTGTAATCCTTGTTGATATTCCTCCTCTGAAATTTTGATGGAGATAGCATCTCCTTTTAAACAAGGCTTGGGAAGTTGGCTAATAGGAATAGCACATGAATTTTTCAGAGCTTGCACAAAGGAGCGATTCTGCCACGGATGTGTTTTTTTGGTTAGCGGAGGTGGAGAAGAAGAAGGAATGGCAGGTTCTAGGAAAGCCCATGGACAAATGGGAGGTTCTACCGCCATAGGGGAAGGCAATATTTTTAGGAAATCAAGGGTTTTCAAACCTTAGCAGAGGCACCATCTCAACCCAACCCAGAGTATTTTTCACTAATGATATTACATGTGAATTCAAATTTATAGGCATGAAATCTGGCTCCATCGAGTTTGTTTCCCCATGCACCGCTTAATGCACGAATGTTAGTTGTTCCATGTATTTCGACACAAACAAACATTTGATACATTACCATATAAAAGGAACAATGCAGAATCCGACACATTTTGATATATGCAGGCACCATGGATATTAAACATTTCAAACCTGCAAGCATACTCATACATACAGTCCATGGTGGTCAAACTTGAGAGTTTATGTAAAGTCACAGAGGGTCAATAAAGTTGTAAGAGTTTACCTTATATCAAAACCATTTTTAAAATACATAATCATAGTATCCAAACCAAATATAATTCCATAAAATAATAAAACCCAACATTCCAACTTCGAAATAAAACACCCATAGTAACAATATATCTGTGATTCATTGTGTTTTATTATGATTCAGTCCATCGAATGAATGGAAATAATTCTTCACATGACTTGCATTTGTTCAATAATATCTTTTAAATTTATTTCTAAAATTAAAAAGACGTTTACTAATTAGAAGAAAAATTATTTTTAAATTAACTACAAAAAAAATAGATGGACAAATAAAAGATTACCATATAATAATAGCCTTTTTTTTTATCATACATGATGTTTTCACTTGTTGGCAAAATGTTATGGTAAAAAGACAAAAAGTTGATGTTTTTAGGGTAAAAACAGCTTTTTCATAAAATTTATGAAATTGAAGGTTTTTTTAATATTCATTATTTCACAACTTTGACACAAAAAATAATCTTTTACCATCCAAAAAACAATTCTTACACAATCCAAATAAACATATTGTCTTGAAATCATTTTTCAGTAAATAAATCCAAACATGAAACTGATTTTATCATAAAATTTTAGTCATATTTTTTACAAAATCAAATATACATCTTTTTGCCACCTAGGAGTTCCTAGTGGTTATTTTCCAAACAAAATACACGGTGGTGATGCTTTGTAAGTATTTAATATGAAATCAATTTGTGTTGTGATGCATGCAGCCAAAAAGGATAAAAATTGTATTAAAAAATTGCAAATCATATTTGGAATATGCACAACCATTAATTGTTTTGGAAGATGGAGGTGTGTATGCAAATCTCGAACTAAAAGAAATATTTCACCCCAATTTATGAACAAAGATAAAAAGAAAATTAATTAGTAGATAAAATATACCTGCAGAAAAACTTGATTCTTTGTTTTTCATAATATGGTCATCTTGTGAAGGATCTTTAATGAATGGAAGCAGACGATCATTTAAGGTGCCCATTTGATGCAGCTTCTTATAAGCTTCGAAACATGCAAGAAGCCTGACCAAATGAATATCTTTTCCTGAAGGACTAGTTATTGTTTGGAAAGCTGAAAAACTAGGCTTTGCACATGATCACTTTTCACAGTATCTGTCTACAACACTAGCAACAAAGTCTAAAGTGAAAACTCCAGTAAAATCAATGTTGGAATTCATGGTCGTGGTTAGTTATTACAATTTACGTCGTAGGTTGTAACAGAACAAAATAGAACAAAAAATGAGAAGTGTTGAGAGCAGTGAAGAAAAGTGAAATAGTGAAGTGAGTTTGAAGGTAAGGAGGGACAATTATACATAGGAGACAGGCAAGAGGATAAATTATGCAGAAGGTTTTGACTTTTGACAATTTGTGTTATTTGTCAGTGACGTGTGATACTCGAACACGGAGTTAAAAATTTACTGCCTCCAATTCTAAATATAGGATTATTTTTTAAAATTTGTTTATTTTTATTGTAAAAAGATATCAAGTTATTTTTGCATTAATTTTTTTTAACAAAAATATACTTTACAATAAATACTATAAATTAGTAATAAGATAAATTTATTCTCTTCCTCAAAATAACTACCACATTAGGTAGAAAGTAGGGCATTGGTTAAAGAAGTAAAAGAGAATTTTTTTATTATTATTTGGAATGCATAAAAATGCAAACTACTACGATTTTTAAATGCACTCCCATATAATTTCCAACAAAAACTTTCTCCTTTTATTTCCTTAAACAACCCAAAGTAATTAACCAAAAATGGGTGAGATGAAGAGTCCCAATAATTTTTAAGGGTAATTTTTTGGAAAAATAATATAAATTGTTAACAAATTTAATACTACTAACTAAATTAACAAACTTTCTTAAATGATGTGAATGTAGTAGTTAAAAGAATCTTATATTTAGGGACAATGGTAGTAATTGATCGCTATATCTAATAAGTTGAAACCATTTAAATATTCCTCTTTGAATGATACTAATTCTACTTAATATTTTCTATTTTGTTTATATTTATATTATTTACCTTGAATTTCTTTTTTGTAAAAGACATAAAGAGTGGTATAAAAACACTTAATGACTAAATAGTAATTAATATATTATAAGATAAATTTATGTGCTTTACATGTGTTTCCTTGTTAATAAATTAACAAATATTACATATATTGTATGGATTTTTACTAACAATAACAAAAAATATAAATACAAAGTAAAATATTTAATTTTAAAATAATAAAGTAATATAATATTATATATTTAATTTTATTTAGGAATTTCAAATATTAATTTTTAAAATGAAAAATTCTTAATTAAATAAACATTTCAATAAACCAAATATTAGAGTGATTTAATATATAACATTTTATATGATATACTTTAAAAATCTATCTATATGTAAATTAGAATTCAAAATAAATATTAATGTAATATTCATACAAATATATAAATAAATAGACTTTTTCTTATATAGTATGACACAATTTTCTTAATTAATTAATTTTTTTAAAAAGTTATAAATCTATATATCATTAAATTAGAATTCAGAAGAAATATTAATGTAACATTTAATGTTATTCATGTAATATTTATACATATTTATAAATAAATAGATTTTCTTTCTTATGTAGTTCGACACAAATTTGTTAATTAATTAAGATATAAAAAACACTTTATAAAATATTTTTTAAGAATCTATATATAAATATATTAGAAGAATAGAAGTCAAAAGAAATATTAAAGTAAAATTTAATATTATTAATATAATACTACCTCTGTCCCTAAATATGAGACACCTTTAACTAATTCACACCTGTTAAGAAAGTTGGATAATTTAGTTAGTATCATTAAATTTGTTAACAATTTGTATTATTTTTCCAAAATTACCCTTAAAATTATTGGGACTAATTATCTCTCTCTTTCCACTTAATTAGTTTCTACTTAATTAATTAATGTGTGTCAGTCTTCTCAAATCCTTACGAGATAATGCATTCATCTTTTTAATTCATAGCATTTATTGTAAAGTAATTAAGGGTATTATGGTAAAAAAAAATAATACAAAAGACAACTTGAAAAGATTCTTATATTTAAGGAAAAACAAATTTAAAAAATGAGTCTTATATTTAGGGACAAAGGTAGTACTCCCTCTAGATTTAAATATAAGAAAAAAAATTGTTTTCCTAAACTAAAAAATAAGTTGTTTTCCTAAACTACCTTTCATTGGAATTTGATATCAAGAATAAGAAGGAGTCATTGGAATTAAAACCCCTATTAAATGAAGGGTATTTTGGAGATAGTCTCATTAAATAAGGTAAAATTAGTTGGGATTTGCTTATATTTAAATTTATGAAATTCATTTCTATAATATATACTGTTATTGTGTTTTAAAATATTGAAATTATTATTTCAATTTACGTTTATTTCATATTATTTAAGAGTTATAAAACATAAAATATAAAGTAATGATTACAAACAATTCTTTCATTCCTATATTAAAAAGTATTACATAAAATGCCAATTATTTACCACTAATTAATGTACAAAGTATACTTAAAGTATGAAATTTTAAATAAACAATACTCCCTCTGGTTCCTATTATAAGGCATAGTTTTGAAAAATTGGTGGTCCTTAATATAAGGCATTTTACAATTTCTATAAAACTAATTTATTTTTTTCCTTATGTGACCCTATTAAATATTATGAGTATCTGTGTTGTTATTGAATAATGAGAAGAGAATTTGAGAATTCATTAATAACTATTCTCTCTCATACGTTTTGACCCTCCATCTTCCATTATGTCATTAATCAATAAATTCATTAATAACTATTCTCTCTCATACAATTTAATGATGATTAATGAGGGTAAAATTGGGAGATTAGTAAAAAAATTAAAAAATCAATAAAATCAAGTGAATTAATTACTTTTATTGGTCTGTGTAATTGTTGTCCAAAGTGCCTTATAATAGGGACCAGAGGGAGTAAAATGTAAGGCATCATTTTGATATAGTCACAATTTTCTAATTTATAAATTATAGTACTATAATTGGAAAAAAAACATTAAATTACTCACTCTAAATTTTTAAGAATCACATCAATATGTTTCCTCATTTTCCCATTCTTCTTTGTTTCTCTAAAATTATCCTTTTCAATCATGTGGCCAATCACATCTAGTTTAATAACAAAAAAAGTAAGAATTCAACAAAAATAATGTACTGTTAAAAAAATCAAATAATTTGTTGACATACCTTGTAACAATTTAAGAATTAAAAATGAATATAGTTTATAACTCACCCATCAAATATACTTCATCAAAGGCATAAAGTAATTTTAAAAATGGAACAAATTCATAAAAGTTCATTGAAATGCTGTCACACTTCGCCTCTGTTACTTTGGTAGTTGACATGAAAGTTAACTTCCATTTGTGATGAGTAACTCTCCATTTTTTCTCTAGATTGCCTACAATAAAGTTCTCCGTTATATACACTTAGCCTTCATGCATAAGCTTTTCAAATTATAATCCTTCCTTATGGTAGCATGGATTTTAGTAGACTGCAAAAAAAAAAAAGATTAAATAATCTATTTTAAAATTAATTATTAAGAATTTCAAATCAAAACATATATACTTATCATAATTATCTTAATCACTATATTTATATAGTTTTATGAATTAAAAATAGATAAATTTTTACTCTAAAAATTTATGTGTTGATAATAATTAATTTAATTATTCAGGATTTCAAATTAGAATATATATATATATATATATATATATATATATATATATATATATGCATACTTCTCATAATTACCTTAATTACTATATTTATATAGTTTTATGAATTAACAATATATATACACTTATCGTAATTACCTTAGTTACTATATTTATATAAATTTATGAATAAAAAATAGATAAAAAATTTCTCTAAAAATTTACTGCAAAAAAATAGAAACAGATCAAACAAATATATTTTAAAATTAATTATTAATAATTTCAAATCAGAATATATATACTTATCATAATTCTCTTAATCACTATATTTATATAGTTTTATGAATTAAAATAGATAAAAATTTCTCTAAAAATTTATATGTGTTGATAATAATTAATTTAATTATTCAGAATTTCAAATTAGAACATAAATATATATATATATATATATATATATATATATATATATATATATATATACTTCTCATAATTACCTTAATTACTATATTTATATAGTTTTATGAATTAAAAATAGATAAAAAATTTCTCACTACACCATTTTATACTTTAGGCAATGCTAAACATGCCAACAGTTAAAAAAATGTTGCCTAAACATAGAATAGACAACAGTTTTATAAACGTTGACAATAACATGTATATTTTTGTCCACTGCTCACATGGAGATATGCAAGCGTGGGCTATTACTATTAGGTAACATTTTAAAACCGTTGACAAGACATAAACCATGCTTTTAAATCTATTGATGAGTTAGGCCACACTATTAAAAATGTTGCCATTAAAATTAAACATCTAAATGAAATAAAATAAAAAAATCCAAGTGGGAAACATTGGCGCAGATTGAGTTAAAATAAAATTAAAATATTTCAATTGTATTTTCACCCCCATTTTCTCTCAAGTTAAGAACAGCGTACTGTGCAAGCCCTAAATTGCAAGTTTAGTATATGAGAGTCATTGCTCTATTCTGTGCAAATCTGAAGGCAAAGCTCTCATTTTGAAGCCCTAAATTCTCTCTTTCTCTCTAAACTTGGTTAAGGTACTTCTCTCTCTTCCTCTCTTTCTATTTTTTTTTAATTTCGAATTAGTGGCCACCGCTTGGACCAAATTTGTGAGATTGGTAATTTCTATCAAAGATTGGTGTTATTTGTCAGTGGAGCGGCACTGCCGAGCGAGGAGGCGATTCGACGGTGGTTGGCGTCAGCGAGAGGGTGCTAAGAACAGGGAGGTGGGAAAATGCCCTTAATCATAAACTCTTTGCTTACCTAATCACATTCTATACAACCTCGTTCAAGAGCGGTTCAAATCAATAAATGCTTTCAAGCTACAACCTTGTTCTATACATTACTCTCTGGATTTCCTTTTCTCCACAGACCAGTTACCCTTTTTAATCCATTTAGGGTCAGGGTGAACCATTTCAGTTTTGGTTGTTGATGTTACATGTGCCTGTAATAATAAAATCATGTGCTGGTGTTGAGCTTTTGTGGCTATTTGTTTGGCATTTGCAGGACATTGAGCAATTTTATCATCTTCTAAAGAATGGGTAAATCATAAATTTTGTTGAAGCATTCTTTAACAATGCAAGCTTACAAAGTACTGGTTTTTTTTCAAAATAATTGGAATTTCAATCCTTTTATATTTGATAGTTAGGATTACTGTGCAGTGACATTTTTAATGATTGTTAAACTTTGACTCATGTGATGTGTCTTGATGATTAGAAACGTGGAAATCATGTCAATACTAGTAACCTCTCAAGTCTTAGTACTATGTAGGTTGCTTAATTTTGTTGAAATCACGATGTGGAAAGTTGGGATGTCTTGCGGTCATGAAATGATTGGTTATTTTAAAGATAGCTTCTTTGGTTATTTATATAGCCACAAAGATTTGGAATACTAACATCTTTCACTTTGCTGGATTACAAAGTTTTGAAAATAGGGCTGCAAATGACGGTAAAAATTATATTAGATATGATTAATTTAAGAAAATATTTTTATTTCATTTTTAATTATAAAATTGTCACTATATTTTTATTTTATTTTTCAAATATTTATATATAATTTATAGAATAATTTTTTATATTCAAAAGAAAAACAAGATAAATATAAAAGTGAAATTTTATAATTAAAAATTAAAATGAAAATTAAAATCAATTTTTTTTAACTTGTTTGCAAAATCTTGCACGTTCTTTAATTAGAGTAGAGATTTGTCTTGAATTCTTTCTATGTTACATCCTTACGCAAAAACTCTATATTGTTGCTCAAGCATGAATAGAACCCCTGAAATGTGTTGCAACTAAATTAATCTTAGGAAACATGCATCTTTCTATAAAGTATTTGAAACTTTAAGATGAGCACATATTTTCTCCTAGTCCAAAGCACATGGACAAGAAATGATTTTCCTTTTGCTCATTTGACTATAAAACTCTAACTAGGCAATTTCCTTAGGAGTTAAGCTTATATTACTATTTTTTTTTTAAATAGGTTCTTTAAGCTTGTTATACTTTTTGTCATAATACAGATGTGATAAATATGCAGGTATCTCATGTCTTTTTGGGATGTTTGTGTTTTCAAAATTGTCTTGTTGCTAAATGAAACTTATTGGCTTGTTTTCATTATTTGAAGCATGGACATGAAGACCATCCTCAAGATATACAACAATGCTAATGAGATGAAATGAAAAAAAAATGTATATTATTGGATTTTGTGTGTGTTTGTAGTCTTACAATATTTTCATTTACAAAGTAGTTTTACTGTTACTATGATTATGTAAAATAAACATTGAATGTAATTATATACTCGAAGTGTTATAATTTACAAGTTTAATATTGTTTATTTTATTTAACAATGCTATTAAAAAATCCTATTAAAGGTTTAATTGCAAAAAACTAAGATTGTGCTATCTGTCCATGTTTAAACAAGTGTTGCCTAAGGTGCTTGACATAATTGAAAATGTGTTGCCTAAAATACATAGCAAAACTTATAATTTGTAGCCTAAACATATAGGCAACATTTAAATAATCATTGTCTAAACCTAACAAGCAAAACTGTTGCCTAAAAGTGGTCAAGAAAAGTGTTGCCTATTGTCACATTTGAGGCAACAGTTATTAAAATTCGGTGGGCGTAGTGAAAAAACCGTTGCCTATTAGAATAGGCAACGCCCACCTAGACCATGCCTGAAAAGTCGTTGCCTAAAGTTTAGGCCACGGTTTTTCTGTTTTAGGCCACGGTTTTCTGTCGTTGGCTAAAGTCATTTTTGCTGTAGTGTCTCTAAAAATTTATGTGTTGATAATAATTAATTTAATTATTCAGAATTTCAAATTAGAATGTATATACTTATCATAATTACCTTAGTTACTATATTTATATAAATTTTTGAATTAAAAAATAGATAAAAATTTTCTCTAAAAATTTCTCACTCAAATGTATAAAAATTCCCTCCAGAAGCATATTTGTTCAAGAAAGTGTAAAATATTCTAAGTTAACATTGTTTTACGTCAATTAAAGTGTCTATTTATATACAAAGCAGTGCTACTATTTGCAGTATAGGACCCTACAAAATGGTAATTAATCATACCAAAATAGTTATTAAATATATAAAAATATTGATGTGTCTTATTATTACCATAAAAACATCAAAATTTAGATATAATATTATAAATTTAATATATCATTTGTTTTTTATTTATTTTAATTAAACTGGATAGATTATTTAATAATGTTTTGAATATAAAAAATTAATAACCATGCACTTCATTTCTTTTTCATTGAATTAAAAATAAAAATATGTGAATGTTTGATGTAATAATAAAAAAATATTAAACACAAAATTGAGAAATCAACTAATTATATGTATTATTTGAAAGGTTAAAATTTATTGCTTTATTATACTCAATAATTATATATTATATATGGGATAGAAAAATTATATTTATCTTTATATAATATAATGAACATTATTGTGTCCTATTTTCAAGGTGGGTGGTGCAATCCAATATAGGCATCCAAACTCGAGGATGACAACAACGTCCATACAATGTTTCTATATTTGGTAATTACCCTACCATAACCTCTGTTGAGCTATATGTCAAGTTCCAATATGATGAAGGAGCATCATCCACTCAAATACAACTATCAACTGCAGAGGACCCCAACAACGAAGATCCAAAAAAAGAAATCATGCAAAAGATAATGAAAGAGAGGGAGAAATATTATCAAAACAATCCTTGGTATAAGACTTTCTTCGGGAGTAGTCCCACTTCCTAGGATTGGCGGAATTAAACCTCTCTCCTAGCTTATAATACAATCATTTCATTTTCTTTAATGTTATTTTTTTCAAATTTAAAAATATAAGTAGATTTTTTCAGATTGTTTGGTTATGGTATAAATAGATTGATTCTGTCTAATATGCTCTATTATTTATTTTTAAAGAAAATAATTATACACATAAATCATTTTCAAACATGCATACAGAACAAACGCGACTCGGGCGAATGCATGGGTTACCAACTAGTTCTAATGAATTTAGGAGACCATGATTTTGGAGATTCTCTTAACATAGGCCATGATTTTGTCAATCCACCCCCAACCCCCATTTTTATTTTTTCAATCCCCTACCCACCACTTTTATTGTTTTATGAAATTCTTATTCTATCTATCTTTTTACTCTCCCCCTCTCCCATTTCTCTCCCCTCCCCCCTCAAGATATTCAACAAAAATTAATTTTTGTCAAAGGCATTTTTACAAAAAATGAGAAGTGAGAAGATAAAAAACATAAGTGAGTAAATTATGGGCTTTACAACATTTTGTTCGGGAAAGAGGATCCTCCTAAGCCTACCTACGCTTCTTAGGGGCCTCTCTCCTCTGGGCCCATTCACCAAAACTTTGATAATGCATTTGTGATGGACATACCAATGAAAAAGTTACTATAATAATAAACAACTGTTAAATATACCTCCTCTAATTATTAAATACACCCCATTTTACAATTTTGGTATTTTTTTTCTCAAAAATACTCTTTTTCGGAAGGTTTTTTGTGCTTCAAAGACCAAACTATTGAATCACTTTCCTCCATGCATTGCCTCAACAACTCCAATTCCTCCTCCTCCTGCCATTGTTCTAGCATGAAATGATAATCACTCAAAATTATCCCGAAATGAATTTTATTTTTCAATTAGAAATATGGGTACTAAGAGATGAAAGCAAGCAGAAAGAAAAACACAAAATAGAAAGAGACTTACCAACTCTCTTCCAAAAAGAAGAGAAGGCATAAGCCCCTTTGAAACCAATAAAAAGTAGGAGCGAAGAGGAAGATAATCATTAAACACTATCTCATTCATGCTTTTTCTCACCACAGATCACACAAAGCATTCACAACCGAACACAACATTTGTTTCCTCTGGTCATTTCACATAGCACACAGACTCTCTTGAAAACACTCCCACCCATTTTCCCATATAGGTACCCCTCTGATATTTTTGGATGCTCATAAACACTAATTCCATCATCGTTCACTAAGTCTCACGTTTTCAACAAACACGTACCTCTCACAATTCCACGCAACACATGTCACCAATAAAAGACACATTAGTAGTAGTACTACTTCTAAAATTAAGAAATGCCTAATGTGATGGTTATTAGTAGAGGTGAGCAGGGAACTAACACCCGACTTGAACCCAAAAAAACTTATTGAAAAAATTGGTCTATGGGTGGGTTCGAGAAGGTAAATGGTTTGGGCAGGTCAAAAAAATGGGTTTGAATAGGTTTCACAAGGCAAGTTCAATTTTGGATCTTTGCATATGTCGAAAACCAAACCCACCAGACAAATAGAGAATAAAATTAAGCCTAGGCCCATATCGTGTTGCTTACTTAAAAGAAGTACTCACATCTAATCCTAAAACTGAACCATTGGATTTTCTTTCTCCCTCTGAAACCCTAGCACCGCTCTCGCCTCTCTTGTCCCTTTCGCCTCCTTTGCCCCTCTTGTCTCTCATCATGTTAAATCTCTTAAGATGACTCACATTTTTCTGGATTTGTAAACCAAAATCCTCGCTCAATGGGATCAAGACGAGCATCAACTTGGGCTTGATTGAGAGGTTCTGAAGATGGATATTCAAGGTTTAATTTTCTTTCCTCATCAGGATTTAATAATCTAATTGCTTCTAATGAGATCAATTTATTTTTCTTTCTCTATCCATTAACACTCTTCGCTTTGGCTCTATGTGGTTGCTTATTATTCCCCCTAACTTTTGATTTGTGCAGACTTGCTTAAAGCTTGTGATTATTAGATAATATTTTGGGAAATACTTGTCTATATTGAATTTGTCAACTAAGCGACAACTTTTTCACCTGTAAATTTTGTATATTTTTGTGATGGCATTTAACGATTTAGTGCTTAGACATGCATAAAGTGATTTTAGGAGATGGGGCAACGGATTTTTGTATTCATTATTGGTGGAACAACCGGATATGAGGTTTGATTTTTTTTCTTTCTATATATATATAGATTGTATTCTTCCATGGTATATTTCTTCTTTTGCATAAATTAAAAAATGATATATTTAACTTGAGCTTTGCTAATGTGCATGTAATGAAAGGTAATAATGCAAAGGTGTGGAAGCAACAAAGGAAGATGCAGTCAACTTCGTGTTTTGGTGGGTAATTGTTGGTGTCAAAGATTGGAACAAACACTACTCTTTGATTCTTTTAATATTATTGCAAAGTTGTCTTTTTTATTCTTTTGACTTTGTTAAGTATTAATGTATTTTTTTATGACTTCTAGATTTATTTTACAATTTTTTAATTTATGTAATTTGACACTTAGGCCATTAAAATTAACCATTCCTCTGGTTCCTCAAAAAGACCAGCTTCTTTGGTGCCCCTCTTCTTCAGGGCTAATGACTTTGAAGTCTGCTTTTGATTTTTTAAGACCACGACATGACAGAGTGGCTTGGAGTAAAATTATTTGGCGGGCAGCGATTCCTCCTTCCAGGACTTTCTTATTTTGGAGATTTTTGCATGGTAAAGTTCCTACTGATGATAATCTTCTAAACAGAGGTATGACTATTGTTTCAAGATGCGATCATTGTGGGGCGCATGTAGAAACAACAGAGCATCTTTTCCTCTCTTGTCCTTTTTCTATCAGCTTATGGCAATGGCTCAGTGGTTTATTTAAAAGATCATGGGATTTATCTTCTGCAAGATCCCTTCTTTTTGTTGCTTCCAGACCAATGAGTAAGCAAGCATTGGATGTGGTAATTTCCGCATTGGATGTGGTAATTTCCGCAGCTTATGAATGTTTTGTTGTCAGCAGCGGGGTTGACCCCAAATTAGTTACTTATGTTTATGTATGATCCCTTTATTTTGATCCCTTTATGTTTCAATTCAATTTGATGGGTTGTGAATATCCCAAAGCACTTGAATTCTATTGAATTTTGTTATGGATTGCCAAATTCATTGTTTTTCCTTATTGTTTGCTTATGTTTGGTGCTTCTTGGAATTGAGAATTTAGAACTTTTTTTTTAGAACTTGTGTATGATTAAATTATGTAAATTGAGATTTGGATGGATTAATTTCATACCTTGTGTTATTTGCATGGTCATAAAGGTTAAAACATATTAGGTTTTGATTGTATAAACTTGGAGTGAGTTTTGGAGAAAAGTTTTAATGGTCTGTGTGATTTAAATAGAAAAGCTTGCATGTCTTTTTGTTGGTTGTGCTTTCATGTAAGGTTATTTTGTAATTGAAAGTTCTTTTATAAACCTGCACATGCAATTGGGTTTCGGTGACTTTGTTGAAATTTTGTTTTTACAGTGAAACATGAATTTTGAATTGCACATTAAAGTGGGATTGTTAATCACTAAACTGATCAAATCTATGAAATTTGTAATTCCAAATTATATGGTTAATTTATATAATTATACTATGAGATTAATATGTATGGATTGAATGAAATTATTAATTGTTAGTAGGGGTGGAAATGGGTCGGACCCTACCTAAGCTTGGCCTGGCCTACTTTATATTTCTACAGCCCAAGCTTGGGCCTGTTACCTGTCACGGGCCTATTTTTTAGGCCTGGCCTAACCCGTTAGACTATTTAAAGGCCTATTTCAAATTAAGAAGTGTAAAAAATTATGGTATAATAAGAAAATTATTATGAATTCAAGTATTAGAGTGTGAAGCAACGACTTGCATGTTATTCCTATGTTACCCAAAATTGAATGCGTTGTATTCCTATCTACTAACAATCAAAGTTACACTCAATTGTCAACAACACTAACAGATGACTAGATAATTAAATCGATATTTTCTAATTATCAAAGTTACAGTTAATTTATTTTTGTTTTTTTGAAAAACTAAAAGAATATTGTTAAACCAAAAAGCCAGGTTAATACCACAAGATGTGGCCTCTAGTAGTTTAGCAGAAATGCTATCCTAGCTCACGCATGTGGGATGTTCGGGGTGGGATCTTCTAGCTGAGAGTTTATTTTTGGTTTGATTCTGTTATGTTTTTTTTGTATCTGTTGTTATGTTCCAACCCATGGTATTGGGCCATTTCTTAAAATAATGATAATATTATATATCATATTAATATTAATATTTTTATTAAAAATAATATTGTTGCTAAACAAGCCAACCCATCTAGCCTAGCCTATTTAACTAAAAAGGCTCTTTAAAAAGCTGGAGCCTGACCTTTTTGCTAAACAAATCGGGCTAGGAAAGGCTTTAAACAAGCCAAGCCATAGGCCTTCGATGGGCGGCCCGACATACTTCTACTCCTAATTGTAAGGCATTGATTTAATTTTTATTTCCATTTTACTCTTTACATTTAATGATAATTTGGTATTTTTTAAAATTTTTTTAGAATAATTTGATATTTTTTAATTACAATAATTTGGCTGTTACAAAGATAAATAAAAAAAAACTTGATAAAGAAGTTAAATTAAAACATAAAAGACCAAGAGATATTCTTGTGTGGGCATAAACCTAACACCTCATTCTTACACACAACCAATAAAAATTGACAAGTGGTATAAAGAAAAATATTCATCATTTATTAGATTGAATTTGATTCCTTCTAATAAGGGTATGATATAATTAGTTTCTTTTAATTAATAAGAATTTGATCTTGATGACAATTTAACTTTAACGAGCCATTAATACATTAACCAAGTCATTAGTACATTGTTTAACAGTTAATGAGATTCTTTCACTAAATCATGTAATGGATGGGGTACCACACGTTAGTTTTATACCAAAAAGAGAGATAGGAAGAATAGAGAAAAAAAAGTGTATGATAAAATAAATGATTTGATGAAAAAAAATATAATATTATGAAAATTTTTATAAAAAATATTATATAAAAATATATATCTTATAAGCACGAGTGTGCCTTTTTTCTTTGGTTAATTTATAAATTTAGTTTGTATATCAGACACTGATTTTGTGTTAGTTCATATGTGAAAACTTTACATTTAGTCCCAACATGAAAATTTGTTTACAAATTACTTTTTATCATTTATTGAAGTTATAAATTATAACTTAATTTTTTTGCATGGGAATCAAAATGATAAATTATATGTCAAGTAAATGGACTAAAATGTAAAAAAAAAAAAAAAAACCAATATGAAGTGTGTAAAACATTTTTAAGTAAGGACTAAGACAAAAAAAAGTAATGTCAAGTATAGAGATTAAATTTAATATCTTTATTAACCTTGACAAATGACAAGAGTTATTTTGTAAACTTATTTTTTCCTCATTATTAGGATTAAAATTTATGTTTTATATAAGAACTAAGAGATATTCTTGTGTAGGCACAATTTAGTGAAAGAATCTCATTAATTCTTAAACAATGTACTAATGACTTGATTAATGTATTATTGACACATTAAGGTTAATTGGTCATCAAGATCAAATCTTTATTAAAGAAAACTAATTATATCATATCCTTATTAGAAGAAATCAAGTTAAATATAATAAATGATGAATATTTTTCTTTATATTTTACCATTTGTCAATTTTCTATTGATCGCGTGTAAGAATAAGGTGTTGGGTTTGTGCCCACACAAGAATAGCTCAAAAGACCAATGAGCAAATTATGGTATCGAATTGACACAACTATTATTACACTATTTAAAGACGTAATTCACACTAAACACCCTCATTTGCGGTTTCAGTGTCCAAGTTCAGTTTCTTGTCAACACTTAATGTCTGAACAAAACTCCAAATCACAAATCCCAAAGAAACAAAATAATAGTTATTGTTATTTTGACTGAAGGAACAAAACTTCATTGGAGCACCACCAAACGCAGCAGTGTTTGATCAGATACTGGTGGAAGAACTAGAGAGCTTGCTCCGCCACTAGAGGGCCTTCTTTGACAACACCTTCCACATTGTCTATAACTTCAACAATCTGTTATATTTCGACTTCAAACCTTTCAATTTTGACATGCTCAACTCTCCACCACCGCCACCAGCTATTGTCGTAGTGTTTGTCAATTCGATATCATCAGAGGAATCGAACGCACGGGCCTCGAGGCCCGGCCTGGTAGGGCCCACTGTGGGACTCGAATGTGGCAAGTTTATGGTCTTCAGTAGCTTTGCTGGAGCTGACAGATGCGCTAACGATGACAGAGAGAACAAGGTGAAGCAGCATCTCAGCAACACAACATTTCCGTTAATGCATCCTTGCTTATTGAGTCTGGTAATTGGAAGGATGCGTCAACGAAAATGTTGTGTTGGTGACGTTGCTTCACCTTGTTCTCTCTGCCACCCTTAGCGCATCTGTAAGCTCCAGTGAGGTTACTGGAGACCACAGACTTGCCACGGCGAGTCCCACAATGGGCCCTACCAGGCCGGGCCTCAAGGCCTGCATGTTCGATTCCTCCGATGATATTGAATGGACAAACACAATGGCGACAGTTGGTGGCGGCAGTGAAGAGTTGAGCATGTCAAAATGAAAAGGTTTGAAGTTGAAATGTAGCAGATCATCGAGCTGGTAGACGGCGTGGAAGGTGTCGTCGAAGAAGGGCCTCTAGTGGTGGAACAAACTCTCTAGTTCTTCTGTTAGTATCTGATCAAACACCGCAAGTCTAGCGGTGCTCCGATGAAGTTATGTTCCATCTGTCAAAATAATAATAACTATTATTCTCCTTCTTTTTGATTTGTGATTTGGAGTTTGTTCAAACATTCAGTGTTGACAAGAAACTGAACTTCAACACAGAAACCATGTTCCAAAAGGTGAGTGTTTAGTGTGAACTACATTTTTAAATAGTGTAATAATAGTTGTGTTAATTCCATGTGTAATAATAATTAACGGGTATTTGTTACAAGAGACAAAAGTATAAAAAAAATTGATTAAATAAGACTCCGACTTCTTTTAATAATTTGAAATGTTTAAAAACAATTAAATTATTTTTAAATTTTTACCATAATTTGCACATTTGTCTTTTTTTATTTTAATTTAATTTCTTTATCGAGTTTTATTTATTTTTCTAACAGTCAAAATGATCATAATTAAAAATCAAATTATTATTAAGTGTAAAGAATAAAATGGAAATAAAAATTAAATTAAGATATAGTGTAAAGAGTATTGTGACTGTTAGTTTGTCAAGTCAACTCAGCTAGATATAGTTACTAGATTGTCAAGTCAAGTCAGCTAGATATAGTTACTAGAATTACAATTGGTTATAGTTGGTTAGCCGAACCGAAACCAGTTATTACAATTGTCTCAGTATCTCAGACTTGTTATTGTGAACGACAGAATAAAGAAACAGATTAAGATCTCTTACTCTTCCAGTTAGATGGAACAGAGCACTTTGTTTTTCGCATTTTGGTTCTCACAATGCTTTTCACTTACCACCTGGCGCTACTGAGGCACAAACACTTGCTTGATGGATCTGCAACAGTTATAGGTGTGTGTGTCACTTAAAATCTTGACTTTGCACAACTTCTATCTGTGATCTGATGATCTCAATGTTGTTGTAGTGGCGTTGTACATTCCATGCTTAACTGAAGTTTCTTGAATTGCAGATCTATAATTGCCTGACATGCCGTATATATTATGATTATCTGCTTTGCAGGTTCTATCTTGGCGTCGGACTTCTAAAATGTGAAGGCAGGTTCTATCTGGAGCGAGTTCATTCTCAAATCCCTTTGGCATAACTAAAAAAAACATTTCGTGAATTTGAGGGACTAAAAATGCAAATTTTAATATTAGGGACTAAAAATGAGAGACCCTTAAATTTAAGGGACTAAAAACATATTTAAGCCTAATATTTATATTGTATTTATTTCTTCAATATTTTTGACAAAATATTTTGTTTTCTTTTTACTGTTTTCTATGAAAAGATAATGATATTTTTTATCTAATTTTTAAAAAATATTTTATTTATCTTTTTATAGTCTTTATTATGAAAATAATATTATGAAAATAATTACATTATTTTCTCTTTTTAGTTAAAATATTTAAGTATTATTTATTTTCCTATATAAAAATCTCCCCCTTTGTTAATTCTTTATTTCTATTTTAAAGGCTATAAATTATTATTACAATTGCAATCAAATGATTTTATTAGTCTTCAATTTAAATTGAATTGATTATAATTTATTTAAAAATTGAGCGAGTTTAAGAATACTGTGTAAGAGATTGACAACACACGAATAAATATCCTCTCATCCAATCAAAATCTTTGTATACTATCTTTATTTTTCTCCTCTCATCTATGTTTTTCTAGATACTACTATAATAACACATGCCTGCATAGGTGTTGAGTTTACAATTTACAAATTTTAATGTATTTCTCATTCATTTTTAAATTTTATATAAATATATTAGTACAAAAATATATTAACATAGTTATGAATATTGATATATAATTTTATATTATATATTATATTATTTTAATTTATATAAATGTTTGTTTCAAAAAATATTATCTTTATAAATATATTTGTATTTGTATATAACTTAGATATATACATAATTTTAATAAGAAATATTAATAATAAAAAATATTCTATATTACATTTTATAATTATTAGCTTTTTTAAAAATATGTTTTCATCATAAAGAAAAAATGACAAAAATAAGAAAAAAAAGTAGATTTGTGTGTTTTTATCTTATAATTTACAATAAAAAAATTAATAACGAATAAATAAAAGATAATGCTTATATAATAATATTATTGATCTTATTTTATTTTTACTAATAACTAAGAGACCTATAAATTTTTCTCTTCCGAATTTGAGTTGGTTTACTCTTCCATGTAATGTTTTCATATTTATGTATGAAAAATAATTAAGTCTTTTGTGTGTGTGTGTGTGTAACTATAAGTTATCTAGGACTTCTATTTGACATTCAAATAATCTTCCTCCTAGTGACTCTAGGGATAGCAATGCGCCCAAGTGGATACAGGTAGTAGTCACTCGTTGCCTGCCCTGCTGGATAAATATCCACCCCGTGCCTGCTCGTTACCTGCCGAGGTACCCATTAAGCAGTTATCCATGGATTTTTTAAATATCCATAGATATCCGCGAATATTTTTAAAAAATAAGAAATCTTTTAAAAATATTTAAAAAAAACTTTTATTATTATTTTTTTGAAATCAAAGTTTTATTATAATTTTTATTTATTCTAATATTTTCTTTTTAAAAAATAATTTTAATATTTACAACAAAAATTATTTAAATATTCTACACAATCAAAAATATCCATGGATAATTCTTAAAAAAAATAAAAAATGAATAAATAAAAATTTATTTTGTGAGTTGCAAACAAAATTATCTAAAAATTACTCTCTAGAGTATAAACTAAAATAAAACTGCACTAAAATAAAAGTCCACATAAAATTATACTCCAAAACATAAGTACAAATAAAAAATATATATAAAGAATATTTAAGTATTTTAATATTAACGAGTAACTGGTACTGCAGGTATGGTTACCATGATACCCATCCCGCCCATTAACAAACGGGTAGTAAAAATACCCATACCTGTTAAAAATACCCATTTATTATTCATTGAGGATTTTATCCACAGATATTCGCCGGGTGTGGATTTTTTTGCCATCTCTAAATCAGTCAACCTATTTTGGGGTAAAGTGGTATCCTTCAGTCATGAGTTAAGTCTTTTTAATTTGTTTAAGTATCTTAATCAATTGTATGAAAAGTGAAACTTAGTAAACACACATTCAATTTATTTTTATTGGACATAACCAACAATTAAATAACATACCATTAAAAAAAATTCATATAAAGAAAAAAAATTAATTTATCTAGTACATTAACACTTTCAGCATTCCTAAGATTTTAGGAATCCCACCCAAGACATATATTAATACCAAGAGAAATATTGCTGGTCATATTCTTGCTATCACTTTGATCTTCGTCCCTTGTAAAACTGTCCACTGCTGGTGTAAAGACACAGTTTTCGAATCTATAATTATAAACCCAACCTTTTTTCAAAGAATCGTTACTCCTCTACTGTAGCCCACCTCACCGAAATTGTTTGTGATAATGTAAATTATATTTATTAAATATATTTGAATTTAAGATACTTAATAGATATCAAGATTTAGTGTGATTTTTTTTACAAATTAACATAAATTAAATAAAATAAATCCACACAAATTAACATTTATTTATTTCTATTTGCTTTGTTATTATTAATATTTCAATTCATTTATATGCATTTCAAATTCATGAGTTTCGTTCTATTAGAAAGAAGCCCTCTCATTTGCTGCTAGCAATTTGCAAAGTCGTTATCGTCTTCAAGAGGGATCCAAGCTTTGTTTTAAGAAAAAGAAAGAATGAAATACCCTAACAAAGAAAAATATATATAAATGAAAATTTTAAAATAGAAATAAAAGAAATAAGAAACCTTAATATAGTAGAACTCATCTTATTTTTTTTAAACCTCTCCTTCAAGTCTTTTGTATTAGTTGAAAGTGGAGAAAGTGTAATATATATATATATATATATATATATATATATATATATATATATATATATATATATATATATATATATATATATATATATATAATATCAACAAACAAACTTTCAATATTAACTATTATACAAAATCTGTAAAAAAAAAATCAAATAACACTGAAAAATATAAGAACTCACCTTAGATAAAGAATAAAAGGATAAGCCGTGTTTCTTACTGGTATTTATTCCTCAACTAAAACTGAATAAAAATATTAACAAATGACTATTTTAGAAGAAAAAAATGACGAAAATGAAAAACAAGAATGTATTCGTAGCTATTTATAGATGAGTTGATCATATGACTTTTTATTTCATAAAACTTAAATCATGCAAGATTTTAATTTGAATTTATTATAAATTTGAATAATAATATATATTTGTATTATCAATTAATTTGAATCAAAATACATTGTGTATCAATGTCAATGCTCAAATTGTGAAAATCATATTGATTACAATTACCTTAATTAATATAATTATGTAATTTTTTATGACTTTTTTATGAATTAAAAATGAAAAAATATTTATATTTTAGGGAGAAAACTTTTTGAGATACATTTGCCCAAAATAAATCTCATAAAATTTCTTCATTTAAATTTAAATTTACTATAAATTTGAATAAAAAATATATTTTATTAATTAATTTGAATCATAAAATATAATAATGGTATTATCAATTAAAATTTCCAAATCATATTTTATTACTGTAATGAAATACAATTGATAATTCTAACTTTATTCTTATCATGATTATATAAGATATGCACTTTACACATATATTTATAATTAGTATATTTAAAATAATTATTATCCTTTTGGATTGGAGAAAAAACTCAAATATTAATAATCAAGGCTAAAATCTAATTCCTTAACTATTTTAGTTGTGTGTTTGGATTCATGTTAGATTATCTAAAATCACATTGAAATATTAGTTAACATGATTTAAGTAAATGTTCACATATATACATGTTTGGTCTTAATGTCTTTTGTTGAGGAATTAATTTTAGATTTAAAATATATAGATTTTGAGTTGAAGCAACTTTAAATACATTTTTGCATTAGATCGAAACTTCTATACTGAATTTTACTATTAACTTGCTTTTAGAATAAAAATATTCAAACATAAATCACTTCACTTCAAAATTAATTTAACCATAATCAATTTTATAAACATTTAGGTAAACACATATTAGAGGAACTTGGCACTGTTAAGGTGAACTATAAGGTACATCATGAAATTTCTGTATACAAAAAATGACTTAATAATGTAAGAAGCAAAAACCTTCTAATGTTTACTTTAAGTTCTTCTCCTGCATAATGACTAAAGACTATATTACTATAGTAATATTTATTTAACTGAAACACTCCTTTGTCTTATTAATAGGAGGGAGTGCAACAACTTGTTGTCATTAGCAAGTACTGAGAAATTACAGACAAGTCTTAGAATCTAACTAATATCTATTCATTTCTATATATTCGGATCATCGGCAATAAAATTTTCATGCATTCACACATTTAGAAATTCTGAACTGTTTGATAAAGATCAAACGATTCATATTTTATTTAAGTAATTCAAAGTTAAAACACACATTTAAAATATGATATGCTTGATCTTCATTTGACGGATATAAATATACTGATTGCATGAATAGATGCAAATTTTACTACACTTAATCCAGTTCCCATTTCTACAAACAAACACACCAAGGCCTCCTTATTAGCATCCCTCTCAAGGTGCCCAACTTTCTCGTTGAAAGCAAGTTGTGTCCATGTAAGGTTCTAGTGGAGGTTAGGCACTAAGACCTAATCCAATAGAGGTGCTCTACTTCGTAAATTATAGGCCATAGACCACAGTTTTAAATTAATATTATATCTAACAATGTATATTAACTTGTATTTGATACTCTACTGTTTCCTTTAGTGTACTTGTTAGATTATGTTAATATAATAATGGCTCATGTAATTTATAGAATGACTTTAAATAAAAATGCCTAATGTGATGGTTGTTAGTAGGGGTGGTTAGGGAACCAACACACCCGATCTGGACTCGAAAAAACCAATTAAAAAAATTGGAATTTGATGGGTTTAAGTGGGTAAACGGATTGGTGGGGTGAAAAAAGTGGGTTTGAATGATTTCACTTGGTGGGTTGGGTTTTGGATCTTTGCATCCATTTTAAACCGAACCTATCGACAAACAAAGAATAAAATTAGGCCCAGGCCCATATCATGTTGCTTACTTAAAACAAGTACTCATGTCTAACCCTAAACTTAACCACTAGATTTTCTTTCTCCCTCTAAAACCCCATCGCTACTCTCGCCTCTCTCGTCCCTCTCACATTTTTCGCCTCTGTCGTCCTTCTAACCTTTTTTGCCCCTCTCGCCTTTCATTGAGTTAAATCTCTTAACATGACTCACCTTTTTCTGGATCTGTAAACCAAAATCCTCAATGAGATAAAGACAAACACCAACATTTGGGCTTGACTGGGAGGTTTTGAAGATGGATATTCAAGGTTTAACTTTCCTTCCTCATTAGTATCTAATAATCTAATTGCTTCTAATGAGATCAATTTATTTTTCTTTCTCTATCCATTAACACTACACTTCCCTTTGGCTCTATGTGGTTGCTTATTATTCTCCCTCACTTCTGATTTGTGCAGACTAGCTTAAAGTTTGTTATTATTAGAAAATATGTAGGGAAATACTTGTCTCTGTTGAAATTGTCAACTAAGTGATGGTAGTCAGTGATTCAGTGCTGAAAGTGATTTTATGATGATGGGGCCGAAAATTTTTGTATTCATTGTTGGTGGAGTAACTTGATCTGAGGTTTGATTTTTTCTTTTTATATATATTTCAATGATTCAATGCTTAAACATGCATAAAGTGATTTTAGGAAGATGGGGCAAAGAATTTTTGTATTCATTGTTGGTGGAGAAACCAGATCTGAGGTTTGCTTTTTTCCTGATATATATATATATATATATATATATATATATATATATATATATATATATATATATCAGGAAAATGTATTATTCAATAACGAGGCGCTGTCATAACCATTCTTCCATGCATCCTGAGGCCTAAACCGGTTGCAGGCCTTAATTTTCAAAGCTTGATTTGCAGTGGATTGTGTGTTTAAGGCTCAAACCCGCCCATTTCCCACCCCTAGTTGTTAGGCTTAAAATTGTATTGAAGTCAGTCTGGGTTATTTTAGATTTATAAAAATTAATTCCCTCTCTTCTTACTCAATAAAAGGATAATTTGGCAATTAAAGGTAAAAAGGTGAATTTGAAAAGGGAGGTAACAAAGAGGTCATTTGATAGTTGTTGGTTTTCACTCAATGAAAACCCACTATTTTATTCTCACTAAAAGAATTTGTTAATTTCCTACTAATTTTAACTACCAATAAAATGAGTAGTTAAATCCAAGCAAATTAACTATTACTTTGGTACCATTTTATTTTCCTAGCTACACCTAAAATAATACTACCTCCGATCCTTTATATAAGAAACAAATGGTAGTATTTTTTTGTCTTAATTATAAGAAACATATGACCACTTTCAAATGTATTATTTGTTAGTTTCCTTTTATACCATTGATTTATAGTGAAGTCTATTAATGAGATATCACTCATTTTCCATAAAAATGGATGCATTTATTGAGCATTATTCCTTGGATTATGAGTAGTGTCATTATATCTAAGCAACACTTATATCAATTAATTCTATGGGTATTTTTGGAATAAGATTTAAATTCATGATAATATTAATTAAAATTAACTAATTTAGCTATTTTTGTTGGTCTTGCTGAATTGAATATTTGTTTCTTATATATAAGACTAGTAATAGTATTCTTATATATATATATATTTCATTTATTTTCTATTCCCGTTGTGGTCATGTTATCTCTCTTGTTCGTTCTCAATGTGACCTACACAGGAGGCAATGGTAGGAGACTACTCCAAAGGAGATCGAATTTTCAGTGTTCACCTCATGAAATAGCTTCGTCCTCCATGTAAACTCATTTAGGTTAGTTCTCAAACCCTAAACAAAGCTTTGATTGATTCTCTCATCTTTCGCTGACAAAACTCAAATAAAAGGTTAGAGATCTTAAATTCTCCATTCCCAATCTCTAAAAAATTATTAACTCTCTCAATCTTTTTTTTATTTAAGGTTTGATTCTCTCTTTCTCCTCGTAAGTTCTTTAGTTTTTTGCTAGGGTAGTTCTGTTCTTCACAGAGATAAATAATCAATTATATTTCTTTAACATATGCATAATAAATAATAATTGTTACAAGATAACAGATACAAATTTATATATAACAATTTCATATGCACCGAACTTTCGTTCCAACAAATGGTTGTGTTGAGTCTCAAAGGATTGCCACTACCTCTTCTGGCGATTCTCTCTCTCAAAGTTTGAGAACCAGATTATGAAGTTAATTCTTATAAGCTGTTTTTTCTTTCTTTCTTTAATTCTGAAATTTTATTGTGAAATTTAGGCATTTTAATTACTCCAGTTAAATTAACTAAAACCTTAAGACTAAATTAGCAGCTTATTAATTTTATTGCATCTTCTCTAGTTTTATTTACTAGTTTAGGTTTTTTTATTTCATGTGTTTTTTTCTCTCCTTCTATATATGTGAATTGTGAAGGTTGTTGAAGTGAAGTGAATGGTAAAGTATCAACTTAAAAATAATTAAAAATAATTAATGTGAATTGCCACCTTATTGACCCAATAATTATTGGGAAAATAATTGAAGTATATAGAACTGCCACCACCAATATCAACAGTGCACCCTCAAGACTGTGAGTATACCTACTTCTTATGATAAACCTGCTACTTCATCAATTCCATTGTTTTCACTTGCCCTTGCAAGGCAAGAGACTCCATCTCTTTCATTGTTGACATCTACGCTCAGTAAGTCTCCCACTACAAATGCTCCTTTGACTAGGCCAATATCTGCTCAAACAAACATGGTAAACCAATAAAAATATTAGAATAAAAAATGTTTCCCATTTTAACTCTCCATATGGCTCCCCTTTGTCAGTACAATGTACAAGGGGTTATAGTCTTCACCATCAGAATATGTCATTTAAGATTACCTCCTCCACATTGACATATAATGCTGATAACGACAATTAGAACCATCGTGGCAACCAGTTGAACTTTTAAAGTATTTGCATGGTTTTTGAATTTTAGATTTTGCCTCCCTAGGGTTATTGATGTTGTTATGTGGCCGTTTCAAATCTTGGAAATTATTACGACTTTGCATGTCTTGCTTATGAGAACCATGTGTTCTAATAGTTTCTTATAATAGTTGACATCTTTCACAGCACTTGGTTGGGAAGACACTGAACCAAACGCGGAACACACCCTTTTGCAGAAAATGTCCTTTGGCTTTCCTGTGGTGCTGCTCGCTTTATCCCTTGTTATGGAGATGTAGGTAACTAGGTATTGATGGAGGTGGAGATGTAGACCTTGTAACTGATGATGTAGCAGATTTATCATAAGTGGGTATACTCACAATCCTTGAGGGTGCACTGTTGACAATGGTGGTGGCAGTTCTATATACTTCAATTATTTTCCCAATAATTATTGGGTCATTAACTATTTCAAGGAGGAAATTTGCAATGGTTCTCATAAGGTTGTTCGGCTTCAGCAAAGAAATGTAAAACAAAAGGTATTAAAATATGTGGATAAGTTAGTTGTTTAAAAGCTTAGATTGGTTAGATATGCCTCAAATATGTTTCCAATTAAGCACTCACAAGCTTTTTTTGGCCTCAATTTCCTTCTATAAAAGTTATGTGAGATTTAACTTTTTTCCTCTTCCCTAATGTTCCACATTCTTTCAAATTCTGACATAATATTCTTTTTTTTTAAATATTGGAAATGAACCAAGAAGATAAAGCTGAAGAAGATAGTGCCAACATTGATCTTGACTCCTAAATGAACGGAAAATGTGTTGGGCTAAAGACATATACTTGACAAGTGATAAACCTGAGAATTTCATTCTTTGACAGAAATTTTATGTCTCTATATTTCAATTTCCAGAGTTCATGTTTCATTAAGATTATTTCTTAGTTTTAATAATGCTTTTACATTTAGATTAAATGTATTATTAGTTCATTCATTTTCTACATTGACAGTGGGCTACTAAGCCTGCTTGTAAAATTTATAAATTTTACTTGCTAGTGTCTAGATAGATGGTCTAATACAATTTACTTAGCATGATAATATAAAATAGACATTTATTTACACTTGGATCTTATTTTAGGCTTCACATTTTGGAGAATGTGTAGTCCATCGCATCCATGAGGAAATCTGCACCCACAAAATAACACACGTGCACACAGAGGCTATAAAATAAATCTGTTCTTTAATCTCAAAAACTTTGTTACATGTTTTCCAATCAAATTAAAAATGCCATGTTCATGACCATCTTATAGAGTTCTTTGAAGCTTTAAGAAGTATGATCATATTTTGTTGAAATTATTAATATCAACTGCAACAAGACACTATATTGATACAAAGATTTTTATCCTTATTTTATCTTAAACTCCTTCTAGTTGTTGCGAAGGCTCTTAGGCGAGTTGCCGAAGCGATAGCTTCTGCTCAAGCTGAGGCTGCTGAATGGAAACTTAAATGAGTTTGAGAGGGCAGAGAATCTGAAGTTTTTTTGGTACAGGGAATCTGGAGTTTGAACATGCAGGTTCTAATAATTGAATAATTACAGGATGCATATTCTTTATTTATATTTTTTATTCTATAACAGTTAATATTTTATAAGGAAAGGAAATTTTTCATCTATTTTTGACTTAACTATAATCATGCTCTCTGTATACTTGTAGATTGATGAACAATTTTATTTCTTTAGGTTGCTTCTGTTCTTATATTTCAGTTATATACAATGTCTATATTTCCTTTCTTGATGTAAGGGTATAAATAACTTATTGTTAGATTTAATGTAAATTTTACAGATAATCATATTAGTGGGTGCTAAACTACAAATGATCTTTACAAAGTTGGGACTAAGGATTACAGACAGAGAAGAAGTTGTCAAAGGTGCACCTGTGGTTGAACCAGGGAATGATCAATTTAAACCATAACCCTTTCAAATCTTCTGAATTTTAAACTAGTAATAAAGTAGATGAATTATAAACTAGATGTTGTACTTTATTTTCTTGTACCTACAATGGTTGCAGCTTATTGTTACTCAATTACTCTACTAGTAACTCCATTTAATTTGCAATAAGATAATTTCAAACTATTCTTTACACATTTCTTTTCTTCAGGGATATATAAATTCAATTATCTGATGATTTACAAATATCATTCTTATATAGAATGTGATGTCCTGCTGTTCCTGATGCAGTTTTTTTTTTTCTGTATTGTGTGTGTGTGTGTGTGTGTATTTGTTTAGGGAGAATAAGCAATTAGCTACAAATTATCTACGAAATAGTTTCACAATGGAATTTTTAAATTAACATTTAACTATGAATTAGCTAGTTATAGATATATGGTAATTTCAACTACATTTTAACTACAAATTTACTATGACAATATCCTAGCTATATAACTAGGAAAAAAGAAAATTGAATAATATAATTGCTACTAATTAGCTATAATTTTTTTTAAAATAGATACAAATTAACTAGGATTATTTTTCTAGCTAATTTGCTATTTATTCTATGCTACCAACAAATTTGTAGTTATTTTGTAGCTAACTTGTATCAAATTGTTTTTACTAGAGATTAGCTACAACATAACTAGTAATATTGTTATAGCTAATCTTGAAATTTCTTGTGGTGTCTTTTTCCCTCCAGAGAAACCTTTTTAGGTATGGTTCTCATTGTTAAAGAAAGGAATATTCAAGAAAAGCGAGTCTGAGAAGAGAAAAGATTTCAAGAGGAAAAACAACATTAAAGAAAATTGCAATATGGATCCAGGTAAATTCCTAAATTTCAATATAGATATTATAGAGTATAATAGTTGTGAGAAATATGCTATCTAAGATTCCTATAATGTAATTTATTGTATGTTAAACCCTAGAAAATTATACATATGAGAGTAAAATTGTACTTACATATTTGCTGGTATCAGAGTAGGTTAGATATCATATTTTTACTTTAATTTTCTAAAAACCTCAAACAAGCAGTTTTTCAATGGTAGATCACAATATATCTAACCACTTTAAGTTACTTCATTAAACCTGTTGGTCCACTTAAGTAGCTAGATACAAAAAGTTACTTTTTAAAAATAAGTTGAACCAAACATGCACATTTTACTTTCAAGTACTGAAGAAGTCTAAACTCTCGGTTTTATAACTGGTGTCTCCATGTAGTCAGAGTACCAGGGAGCAAAAAGGAAGTAGTTGATGGAAACAAAAAGCAAAACAATTCCTTAATTTTATGAATTTTGTGTCCAAGAAAATAATTAATATTTTCTGATTTTATAAAATCAGAGAGAGGGTGAAAGATAGAGTACGAGATCTTAATCTGATTCTATATTCTGTTGTTCACAATAACAAGTCTGAGATACTGATACATCAAAGATTATGTACTTGAGTCTAACTTGCAGAGCTATTTACAGCTGTAATAATTGGTTTCAGTTGAGCTAACCAATTGTAACATACCAAATGGTGGAAGCTTATAGTAACTATATCTAGCTGACTTGACATGACAAACTATCAATCACGATACTCTATACACTACTTGTTGGGAAAACACACACCTTTCCACGCACAATAATGAGAGAACATACAACAAAAAAAAAAAAGGCAACATCATAAGAATATAAAAAGATCACACAAATTTATTTAATGTGGTTCG